>CM041777.1:166068501-166613098 GCA_023374045.1 Limonium bicolor | reverse complement strand
CTATATTTCAACCGAAATTTGCCATAGTTCACCTACATTCTTAGCATGCCCAAATGCATTATTTTCACTTCCTAAAACCATTCACTAGCCATACCTAATATTGGGCACTAAAACTCACAATCTCATTCAAAACTCATCAATCACCACATAATACATAATCTTACACTACTTGGCTTCAAAGCCTTTAACTCAAGCATTACTTCACAATGTAATAAACATAACTAACAATTCTCTCTTCCAATCACAAACACATTTCAAACTAAATTTTGGTTTCATTCATTAAATTCCCATCCCATAATTTTAAAACATTAAGATGGTTCTTAAGGTAGATTTCTTACCTTAAGCTCATAGGTTTTTTCCTTTACCACTATCTCTTCTCTTCTCTTGATTCTTGATCATGGGCATTATCATTGCCACCACACTAAACCAATAACCACCAATAGCTAATGAGCATCAAGAGTGTACTTAAATTCTAGGGATAACCCTAGAGTACAAGGAAAGGTTTAAATCACAAAATGAGAGAATTAGCTTCTCATTTCAAAATGAAATGTCTTGGCAATTGAACAAGGAAAGCTCCAACACTTCTTGAATGCCAAAAACCGGCTAGAAAGAAGAAATAAGGGAGCTCACAAAGCTAGAAAAATTGACCATGAGAGAAACAAGGAAGAATAAGGTTTTTTTTAAGTTTTTCTTACCTTAAGACAACAAGGAGATGTTCTAGCTCACAATGAGCTACTTATTTCTTCAAATGGAGATTTTCCATGGAAGTCAACTTTTGAGTTTGAGGATTTTGAAAAGAGGGAAGTGAAGCTCTTGATGAGAAGAACACAAATATGTGTTTATTTTTGAATTTGGAGCATGGATGAAGCTTGGGCAAGCAAGAGAAGAGAAAGGAGAGTAGCCATGGAAGGCTGTAAAAATCGCCAAGGAGGGGATGAAAAGAAGGGATACGGTGGAGGAGGAGAAGAATGAGAGAGAGAAGAGAGAGAGAGAGGAAAGTAAAAGGATGGAGGGGAGAAAAGTGCCTTTTCTACTTTTTCTTCTTTTTCTTTATTCATCCCCTTCTTTACTAACTAATTAGTTAGTTTATTAGTCGAGAGAGGGATGACTCATAACTAAAACCAGCCCCCTCATATTAGTTGAGTTGGGGCGTTTTCGTCTTTTCACAAGAAACGCTCGTTAAATTTACCCGGTTTGGCACTATTTACTAATAGGGCCCTGTTTTCCGGATTTTCTCGTTTCTTTAATTTTGATGGTTCTTAAGCTCCATTAATGTTTAATTATAGTTATATGATCAACTATAATTTTTGCAGGGTCATTTGACTATTTAAAGTCACGTTTTCGGGTTTTCTCGAAAAATGTGCTTAAGACTCCGTTAGCGTTTTTACCATTATTTGGATCCGTTTTCTTCGGGAATTATTCTCACTTACTATTTAGGCCTAATTAAGCCCTAGGAATCCCTCTCGGATCCTAGTCAAGGTTATATACCTCCTTAGATAATTAAATACGCGTTTTTACATTTTGTGACTTTTACACGTTTTCCTTTTTTTTCTTTTGGTTTCTTTTTCTTCACCAATGTTCTTAAGGACTTAATTAGCCTTAGAATATCATAATCACGTAATTAATTAACACATAAAAGTTTGGGGTATTTCAATATTAAACTACTATCAATCTCTTGTAGTCACTACGGGAAGACATTTCGTATTGTGATTATCTTGTAAACACGTTACTACTCGTATAGGCGAGTGTGAATGGTAACACTGGTATTCGAAAATCTTTTATTATCGCTGCAATTTAATTGTTTAAGTATGACGTTTAGACGACAATTAGGAGTCGTATTAGTAGGGGTGTTACAAAAGTGGTATCAGAGCGGAATACCGCTCTTATTACAAGAGATAGTAGTTAAAGTACCATGAGCCTAGGATACTTAATTTTCACATAACACAAACGACACATCCACGGCCGGTCGATGACGCATCACGAGGACTGGCGAGTTTCAGCAGTAGACTCTTGTCTATGGTCCCTACTGGCACGGTCGTGGCTAAGCCACTTAGAAGCTTGGACTTCAGGGTAACCTTGAAGCAAGCTTTGGGATCCACTAATCAGACGGAAGCATATTCAGTATATAAGCAAAACAACCTTCACTTGTGAAAAGTTCTTTGAGAGCTTAGGGTCGCACAAGTTTATTTTCTGAGTGTTTTAGTTATTGGTGAGAGTGTGAGGTCTTGTAAAGAGCGTTAGTGTGAGCAAGTTGAGTACTAAGACTCATAGTGTTGATTAGGCTACGAGGGTAGTGTGGACAGTTGGGGAGAAGTCAGTTGAACTACTGAGGGGTCGTAGATCAGAAGGGTTTGACCTAAGTAGAAGGGCCTGTGCAAGTCCTAAATTATACCAAGTCCATCCTAAATTATACCAAGTCCATGTGTGGGGTGAGAGGGAGATTAATTGAATTGATAGGGTATAAATTCTTAATCGAAGAGGTTTACAGTTTAAAGTACTTCAGTCGTCGACCTCATTAAGCTACATATTGTTCCTATCTCAAGACACATGTGTGACACATCCATGATCTGTCGAGGATGTGTATTGGATTACCAAGGGACCAACATATAACACCAAACCTTCTCCTTTTAGGCCCAAGAAATGATATAAGGCTTAAGGTGACAAATTTTCAAGCCCGAATGTCTTGGGAGCTAGGTTGCTGGATAGTTGCCCATATGGGGTCTTACAAATGGTATCAGAGCGAACTCGGGACTGTGTCGGGATGAGCTATGTAACACCTATCATGGAGGTCCATGGGACCTGAATGTTAGGTTTTCGATAAGGTCGTCACATTTTTTAGTGGGGGAGTATGTAATGCCCCCATCCCACATCAATATATGAGTAGTAGTATGTGTGATTTATAAGGATTCATATGGGTTGAATACAACAATAAGGTCTTCCACTTTTAGGCCCAAGAGAGGACAAAAGACTCAAGGTGGCTAGTTTTCAAGCCTAGATGGCTTGTGAGCGAGGTGGTTGAACAGTTACCCATATGGGTTGTACTCAGAGAGGTCTAGAATTGGTAAGTAAAGGTCAATTTATAAAGAGATATGTGGAGTTCTATAGGGTGACTGCAGGTCCCATACTCCCTTCCGTCCTATTATTTTCCAGAAGATTTCTTCCAAAAGATGCTTTCAGATCAATACTAATAATGAGACATATTAATCTAGAACCAACACAAAGGATAACTAAGATTCATGAGTATTTCAACTCCACCCCGGCTCCATCCAACTTCTAAGTCTGTAAGACAACTCCTCCCTAGTCCTAGATTAGTTGAAGCCAAATGGTGTCTAGCCTTCAAATAGAGGCTTAATTGCCACTTCTCAAATCTTGAAGTCTCAATCTAAACCATCTCTTAAATACAAGGTCAGAGTACAAGTGTAGGAGAAAGACAAACCCCGTGTGTAAATGATATGTCAAGGTTTGCTTCCATATCATAAAAGGAATAAACGGTCTAGAGAGTTGGGCCATACTCAAGGTAGAAGTGTGAAACTCCGGAACCATCACCGCAGGTCTATTGGAGGCACATCAAACAAGTCCAATATCTGATAAGTGCGGGCTTTTTCCATGGCACAATTCAAATTACTTAGAGCTTCCTTAGAAGGCCATCAGGTGGACTAATAATATTGTGAAACCAAAGGCTTCATAAACTTTGTCTATGTTGCGACACAGTCAGAAACAAGGGTGTTAATGTATCAAAATTCTGGTCACTTCGATGCTTGCTCATCAAACTGGCACTTCAAGCAAGAGACTTGCATGATGTCCTAAAAGGAGACGATAGGATACGGAGTTGTTTTTTCTATATTCGTCTAGGGATTTAGAAGATCAATGAGTAGGATTGATCGCACTTTAGCTCAACTAGCCTAGTTTTTCCCTCTTCCAAAATCTAAATATCGAAGACAAAACTAAAAGAAATTAAAGCTCCATAGCGATCTTGGATAAAATTGTTTCGGCAACTCGACATTCGATTGGTTAAGCGAAGTAGGAGCTACTGCAATAGAGTTTCTCATTATTTTCCTTCATTTTGTTTTGTTATATGTACTGTCACGGGAGAGAAAAGGTTCTATAAGCTGGTTTCCCATCCAAAAAGACACTTTACTCCCCTGAATTACAACTGAATTTAATTTGTATGTCTTTCCACTAAGTCACAGTCCAATTTCATGGATTTCAAATGATCTGTTAGTCTTGTTTTTTATAAGTCGCTGAAGTTTAGTATAAGAGTATATATTGAGACCCTAAATGAACATTTCTCGCAATGCGGTAATGAGTGAATTTAAAATCTAGGACTTATAGCTTTTGGATATCACTCAACTACCGACCACCCACCGAGGCTTGATGATCAGTTAGTCTTATTAATATTTTCGCTATAGCCACCTCACGAATAATTAAAAAACAAGAGGACCCTTAAGGCAATTCCTGGATCATGGGAAGTGGTCAAATTCAGAAATTGCCTTCAGCACGTTGAAGAATATATGACTTTCACGATCCAGCCACTAGTACTTGTTTTCAGGGAATAAAACGATAGTTTCAGAGTAATTAATACTCATAATTTTTATATTTTTAAAGCGTGGACCTAAATATATACAATGCGAGAAGTATAGCTGAAATGATCAAATTATAGTAGTAGGAACATTGACCTGGCTTATAATCAACTACATTTCTTCGTGAGTAGTGTTAAAAGCCTCCATATATACACAACACCGTACCCTTCACTGTATGTAGTACGAAGCTGATCAGGTTTCATCCATGTCGTATTAATCAACCAATATTATATCATCGCATCATCATCATCATCATCATCATCATCATCATCATCATCATCATCATCATCATCATCATCATCATCATCATCATCATCATACGCGCAGTTTCCATAAGTATCTTCTTTTTTATTTTTGTCTCTACCAACCTGCCATTAGTGATATCAGAAGGGCGCATCGGAGATGACCGGAGGTTAGTAATAACCTTCCATGCCCACCACCATTAGCTTTTGGAGAAACATGGCAATCATCATATGGAAAAGCAGATGAAATTTCATGATTATTCGCCACCACCACTTCCGTATTATTATTATTATTTGTTATTATTATTTTATTATTATTATTATTATTATTATTATATTATTATTATTATTATTATTATTATTATTATTATTATTATATTATTATTATTATTATGATGATTATTCGCCACCTCCTCCACATTATTATGATTATTCACCTCCTTCTTCATATTATGGTTCTTCAATTTCTTATTCGCCACCGCCGCTGGTGGAGGTAGATTTCCTAAATGTCTATACCAAATGATTTTTATTGGTCGAAGTAATAAGATCTCCCATACAAAAAAGCTTAATTTCTTACAAGAAGTTTACCAATTACCTTGTTGTTATCTGCAGGCCTCAATCCTGGTGCAGTTGTTGGGTTTGTATTCATGGTTATGTTCATGGCCGCATTTGTAGTCGGCCTCCGTTGCTTCTAGCGCCACCGAACGGAGAGTCATGCAAATGCTACATCGTCAAGTGCTGTATCAATGACTTCCGTTGAGAACACTACAACAGTTGCGGGTCTCCATCAAGAGGTTATAGATGCATACCCCATATTGGTTATCGATGAAACTGGTCAAATTCTCTTAAGCATGGAAGACAAACTTGCTCAATTTGCTTGTCTGATTACGAGCCGCTGGATATCCTCAAAATTCTTCCCGGATGCATACATAAGTTTCATGCCCCATGCGTAGACGAGTGGCTTAAATCAAAGGGAATGTGCCTTTTTGCAGGGCTACCTTTCCTAGAAGCTAAGTTGATTGTATACATAAGTTGATGTTAATACAAAACTTTTAAAATGTGGACGAATGTAAATAACGGAGGAACAAGTGCAACAAGCTCTCTAAGTTGGATAGATCTGTCTAAGAACAAAAACTACATTCCAAAAGCAATCTCTCTTCATGTGATTCTCACTCTCTAGAAAATTCATAACTGAAAACCCCAACTAACACAAAAGGCTTCCAACTGGTTAAATATGCCCAACAAGACTCAAGATAACTGCTTCAAAGTTGTCGCATGATGCTAATACTATCCTTCACAGCTTCCCACTTAGTACGAATGAAATACCCCCAAACTAAATTAGGGTGATTAAATTACTCTAATGTGATATTTGAGGGCCTATTAGTGTCTAAAGAATTTTGGTAAATAAAATAAATCCAAAAGAAAGAGAAAAAAGCCTAAAAAGTGAAAAACGCTAAGTTGAGTGTTATGTGACCGTAGGAGGAATACGACCTCGACAAGGGTCTTAGATGGATTTACAAGGCTTAATAATGCCTAAATAATATACGGGAACGATTCCCGAAGAAAACGGATCCATAAAATGAATTGAAAACGCTAATAAAGCTTTAGCGCACGTTTTTCGAGAAAACCCAAAACGTGACCTTGAGTGGTCAAATGAACCCCTAAAAGTTATAGTTCACCAAATAACTATAATTAAACATTAATGGAAGCTTAAGAACCATTAAAATTGAAGAAACGAGAAAAATCCGGAAAACGGGCTCAGTTAGTGAATAGTGCTAAAACAGGGTAAATTAACAAGCGTTTTCTGTAAAAGACGAAAAACGCTCCAGCATATGTACAAGTGTGGGGGCCGTTTTTTAAGACTAAATGATCCTCTCACACACACTCACCTAGCTAGTTAAGAAAAGAAAAAGAAAAAAGTAAAAGGCATAAAGTAAAAAGCAAAAGTAAATAAAACCTCTCTTCACCCTTATTTCTCTATTCTCTCTCCTTCCCTCTTCTCTTCCACCATACTCATCTTCCTCCCTCCCCCCATTCTGCCGATTTTGAGTTCTCCAACCAGCTTCCATGGCCACTCCATCTTCTACTCATGCCCAAGCTTTATTAAAGCTCAAAACACAAAAATAAGTACATAATCTTCATCCCCTCATCAAGCTCTATCATTCTCTCTTTTTAAAATCCCAAAAGGCTGAACTTCATCTCCATGGGTATAGCCCATTTTGAAGAGAAAATGGCATCAAATTGAAGCTTGGAGTCTCCTCTCTCTCCTAAGGTAAAAATCTCCTAGAAAAACCTCATTTTTCTCCACTCATTTGTGCTGGCCGATTTTGCCCTCTTGATACCTTGTTTTCTACTTGTTTTGGAGCTTTGTTTCAACCCTCCAATGGTGGTGGACCCCCTTCTTGATTCAAGGGTTAAAACCCCTCTTAAAAACTCCAAAGGTAAAACCTAACTTTTGTGCTTTAAGCCCATCCATTGAATTTGAGTCATTCCAAGGGTTTAAGAGCTTTATTAATATTCATTTTGTGTTCTTGGATGTTGGGTTGGGGTTTGGAAACCCCATTGCCCAATTTGACTGAAAATGAAGAGATGAGAAAAAGGGAGCAAAAGAGGAACTTATGAGAATTTAAGGTAAGAAAACTACCTTAATAACTATATTGATTGTTTTAGAATTTGGGTTGGGGAAAATAAAAGATGAGATAAATCTGGAGCAAAATTTTGTTTGTTTGAGGCTAGGAGGAATTTACGAAATTGTGATTTGAACTAAGGGCCTTAGAGCCAAGTGATTTGAATATGTATATCTGTTTGTTGTTTGAGGAGGTTTTGGTAAATTTTGATTGCTTTGAGTGCTGGTAGGACCCTTGTAAGGGTGTGGCTAGTTTAGGATTGAAAAAGGTGAAGATTGGTGAATTTGGAGATGCTAGGATTATAAGCAAACTATGGCGAAATTTGAGTAGAAATTGAATGGTTAGGTGACTTTGGCAATGGGAGAACTTAGGTGTTCACTTGGGTTGAGTTGAGTGGATTAATACCTTGGAATGGTAGATGGAGATTGGATTAGAGAAGGTAAAAATATGTAGCAAATAGCATGTGAGGGTCTTAGAAATGCTAGGAAAGAGTTAGCGTGCAAATCTTGGAAATTGAGGATAGACTTGGGTTTAGATAATGCAAATTTCTAGGAAGGTGTGGTGATGGTCAATAAGTGATTTGGTAAGGTTGGTTGAAGGTTGTAACTCTTAAGTAGAAGTTAGAAGTGCACAAGAGTGTAAAGTGTAAAATGTGAGAATTGAAATTTGTAGATTTAATCAAGGATTGGACCAATGATTTAAGGTGGTTTAAGGAGTGTTTTAGGGTGTTTAATGTGTTAAAAACATGTGGAAAGATTAAGGAATGATTAGGGGTGGATTAAGGGTTGATTTGGGGTTGAAAAATTACCTAAGTAGCAGTTTTAGCAGGGTCCGGGACCTAGGTTAGGAACAAGGTCCCGGACCGCATCAAAAAAAGGCCTGAGAGTGAACACAAGAATTGGTCCGGGACTTAAGTCCAAGACCAAGTCCTGGACCAGGTAGAAAAAAAGGTCGAGAGTACGAGAATGTATTGGTCCGGGACATTGGGTCCGGACCAAGTCTCGGACCACCCCCAGAATTCTCCCGAAAGTGTTTTAAAGGGGCTAAATGATGGGGGATTGATTGGTATTGGTTTAGATGTTGTTTAGGAGTTGTTTGGTGACATATAAATGTCCTTAGAAGCTTAAACAAGATTGAGAAGTGAATGTGTAACACCCCTACTCTATTCGGCTCCTAATCATCACTTACTTAACAATATATTGCAGCGGTAATCTCAACAATTGACTACTGGTCACCGTTCTTTCTCGCCCATACGAGTAATAACGTGCTTCCTGATAAGCTCTTAAATACGAAACATTTTCTCGCAGTGACAACAAGAGATAGATCTAAACTCCCAAAACCAATATAAAATACATTCACAGTGAGCTTTCTACGTATCCAAAACCTATACATGTTTCTAGGTTCGTATTAAAATGCAACAGTGCATGTTTAAATAACTGTAATCAAACTACCCAGCGCGTCACTCTCTTTGCCGACACCGGAAGTTGCATACCTGCAAAAATGGTAGTGGTGGTATGGAATCAGCCCCTACTGAGTATGTTATTACCTGACTGTCATGCACCCTCGGACCATTCAGTTATTTGGTCGAGAGTATGCAATTCGTTTCCATACAAATAGTTCAATGTTGAAACTGTAAGCAAACAATATATATTGCAGTAATCTCAAATAACAAACAAGCCCCCGGCTTCACACATCGCATCGTAATAAACCACTGAAAGCTTTTACAGCGCTTATATGAGTACAGAGACTCCACTCCAACAAACACTTAATAATTCATAATTGAGTTCAGCGACTCACTCGACCAGACACCCAACCACAATCCACACATGAGTACGGTGACTCGACACAACCAGTTCACACACACAATATGAGCACAATGGCTTGTTCAAAACAAATCCACCAACATACCACACATAACCACAAAGCACAACCAATGAACAACAAGGCGAAGTAACGAGAATTAAAAACGAGTATGAACTCTCGTCTTTGGCATGCAAGCCCAATAATGTTCGCCTAATGTACGAGTTAATATAGTCGTTCGTAATTGTTCAGTCATGTCTAATGACAACGCTCGTTAAAACGACGTGTCTCTAAGTTACCCATCTCTTATGGCGGGTCACCCACGGCAATAGCCACTCCAGCGGTAGAGTCTCCGTCCTACGAACAATCTGTAGTTCGTTGGAAATTTATCCATATACTTACGGCTACCACACGGTATCCTAGTATCGTTAATGGATCACAGTTCACAGCAAGAGCCACATCCTTGATAAACTTATCTATACCATCGCATCGCTTTACTATTCTTTTTTTTCCTAACACAGCAGACCAAGGTCGTAGTCCAATCCTGAGTATGTCGACTCGGGATCCAGTGCTAGATACGAGAGCGGCGTTAAAGAGGCCAATGCTCCGTATATAGTCTCAGATATTTTATATATCTTACTACCTAATGCTACAACGTTTTACTACGTTCCTTATATTACACACATAAGATAGCATCATTGCCGCTAGTTCGTTTTATAATATGTTCATATATACGAACGGTACTGTTATCGCACAACAGTAATAATAAGGCAGCATTAATACACAACTCAAGCATATTAATTCACACAAGCAGACATTCAATCTTATCACAGATTTTCACACAATGTCTGAACTGAGGAAATCCTCAGAGACAATCAAGCCACATAAATAACATACCGTTCACCCTGAAAGTATTACGGTGGAGTATGAATCAGCAAGATCCTATGCTCCGTGCGTCGTCTCTAACAGTCTATACAATACATAATGCTACTGATTAGCACACTGTAATAACAACACAAAATTCTACGGTACCCCGTACCGTCACTAATACCTCCCGGTTAGCCCCCGTTATTAACTGTCAATGTTTGTCGGGTTTTAGGTTTAACTCGAGATTGGAAAAGTGTTATATTACAAGCGTAGTCTTGTCTCGTATATTAATACACTTTATAGTTGAGCTTTGTTATCGCATGTAACCTAATGTATGTTTGTACATCATATAGTTTGTTTCTATATTGCATGTATGATTCTTGTCATACACCATACATTACACCTTAGTATTTATTTTTCTAAGGTTTGTTCTCTCTTTTTTTTTTTCTTTTTCCCAATTCAATGTGGTAAACAATACTTTGCATTATCAATCCTTATTATCACATGTACAGTCCTAACATTCCATATCAATGTTTGTAATTCTTTTTCCTTTATCATACGTCATTTTAATTATGAAAATATATGGTCATTAAACCATGTTATATTTTCCTCCACAACACATATTTATTTATGTGTATGTATTCATGGAACTATTCCTTATATGGCAATTCTTATAATATATATTCATTCTTTTTAATGAATACCTCTTATATTACAAATGTTATAGTTCTTATAACATCAAAACCATATTATAAAGTTCATTCAAAAATATTAATATTTCCGAACAGCACCTATGTTCCTTAATTATTTACAAAATCCTCCACATAATTTATACCATGTTATATTATAGTTATATAACATATATTTGACAACTATGTCATTAAAACAATTATAACTTATAGTTATATATTGTTAATAAATACCAAACAGCCTTAACACTCTCGGTATTAATTAATTCCCACCAAACTTCCATAATTTACAACTCAACCCCAAATTATATTTCCTTGTTACACTTATAGTATATACCTTATATTATAATCCTTATTCCTAATATAATTATAACCTATGGTTATATTTTCTCAAAATAACCGAACAGACCCCATGGTCTATTTAAATTATTTTTCTACCACTTAACTTTCTATATTCGCCAATTTCCCCTCTTTATAACATATAGTTTTCTAATTCCATTAAAATCATATATTATACATATGTCCTTATAAAACCTTGTATATATTCCAAAACTCACCAAACTATACCAAAGGTTATAAACATTATTCCTAACCTTATACTTTCTCTAAATCCCGATTTTTACCACATGTGTTACCCATTTGTAACAATATTATGAAATACCTTATATTATACTTATTTAATTCATATTAACTCCAAATTTAACCAAATCAATTCCTAAAAATTCCTAATAACCTAAGGTTTGTACTAAACTCCTTTTAGTACCCCCAAGTTTTCGGAAATCACAATACCACCCCAAGTCTTATAAATCTTTTACAATTTAATAAGTATCTTATTATAAGGTAGTATTTTAATTTCTAAAATTCTCCAAAGTTGGTCAAAGTCTCTATATAGTCAACTTTGACTGCTAATACCATTGGGACTCAAACTTTCGGTAATTACCAACAATACCCCATACTTTTCTATTTTTACAGTTTTGACCCAAAACTTTATAAAATTTATAATTTTTATTAATTTATTTAAAAAAAAAAGCCTAAATTGCTCTAAATTAAGCCCACAACTTTCTAAATTCCTAGTAATTACGAATGGCCCCAATTTTAATTATAAGCATAAATAAAACTAAATAGCTTATAAACTTAAATTAAATGGCCTAATGACATGGCCTTATTACAATCTTGAACTTGCAAAATAAATTACACAATAAATGTCTCAAAATATAGCATGTATATTCGGCCTCACTTAGGTTTTAATTATTTTTCCACATAATTCATAATTGACCATCATGTTAATTAAATCCCTTAAATGACTAGCTTATTTATCTTAGCCTTTTTTTTCCATTATTAGTCAATATGACCTATAATATATATATTCACTCTCGTCCATATCTATGTATATGCTTAAAATTACAAAAACCATAAGTTTAGGTGTTTATACCTTGATTAAGCCTGTATGCTCTCGCCACTTGTAGGAAAAATCACCACTTGATTTAGACTGTTTAATACACAAAAAAAGATATGGTTACCCTCCAAGCTGAGCTTAACCATAAGGGATAATTAATGTAAGATTTAAGGCAAAAATCACCTTAAAAATGCAAGGGAAGTTCTAGGTATTTTTGACCTGAACCAAACACACCACAAGGTGTTAGATCCCCATATTGACATAGGAAATAGTTATATCTCGAAATACTACCTTGTTATTAGTTTTACCTTGGAAAATGCCTTAAAAGAGAGTATTCTCTTGGATCTCGGTCACCCTTGCTCCAAATGGCTAACCACAGATTCCACATGAAAAGGAGAAGAAGGTGAGTCTATGACCAAAGTTTCAAACAGCCAACTCGAAGGATCAAAAGTTATGAGCTTAAAGCACATTTTTACCTTAAAATGTAGATTTGAACAACCTTGGTCCCTCTACTGGTCTCAACCGAGTTTAGCTCTTGTTCTAACCTTAGAACACTGAGAATAAGCCATAGGAATTGATGAGCCACCACGAAATTTAGGTGTTGGTAGTGAAGAGATGAAGAAAAAGGGCTAAAAATGACATTAACAACACTTACCTTAAGACTTAGGAGCTAGGTTTGCCTTCCATGTTCAAGAGCAAGCTTGAGAGCTTGAGGAGGAAGGGAGCTCGGCTGGATGGACAGGGCTAATCGGACAAGGAAGGAAGGAAGGAAGGAATGATTGAAGAATTTGAAATAATTGTAAAAAGTAAGCTTAATTTTCAAAAGTAATTATTAGGTATTATTGTCAATCAAGGAATTATTTTGCCTCCTCTCTTCTTGCCAGCCATTTCCAAGGTCCAATGGGTCATTAGTTGACCATTGACCATGCTTGGTCAATATTGACTCATGCGGGCCCCACTTAGGGTTTTATTAATATTTTAATAATAATTTGTAAAAATTCGTAAATTTCTGGAATTAATTCCTAATATGATACATATGATAAAATATCATATTTAAGGATAATTATAATTTTTAAGCCCATTAAAATCAATTTAAAAAGGCAATCTCACAAAAACGTGCTTTAAGGAGTTTTAGCGCACATTTTTGTGTCACACAGGGTGTTCCTGAGCTTAGTTTCTCCTTGAAATGGTTTTATTATTGTGTTCCTTCTTCATTATAATACTTAGGAATCCACTTGGTCCTATTGGGTCATACAATCTTTATGGTGTCTTAAAGCACATTTTTGGCTTTACCGATCTTAAGGCGTGTTTTTGCCTTGTTGAGATCTTTTAGATTGTTCCCCAATAAATTAGATGTTTATAATCATTTAGATCATTAATAGATCATTTAATTATATTTTAAAGGTTAGGGGTATTTCAGTCTACCCCCTTAAAAGGCTTCGTCCCGAAGTCCTTAATCCTCTACAGTTCACCTAAGGAATCAAGTTCCACTAAGTAACCAAACAGTCCATTGCTAGGGAGTAACTCCCACTAGGTTCAACCTAGTCTATACATACAGCATATATCAAATAGCCAACTCATGGTATAACTCAATCATATCACATCACTAAGCAAGGTGCACATCCAATTCATCCACAAATACTCAGCGGTACTATATATATATTCATCCAGGTACAAAACTCATAGTACACACACACAACAACAACCCACAGCTAGACAAGGTGCAAAACTCATGTACACAGCACTAGACAAGGTGCAAAACTCATATACACACACTAGACAAGGTGCAAACTCATAAAGTACTCAAAGGTGTTTGCAAGGGATACTCCACGCATCCCTATCTACATGTTAGTATCTCGCGAGGATACCCACACATCATTCCACATGTATGCGTGCACATATAGTTAACGTTGACAACTCACAGGGAAGCAGTCTTAAAGACCAGGACTTGACGATCCCCAACCCAACCAACGTCTACTACCCCCCGGACACACCGGTTTGATCATAACGAAGGACACTGCGGTCCACGGCTCCTCGGGCAGTCACCTTATTTCCTTAGTCACCCACAGACACACCGGTCTAACGACAAAGGACTCTGCGGTCCACGGTTCTATGGGTGATGTCACTCGCAGACACACCGGTCTAATGACGAAGGACTCCACGGTCCACGGCTCTTCGAGTGACGCCTAAATTCCAATTTCCATTCATATCTGTGTCCACTTGTAGGAAGTTTCGAGAATCATTCAACCCCGACGTGGTCAGCGTCAGTGTTGAACTATCTCTCACCTCAATTTGTGTTCGGTTTCCCTTGATCGGACCAGGATCAAGTTCAACTTCCCACGTCAAATTCAATCAATCAATTGTTTATTCACTTCTAATCTCGTTTCCTCTCTGATATTTACCACCTCGTATCCCATAGATACACAAGTCAACTAGTGTAATTAACCTAATCACCGGCATATAGGGTCATGTATCCTAACCACGTACCAAGTTCACTCGACTTATAATTATTCATACAATTCCTAGAGGTTTTACCTCCACTAGGCTATACATCGGTCTCATGCCGACTCACTCATCGCATTCCAATACTCGGTTTCATACCGAGTCACAAATCATATGATATGGAGCTTTCTACTCCTTTTATTTGCCATCTCCCATCGAAGCTACCAGATAACCTACTTGAACTCTCAACCGGAGATAACAAGTTAGGCGTTTATGTGTTTAGTGTTCGCAACGTTTGCATAAATAATCGGAATTAGGATAAGAACACTCTATCTGTTCTCCCTTTCCTATTCGCCATAACTAATGCGAACTAAAATATATTTATGTTCATACACATAATACATCACAATATTACCTCAAGTAACATAACACATCGTAACACTTGTACTCTACGTACAATAATAGTGTTTGCTGCATGTGTACCATGCGCTACGTACTCCTACGTACGGTATATTTTAATCGCTCTACCCCCCCCCTTAAAAATGATTACGCCCACGTAATCTACGAATATATCATCGTGAAGTAATAAGTTCAAGATGTTCCATTCCAGTGGGATTATTCGTGCACTAATGTGTTACATATTTCATTACCCCTTCCTTTTTCCATAGGGTCGGGCTTTAGCCCCTCAGGTTATACCGCCTACCTCGCTTAGGTGTATGTATATTCATATACGGTTTGATCGGAAGATGTAAACACATCATTTGTGTTCCTCAAGCCTGCTAGGTATGTCAAACCTAAGCAATATGGGCCCACTCGCTCCGCAAGCAGTCTGCCCAACTACTATATGGTTAGTTTACTACTACTTTTAGGTAGTAGTTTCATGTCCGTTCCAAGTCCATGTGACGGTGTTTTCTACACAGTCTTCCATAATTATGGGAATGGTGTAATTTATTCGGCTGTGTGGTATCGTTAGTCACACACACTTATTTTTCAACTAGCCATTTTATTCAGCTCTCCTGAATTCTATACATGCTCATGGTATGTTCCCATGAGTTCATGTCACCCTACCGAACTAACCTTCAGTAAAAGGGTTGTCGAGCTATGCTCTAGCACCTAGTGCTTGCAGTAGTTATCTCTAAAATGTCAAGACGAGTCTGATATGCGCAACCAACTGGCGCCTCATGACTCTAAGTTATTTCCCTCTGGAATGAGTTCGTTCTTTGGGTACCTTGTAGGTCCGCTTTTGCTAGTGTAAACTCGTATCCCTCGTGTGTTGGTACTTTAGTATTTAACAGTTATTATAATGGTCGCTTGTTGCGCACCATGTACCAGTCGATTGGACGGTTATCCGCCGTTGCGGTTTGCATGGAGTATCTAATCTCCAGCTTAGAGTATCTCTTGTAATGCTCGCTTTTGCCCTTCGTCTGTTGTAAACATATAATACGACTGTGGGTTTTAGCTTGGTATTCATTTTCTGTTCAACCTAATTGGTACTAACATACTAACGTTTATGGCTTGGCATGTGGTTTTATTATTTAATGCGACATCATCGCAGCGCCCTCAGCGCGTGGTATAATCTCTTTGTGCCCCCTTTTTGGGTAGCATCTACTATCACAAGGTTTCTCTAAGATAACTTCCTTAATACCACAATTCCTTTTTCATTCATGGGTTCAATTTGCCATTACCATTCAATTGGCCTTAGTTTCCTCGTTTACTAAAATCCCCAAAACTTATGTTTAACTCCTCCACTGTGGAGTTGCGACCTTATGTCACTTTATTATCAAGCTATCCTTGATTTTCCTAACCTTGCTAGTTTGACTGAGATCTCTCTCGTCATTACATGGTTCACCTAGTCAGGGTTCCATTCGCTGACTTAGACACAGAGTTGATTACCTCCTGGGTCCTACACCACTCGTTTACATGCATGGGGTACCATACTGATACATTACTACTTACCCAACTAACTTCATATAGTTTGTCAGGCCCACAAGCTCCTAGGAGTGCGGTCGTCCCATGTCTCGTTTAGTGCACTCGTAGCGTTCGTACCCGGTGATTATCGTACTCTTAGTCTTGGTAACTTATGTTTGAGTAGCTATGCTGCCAATTCTTAACCTTTAATGTCAGAATGGCCCTAATATTAGGCTCTATGGTTTCTTTTTTAATGTATATTTCCTACTTTCTCTAAGATAGGTGTTTGCGACTTATCGCCCTGATTCTGGTTTCCACATGTTCGTCATCTGGTATTTGTGAGTGGGGATCAGTAACTACCTGTTATCTCTCCCGTTCACTCCTAGGCTGTTAACGCCTTCAGACATGAGTTTTCAGTATGCGGATTCCACCCAATCTATTGGGTTACACCATATGGTGTTTCCGGACTCCATGATAAAGGTTGACACCTCGGGTTTCCCCTGTCTTATGGTAGTCCCGTTAGTCTGATATTAATCAGTACTTGTGATTCATCACCCTTTTTCCCCTAGTTTTGGGTCACTTTGGTGGTACTAAGGTATCCCTCCGTAGGCCTATGCCATACGATATTCAGCCTCAATACTGATTCTGATAGTTAAATGATTGTTAGTCTTGTTATTTAATTTATTCCTAGTTGGTTTTAATACTTTCTCCTGAGGTTACAATTGGGTGCCCACAACTTAGTGGTTTCCGCTAATCATTCCTCTTCATTGTGTGGTCCTTACTCTTATTCAACTCATATTTCCTCCATCCTCTTTGAGGTAACGGTATCTTCCGTCATCAGGCAATTTTCACTTTTTAGTTTATATCCACTGCCCTCCATACGGGAGTCTAGCAGCATAATGGATCACGACACCTCCGGCGTGTGTGGTGCGGGCATTACATCGGCCCCTTTTTATTGCACGTTCACATCTGCCTATTATTATTTTTTTTAAAAGGTCCTGCCTCATAAGCTCACTTCTTGCCCTCTGGCAATGTTCAATCGTAGTGGTTTAACCACGAGTGTCACGCACTCTCTAAATATGGTTATGCTGGTCCTGAAGACCCGTCACTCCCCACCGGTAATGGTTGACGTTTAATGTCCATACCGGCACTGGGGTTAGACTTGTAAGCACTAACTATTGTTATTCTCATTCACTCCCCTTTTAATATTCTACTAAATGGTGTATTTTTTTTTTGGTTTAATGGTCAGACCGGCTAGGTCTTCTCGAGGTTCTCTCGACCTCAAACCCAAGGGTTTCGTACCCCTGCCCTTAAGAAGGTTGTGTCCTGCTTTATTGCATTACGGACTTACATAAGATTTAGTGTTCTATTGGTAACCGCCTGGACCACCACGTCCTTTAGGGTTAGTTTACTGTCGCTGCACTTGCTGTAGCAAGTGCGCAAGGTAGGTTGAAATTTAGTACTTTGGTTAGTGTGGCACTTGCAGTGGCAAGTGCGCCATGCAGCCTGCGCCACCGGTACGGTGTGTTAGTGCAGTGCTATTCCCTAGTCGGGTTCCTGTTCAAGTCAAAAGTTCTTATTCAAATTTATATAGTCTCACTCCCGCACCCGTTCCCACAAGCTTGTTATGGTAATAAAGTCTTACTCTCTCTCTCACGAGGCGTTGCATGATAGCAATTTGACGAGTTCTTGTTCCTACAGTTCTCAAGATTTCTCCTCATGCACGTCGGGCCATCTTGAACCTTCAGTGTTGCATGGTTTAGAGTTACTCGCTTCGGGTGAGACTTCAAAAAGGTAATTCCTTCCATCTATTACATATCTTTAAACTAATCATTACTCGTCGTTTCCACTTCCTTTTCCCCCAAGCGCACTGACCAGTGTTTTCTTGGATATAGGACAGGGTTGCTTTGCTCATAGCAAGTTAGCCCCATTAGTCCTACAGGAAATTTTTCTCCTCAAACTGGTCCATTATTATCACATCCTCGTATGGTAGACATTATGTCATTACCAGGACCCCCGGTTCTTAAGCATTACATCAAACACAAAGTCTTATTTTCTACATTAACATAATCTTCTTAGCACCCACATCGGGTCTTTCGATCAGGAGAGTTATCTCCGTGGTGTTTCTCATTCATTGCCTCACTAGATAGTACTCGGGATACGGGCTGCGGCGGGTGGGGTACCATTGCAAATTTTTCGGGATGCTCTCCCATCAAGTACGAGGTTCATACCATCTTCGCGTTACTTGGGGTTGCTGGACCTTCACCACCTTCCGCTGCTCCGTGTTCTTCCTTAGTACTGTTACCCAGACCTCTCCCTGGCATAAGTCAAGAGTGCGGGTAGACCTTTACTCGGTCGTTAATATTGAAGTGCCTCTACGGCTATGGTGTGCAAGCTTTAGGCATTGCATCAACCCCGCAAGGTCACGTATCCTCACAACGTTTTCCCGTATTCCCAAAACCTATGCTCACTGTATAAATCCTACTATCTCTTGTCATCAGAGCGGTACTCCGCTCTGATACCACTTTTGTAACACCCCTACTCTATTCGGCTCCTAATCATCTTACTTAACAATATAATTGCAGCGGTAATCTCAACAATTGACTACTAGTCACCGTTCTTGCTCGCCCATACGAGTAATAACGTGCTTCCTGATAAGCTCTTAAATACGAAACATTTTCTCGCAGTGACAACAAGAGATAGATCTAAACTCCCAAAACCAATAGAAAATACATTCACAGTGAGCTTTCTACGTATCCAAAACCTATACATGTTTCTAGGTTCGTATTAAAATGCAACAGTGCATGTTTAAATAACTGTAATCAAACTACCCAGCGCGTCACTCTCTTTGCCGACACCGGAAGTTGCATACCTGCAAAAATGGTAGTTGGTGGTATGGAATCAGCCCTGCTGAGTATGTTATTACCTGACTGTCATGCACCCTCGGACCATTCAGTTATTTGGTCGAGAGTATGCAATTCGTTTCCATACAAATAGTTCAATGTTGAAACTGTAAAGCAACAATAATATTGCAGTAATCTCAAATAACAAACAAGCCCCCGGCTTCACACATCGCATCGTAATAAACCACTGAAAGCGTTTACAGCGCTTATATGAGTACAGAGACTCCACTCCAACAAACACTTAATAATTCATAATTGAGTTCAGCGACTCACTCGACCAGACACCCAACCACAATCCACACATGAGTACGGTGACTCGACACAACCAGTTCACAACACACAATATGAGCACAATGGCTTGTTCAAACAAATCCACCAACATACCACACATAACCACAAAGCACAACCAATGAACAACAAGGCAAAGTAACGAGAATTATAAATGAGCATGAACTCTCGTCTTTGGCATGCAAGCCCAAATAATGTTCGCCTAATGTACGAGTTAATATAGTCGTTCGTAATTGTTCAGTCATGTCTAATGACAACGTCTCGTTAGAACGACGTGTCTCTAAGTTACCCATCTCTTATGGCGGGTCACCCACGACAATAGCCACTCCAGCGGTAGAGTCTCCGTCCTACGAACAATCTATAGTTCGTTGGAAATTTATCCAGATACTTATGGCTACCACACGGTGTCCTAGTATCGTTAATGGATCACAGTTCACAGCAAGAGCCACATCCTTGATAAACTTATCTATACCATCGCATCGCTTTACTATTCTTTTTTTTCTAACACAGCAGACCAAGGTCGTAGTCCAATCCTGAGTATGTCGACTCGGGATCCAGTGCTAGATACGAGAGCGGCGTTAAAGAGGCCAATGCTCCGTATATAAGTCTCAGATATTTTATATATCTTACTATCCTAATGCTACAACGCTTTACTTACGTTCCTTATATTACACATAAGATAGCATCATTGCCGCTAGTTTTATAATATGTTCATATATACGACGGTACTGTTATCGCACAACAGTAATAATAAGGCAGCATTAATACACAACTCAAGCATATTAATTCACACAAGCAGACATTCAATCTTATCACAGATTTTCACACAATGTCTGAACTGAGGAAATCCTCAGAGACAATCAAGCCACAAAATAACATACCGTTCACCCTGAAAGTATTACGGTGGAGTATGAATCAGCAAGATCCTATGCTCCGTGCGTCGTCTCTAACAGTCTATACAATACATAATGCTACTGATTAGCACACTGTATAACAACACAAAATTCTACGGTACCCGTACCGTCACTAATACCTTCCGGTTAACCCCCGTTATTAACTGTCAATGTTTGTCGGGTTTTAGGTTTAACTCGAGATTGGAAAAGTGTTATATTACAAGCATAGTCTTGTCTCGTATATTAATACACTTTATAGTTGAGCTTTTGTTATCGCATGTAACCTAATGTATGTTTGTACATCATATAGTTTGTTTCTATATTGCATGTATGATTCTTGTCATACACCATACATTTCACCTTAGTATTTATTTTTCTAAGGTTTGTTTCTCTCTTTTTTTTTCTTTTTCCCAAATTCAATGTGGTAAACAATACTTTGCATTATCAATCCTTATTATCACATGTACAGTCCTAACATTCCATATCCAATGTTTGTAATTCTTTCCCTTTATCATACGTCATTTTAATTATGAAATATATGGTCATTAAACCATATTATATTTCCTCCACAACACATATTTATTTATGTGTATGTATTCATGGAACTATTCCTTATATGGCAATTCTTATAATATATATTCATTCTTTTTAATGAATACCTCTTATATTACAAATGTATAATTCTTATAACATCAAAACCATATTATAAAGTTCATTCAAAAATATTAATATTTCCGAACAGCACCTATGTTCCTTAATTATTTACAAAATCCTCCACATAATTTATACCATGTTATATTATAGTTATATAACATATATTTGACAACTATGTCATTAAAACAATTATAACTTATAGTTATATATTGTTAATAAATACCAAACAGCCCTTAACCTCTCGGTATTAATTAATTCCCACCAAACTTCCATAATTTACAACTCAACCCCAAATTATATTTCCTTGTTACACTTATAGTATATACCTTATATTATAATCCTTATTCCTTAATATAATTATAACCTATGGTTATATTTTCTCAAAATAACCGAACAGACCCCATGGTCTATTTAAATTATTCTTCTACCACTTAACTTTCTATATTCACCAATTTCCCCTCTTTATAACATATAGTTTTCCAATTCCATTAAAATCATATATTATACATATGTCCTTATAAAACCTTGTATATAATTCCAAAAATCACCAAACTATACCAAAAGGTTATAAACATTATTCCTAACCTTATACTTTCTCTAACCCGATTTTTACCACATGTGTTACCCATTTGTAACAATATTATGAAATACCTCATATTATACTTATTTAATTCATATTAACTCCAAATTTAACCAAATCAATTCCTAAAAATTCCTAATAACCTAAGGTTTGTACTAAACTCCTTTTAGTACCCCCAAGTTTTCGGAAATCACAATACCACCCCAAGTCTTATAAATCTTTTACAATTTAATAAGTATCTTATTATAAGGTAGTATTTTAATTTCTAAAATTCTCCAAAGTTGGTCAAAGTCTCCTATATAGTCAACTTTGACTTCTAATACCAATTGGGACTCAAACTTTCGGTAATTACCAACAATACCCCATACTTTTCTATTTTTACAGTTTTGACCCAAACTTTATAAAATGTTATAATTTTTATTAAATTTATTTAAAAAGCCTAAATTGCTCTAAATTAAGCCCACGGCTTTCTAAATTCCTAGTAATTACGAATTGGCCCCAATTTTAATTATAAGCATAATTAAAACTAAATAAGCTTATAAACTTAAATTAAAATGGCCTAATGACATGGCCTTATTACAATCTTGAACTTGCAAAATAAATTACACAATAAATGTCTCAAAATATGCATGTATATTCGGCCTCACTTAGGTTTAATTATTTTTCCACATAATGTCATAATTTGACCATCATGTTAATTAAATCCCTTAAATGACTAGCTTAATTTATCTTAGCCATTTTTTTCCATTTTAGGTCAATATGACCTATATATATATATTCACTCTCGGCCATATATATGTATATGCTTAAAAATTACAAAAACCATAAGTTAAGGTGTTTATACCTTGATTAAGCCTTGTATGCTCTCGGCCACTTGTAGGAAAAATCACCACTTGATTTAGACATGTTTAATACACAAAAACAAGATATGGTTACCCTCCAAGCTTGAGCTTAACCATAAGGGATAATTAATGTAAGATTTAAGGCAAAAATCACCTTAAAATGCAAGGGAAGTTCTAGGTATTTTCGACCTGAACCAAACACACCACAAGGTGTTAGATCCACCATATTGACATAGGAAATAGTTAGATCTCGAAATACTACCTTGTTATTAGGTTTTACCTTGGAAAAATGCCTTAAAAGAGAGTATTTCTCTTGGATCTCGGTCACCCTTGCTCCAAATGGCTAACCAACAGATTCCACATGAAAAGGAGAAGAATATGAGGCTATGACCAAAGTTTCACAGCCAAACTCGAAGGGAATCAAAAGTTATGAGCTTAAAGCACATTTTTACCTTAAAATGTATATTTGAACAACCTTGGTCCCTCTACTGGTCTCAACCGAGTTTAGCTCTTGTTCTAACCTTAGAACACTGAGAATAAGCCATAGGAATTGATGAGCCACGAAATTTAGGTGTTGGTAGTGAAGAGATGAAGAAAAAGGGGCTAAAATGACATTAAAACACTTACCTTAAGGACTTAAGAGCTAGGTTTGCCTTCCATGTTCAAGAGAAAGCTTTGAGAGCTTGAGAGGAAGGGAGGGCATGGCTGGGATGGAGGATATCGGACAAGGAAGGAAGGAGGAAGGAAGGAATGATTGAAAGAATTTGAAATAATGTAAAAGTAAGCTTAATTTTCAAAAAGTAATGTATTAGGGCATCCACAATAGGGGTTCTTGACACGGTTACATATGTGAAAAGTTCTACAATGGTGTGGATTCCACCCATTTTCTCTCTCCAAGGTTCTTAAATAAGAACCCCACTTTTTATGACACATTAGACCCACCTATGTGTATCTCTCTCTTTCATATTTTATCTCACATCAAAATAGTGATAGTTTATTGGTTGTTCATTAAGAGAGAGAAGATTAAGAAACTTTGTTATTGTAGTGAATAGAGTTTCTTAAGTAATAAAATATAATTTTTAGATGACATGGCATCTAGGAATGTGTTAAGAAACTTAAAACCATTGTGGATGCCCTTAGGTAGCATTATTGTCAATCAAGGAATTATTTTGCCTCCTCTCTTATTGCCAGCCGGCTTCCATGGTCCAAGTGGGTCAATTAGTTGACCATTGACCATGCTTGGTCAATATTGACTCATGCGGGCCCCACTTAGGGTTTTATTAATATTTTAATAATAAATTTGTAAAAATTCATAAATTTCTGGGATTAGATTCCTAATATGATATAATATGATTATATATCATATTTAAGGATAATTATAATTTTTAAGCCCATTAAAAATCAATTTAAAAGGCAATCTCACAAAAACGTGCTTTAAGGAGTTTTAGCGCACATTTTTGTGTCACAGGGTGTTCCTGAGCTTAGTTCTCCTTGAGAATTGTTTTATTGTGTTCCTTACTTCATTATAATACCTAGGAATCCACTTGGTTCCTACTTGGGGTCATACAACCTTCATGGTGTCTTAAAGCACATTTTTGGCTTTACCGATCTTAAGGCGTGTTTTGCCTTGTTGAGATCTTTTAGATTGTTCCCCAATAATATTTAGATGTTTAATAATCCTCTTAGATCATTAATAGATCATTTAATTATATTTTAAAGATTAGGGGTATTTCAAGATCATTCTTTCTCTTCGCACAGGGGTCTCAGATAAGGTGACCCATTGTCACCCTTCCTTTTTATATGTTGTATGAAGGCCTTATCAACAACCCTTATGATTGTTGCATCCTCTAAGATCATCAATGGCTTCGCTTGCCGAGGATTGGGCTTTAATATCACCAACCTTCTTTTTCAGATGATTGTGCGATCTTTGGTCATGCTAATTAAGACAATGCCTTAAAATACATGCATATTTAGAGGAATTTCGTGAAGCATCTGGACAAAGTATCAATGTCGCCAAGTCGGGGTTCATGTTCTCAGCTAATCTCCCAATTACGTCAGGTAATAGGTCTCTAATGTCTTTAGAGTTAAAAATGTCATAGATCTGGGGATTTTTTTGGGTTTCAAAGTTCTATTTGACGGCATAAGGGTCAAATCTTTGGTTATATAAGAGATAAGGTGTAGACAAGCGTGTAGAGCTGGGACAAGCTAATTTCCCGGGCGGGAAGAAGTATACTTAGTAAATTGATTTTGCTGGGCATTCCATCTTTCGTGATGGGTGTTATTCGGCTGCCAATGATACTCATCCATGAAATTCAAAAGATTATTCAACAATTCTAGTTGACGTGATCCTTATAGAGCTGTGTCATCTGTTAGTGAAGTTGGGAAGCCCTCTACAGGAGTTGGGACAATGAAGGACTTTTGGATTTCAAAATTTGTGAAACTTTAATGATGCTCTATTGTCAAGACAATGTTGGAGGGTTCTCCAAAATCCACATCTCCTCTTGTCTCGAGTCCTTGCTGCCAAGTACTTTGTGGAAGGTAGTATTCTGAGCGCAGACCTGGGAGTGTGTCCAAGCCCGGTGTGAAGATCTCAATATGACCCTACCCCATGCAACTAAGAGTGGGTGCTAGAAGAGTTGTGGGGGATGGGTCAACATTTAAGATCACGGACCCCTGGCTTCTCGATAAGCAAGGTGGTAAACCTTGGACTTGGAAGCTTCGTGATTTACCCCGAGACTATGGTCTTGTATCATGGCTGATCAATGACGGGGAACGTACATGGAATGTCTAAAAAGTTAGAGCTTGGTTTACTAAGGTGGATGGTGGCCTCATCCTCAATAATGTTATAAGTAGAAAATCCAGGTTGATAAATGGTGCTAGGGGGGGGGGGGGTACAAAGAACGACAACTTCACAGTTAAATCATTTTACTATATGGCTTGTACTTTATCCCAACAGGCTAATGACTCAACTTCCTACAAGAGTATGTTCGGGCGAGCGCGATGAAGCATGCCCGTAAATGTGTTTTTTTTACCAAGATCAAGCTCTTTGCGTGGAAGCTCTTACAAGGAAACATTCTATTTGGAGCCTTCATCGCTAATCAATGCAAAATGGATGATCATGAGAGATGCGCAATCTATGGAGGATTTGATAATATCACACATATCTTTATGTTATGCCCTAAGGTTAAGGTTTGATGGCACATTGAGGGACTTCCGCGACCAAAAGGAATCTTGGATGAAGCGGCTCTTCAAGATTGGTTTATCTCTGTTTGCCTTAAAGAGGGAGAATACAACTTGGAGAAGGTTGTCATTTTCCTTTGGAAGCTCTGGTTCGTAAAATGCCAAGTAGTCCATGGAAATGTCCAATCCTTTGAGTAATGAATCGACCAAGCAGAATCCTTCCTCGACACTACTCTACTTGTTAGCCCTGTTAATTCTCAGGTATCTTTGGATGATGTGGACTCTTTTAGTTCAGTTGTCTAGAAATTTGTTGAAGGAAGTACAAGCCTAGAAGGATCAGGTATGAGAGTTATTTGTCGAGACATTAATGGTTCGATATTAGCGATAGGGATTGCAAAAGAAGAGGTACCATGGACACCCCAAGTGATCGAGTCCAAAGCTCTCATTTTTGGAATCGAAGTAGCTAACAAGGTAGGAGCTATGTCTTATCACTTCCTCACACATTGTCGTTCTAATGTCCAACGCCTTCAGAATAAAACTGATGTAAGAGCTGATGTCGATTTAGTTCTGCAGGATGTAATCACTAGTTTGTCTTCTTTTGATAGAGTTTTTTGGTCTCATGTGGACCGGGCCAAGAACGTTGATGCCATGTACTTGCGAATGTAGGTAGGTTAGGGGCTTATGCGAGAATCTAGTGTGAGAACATCCCTCAATGTATTCTTAACCTAGTTCATTAATATATTACCTCTGGTTACAAAAAAAACAAATGATCAGGAGAACTAAATATTGACCATATACCAAATCATGTACTAAAAGTTTAAAGCCCATGTGGCTTGGTCGGTAGAGGAGTTGTTTACAGGAACCAAAGGTCCTGGGTTCGAAACCTACCCACTACCGTAACTATCAAAAAAAATGTACTAAAAGTTTATCCTAAAAATACAACATTGGGGGTACGCGTGTAGGTTTATATGCCTATCTTCTATCTCAGTTCCATAACTCCATATATTTGGTATTCACGACGTCCCAGTTAAGTTTCACATGAGTGGTGCGCCTTTGGTTATGCAGTCTATCATAATCCAAACACACTGCATGTATTGCTTGATCACGGCCAAGTAGTCTCATCACCCAACTGGGCTGGTAAACCTGATCAACAATGGTGTAGTAGAACAAAACAACAATAGCTATACTAGTAATTCAAAAAACAAAAAATAGACAAGGTATTCCAAAATAAATATTAGTTCCGACGAATCTAACTTCTATAGGGTTACGAAATCCACTACCGACATAAAACTCATATATAAGTAAATTACAATACAAAGAAGGTGGACAATTCAAATATGGATTGAAAACCAATACTTACATGTTCGTCTGTGGGTGGTATTGGAATCTAGTATATGACAAGCATCATATAGACCCACATCTAGAACATTAACTTGGTCCCATCTGTATGAATAAAATAAAATTTAATAATTAACCATGCCAAATACAACAACACTTATTGTACACAAATAAATAAGGAGAAAGAATATGTTATACTTATTGATATCCTAACACATCTGTCTTAGGAGTTTGTAATTTTTAGGCCTAAAAAAAGGAGAAAACCTGGAATACACTCATAGTGTTATCAACTTTATGAAGGATTATCGCCCTATATCTCTTTGTAATACAATTTATCGGGTTGTTTCAAAGGTTTTAGTTAATCGCATTAAACCCTTCATGCATCAATTAATTTCTATGGATCAAGCTGCTTTTGAGCCTGGTCGATTAATTACAGATAATATAATTGTCGCACATGAATTGCTGCATTGCACGAGATGTTCATCTGCTAAAGCAAGGGGACAGTTTGTTTTGAAAGTTGATATGGCGAAAGCTTTTGATAGAGTTGAGTGGTCTTTCTTGATTTCGGTTTTGCGTGCAATGGAATACATGAGAATTGGGTCCGTGTTGTGGAATGCTGCCTAACTTCTGTTTCCATGGCTGTTAGGGGTGGCAATTTTTACCCAGCCCGATAACCCGACCCATACCCAACCCGAAAATAGCGGGTTTGGGTCACGATTATTGACCCATTTAATTATTGGGTCGGGTATGGGTTACCTATTAAATTTTTGGGTTGGGTATGGGTTCAAAGTTCTAACCTATAGTCAACCCGACCCATTTATTTTATTTTATTAAAAATAATAAATAAATAATTAGATAAAAATAAATATATTACTAAGTAAGTGCTAACCTACTATTAGTATAATACAGATTATGTAGTATCTTTGATGAGAGGTTGTTTATTTGATAATACTACTTTGTTGTATTTCTTTATAAAGCAAAAACAAGAGTATTCGTTATGTGGATTGTCAAAAGACAGTGTGCTGCTCTCTCCTCCACAGCTCCACTGTGGTCCTATCTCTTATGTACTCTGAAGATTTTTGTCTATGTTTGATTCTATATTCTGAAGGAGAAAATACAGTTATATTTGGCCCAGGCGCATACACATCACCTTCTTCTGTTAAGTGCTACTGAGCACGACATGTATGTGAAAAAAGAAAAAAGACGGAGGATAATGAAAACTCTGGAATATCTACCATATTGAATGTAAGATTTCATTCATTTGTAACTCCGTTTGAGCAATCATATAAAAATTTTAATTCCAGGTCTTTTAAATTTTGCATAGCCTAATTATGTTGGGTTAAACGGGTCGGGTATGGTTTAATCATTTTATATGGGTCGGGTATGGGTTGATAATTTGTAACCCGATTATTATTGGGTCGGGTATGGGTCAATACAATTTTAATCGGGTCGGTTATGGGTGAGCTTCAACCCGACCCATTAACCCGAATTGCCATCCCTAATGGCTGTGCTTATAAATGGATCTCCTGGTCAAAACTTTCATCCTCGTCGAGGCTTGAGACAGGGTGATCCTCTCTCGCCTTTTTTGTTCTTATGTTGTATTGAAGTTTTGTCTGCAAGCTTTAAATTCTCTTCTGATGTTGGTTTTACAAGGGGATTTAGATTGAGGGGTTTGCCTATGGATATTAATACCCTTTTCCTTGCGGATGACTGTTTGCTTTTTGGTGAAGCTAATGTGCATAATGCTGCTTTGATTAAGAATATTTTGGAGGACTTTGGGGAAGGATCAGGTCAATGTGTTAATAATGCAAAATTAGGTTTAATGTTTTCCTCTGGGGTTCCTGCACAGATTCGTGCAACAATTAGTCAATGTTTTAATGTGGGTGAGGTACAAGATCTGGGAACATACCTAGGCTTTCCTAGTAAGATTAGGCGGTCCAGGCGCCAAGTTTTTGAATATGTTAAGGACAGGGTGCCAAAAAGGATTACCGGGTGGAGTCGAATAGTGTCACAGACTGGTAGAGGTGTTTTAATTAAAAATGTGTTGCAATCAATACCTTCATATGTGATGGGAGTTATTCAGCTGCCTTCATCTGTTCTTAACGATATTCGGAAGTTAATATTTGATTTCTGGTGGCGAGGACAAAGCACAAATAGAGGGTTACATTAGAAAAAATGGAAGGATCTTTGTATGAGTTTTACTGATGGGGGGCTCGGGTTTTGGGATTTGAAAATATTCAATCAAGCTTTCCTTGCAAAACAGTGTTGGAGAATATTAACTAACCCGAGTCTACTAGTTAGTCAGGTTCTTAAGGCCATATATTTTAATTCGGATAATCTTTTTCAAGCAGGTTTGGGTTCCAGGCCAAGTGCAGTTTGGCGTGCATTATATGGGGTTCGGCGTTTTGTTGAACAAGGAGCAAGGCGGGTGATAGGAAATGGGCGGCATACTCTTCTCTCTGACCGTTGGTTAAGAGGTAAGCCAGGGGACAAGCTACTCTGCATATCTTACAGCCTCATTTACAATCATCTTCATCTGTATCTGAGCTAATAAATCAAACCGCTAAAGATTGGAATGTGCCTTTGATTCAAGATTCTTTTAATAGAGAGGATTCCCGCTATATTTTATCCATGCAATTACCCAGAATGGATGAGCCTGATAAATGGGCATGGGCATATACTAAATCAGGTTTTTTCACTGTGCGGTCAGCTTACTATCGTTTGCTATATGAGGATAGATCTTCTGAGCCATCTTCATCTGGATGCAGTGTAATTGGGATAGCAATGAAAAAGCTAAAAAAATGTTCCCTGCTGCCTAGGGTTGTTTTGTTTGGTTGGAAGTTAATGCATCGGATAATACCATGTAAATCTTTGCTTTCCTTAAGGTGTGCTGGGAAATTGGATGATTGTTGTGCTTTTTGTGGAGCTTCTGAAATAATGCATCATGGGTTTTTACGTTGTCCATTATCTCGGAAATTGTGGGAATATGATGGCTTAAAGCCTCCTTTTATTTGTGCATCAGATGCTGCTCTGTGCGACTGGTTTTTGGATTTATGTTGTAACAGATTGGCGGATGAGATATCTGGTTTTGTTTGCATCTTATGGAAGATTTGGTATGTTAGGTGTCGCCTACAACATGATGATATTCGAGACAGTTTTTGGGTATGGAATCAGGCGCAAGCTTTCTTGGACATGGCTAAGACTACGGTCAGTGACACAAATGACTTGCTGTCAAGACATTTACAATATGAGAACATTGTGTCTGTTTATGTTGATGCCAGTCTGCATCCTCAGGTGGATGGCTACGGGCTTGGGGTTGTGTGCTTTACTAGCAGAGGAGATGTTGTTGCTGTGGGCCAGCGTTACTCTGACAGACCGTGTGATCCACAAGTAGCAGATGGGCTTGCTTTTGCTTTTGGAGTTGAAGTTCTACAACAGATAGATACGTCTGCTGCTTGTATTTACACGGATTGTAAGACAGTAGCTGATTATGTTAATGATGTTGGAATGGTGCAGCTTGATACTAGAACTGCTATGGAAATGGGGTTGAGTACTTTTAAGGGTAAAGTAGAATGGTTTTGTAGTTATGTTTCAAGGGGTTTAAATGTAAGTGCCCATGTCATAGCCAACATGGCGAGGATTGAGAAAGTTAATGATTACTAGTTGGTAGTATTCTGATGTACTCAAATGTTTGGTGCAGTAACGTAAAAAAGTTACAGTCAAAACTTTGTGTAGCCTGTAGTAAGTGTAACATCAACCTGGGAGGCATTGCACGACCCACGATGTAATTGCACCAACCGACAGACCACGAATTTCATTAGTTTTATTGAAATCCCTCAACAACTTCAAATAGCCTTAGTGCATCGTCAAACTGTTACAACTTGGCATTAAAACACCACCAGTGAGTCTCATGGTATAAGCTCTAGCTTACTTTTATGCACTTTTATAGATTCATTGAAGACCTAATCGTAATCACCGTCATAAACCTCAAATTCTTTGTGAAACCAAGACAATGAGAGCATAAACCCCTAATCTTACTTTTAGGTGGTTTCTCGCCAAAAAAAATTAAAACATAAAAAAGAAGCTGCCAACAGTAGCATTACCCGTGCTCATCTTCAAACGTAATTGTCCTCATCAAATGGTAACATAAAAATATTAGTTTCAGTCCTTCAATCTTACCACCAACATTCAAACAACCATGTTGTCTAATTTAATCCTATAATATGTAGGTCCAAAAAACCTAGCATCCATAAAATTATGAACTGAAACAGATGTTAAGCAAATTAAATAAACACATATCTAAATGAGCAAGGAGTAGGAAAGTCACCTAATCGATGTAGTATAACAAGTGTCGTATCCATAAGGAAATTGAAATAGGGGTTTGGCCGGTGGCAAGCTAGATTGTTTGATTGAACACAATTAAAGTAGCAACAAGTAAACTGAAATGGGGTTTTAGTTGATTGGATGGAAATGTACCCGTGGATGGTTGTTATCACCTAAATCCATCCAAACTTGCTATTTAATCCACTTCACTCTAGTTGTCTATTAGAGCTAAAATAATGATCTTCCAAATCATGAATAAATCAAATCTTAGCTAATCGGACCCCTTTAATCATGTTAGGCTCAAATCATTAAATAGCATTGATCACAAGCTCATAATAATAGCCATAAATTTCACCAACTAATCAAGCTAGCAAAATCTTAAGTTTCTCTTTATCTTAGTCAAAATCTCTACTCAAAATCATGTGTTGCTAAGAACCACCATAAAAGCTATATATGATCAAGGTAGATCATTGAAAAGCTTAGAGAGACAAAACAATTATACTAAATGAAGTTTGGTTTACAAGTATGTTTGGGGAATTTAGGGACAAACCCCCATCCCAGGATACAATATCAAAATACTCAAACACTGGAAAGTAAATGAGCAAGAAATAGTGAGAAATAGCCATGAATGAAGTGTGAAATCTTCAATGGAGGCTTCTTTCTCTTCATTTCTTTCCTTTATTTTTTCACGTGTGTCGTGAACGAGGAATAATTTTTTCTCCACCCGAATCCTGTCTAAGTGCCTAATTTTTGTTCTATTTGTGTGTGGTTCGGGTTTCTGTCCGGATCTGTAGACCCTAACCACACTGTTGTGGCTGTCATTCCTGGACCGCGCTCCAAAATAAACATAATGTTTTGCTTGGAATTGATCCGGATTTGTTTACCTGGACACAAACCCTGATAGGACTTCAAAATAAGCAGAAGGTATTGCCAGGGTCTGTACACCCGGATAGATACCCGAATCATACTCCAAAATAGATAGAAGCTGCATAAGAGTTTTGGTACAGATCTGTTTGTTTGGACAAAGACCCGAATCAGTACAGAGAACATCTAGTAGTTAACTCTCGGATTGGTTCGGACATGTACGTCACGTCCGGACCCCATTTCTGGAACTTTTAGCCAAACCCTAGAAATTAGGGTCTATCGGGTGCCATAGCGCCCAGCGCGTGACTGTGCCCCTTGCCTCGTTGCTGCCTTGGCACCCAGCGATCGTAGCATGCCTGAGTATGCCCTAGCGCCCAGCGCTCGCATCTCGGCATTGCTCGCTCGTGCCTTTGTCCTTGACGCCATGCGCTCGTGCCCAAGCGTGCCCCACGCCCAGCGCTTGCACCTTGGCATCACCCGTGTGACTTGACATACCCGTAAACAAGCTCACGACCCATGTCTAGGCTTGGTCTGGCATCACCCAGTGCCCCTATGACATGTCCTTAGCCTTGCCACCGTGTCGTGGCCCTTGTCGCCCAACATTGCCCCATACACCTAGTCATAGCCAACGTCCGTGCTTAGCCCACCCAGCGCCCATGTCTTAGGATGTCGTGCCTTGTCGTGACATAGTTTCACTTGGCCCCATTGTAAGTTTGTCATAACCCAGTCAAGACTAAGCCACAATAACACATTGGGGTCTAGATGGAAAGTAAAGCTTGTGCATCTCTTTCTCCTGTCCTTTGGCTATGACACCCAGTGTCAACTTTGGCATTGCTTGTGACTTGCATGATCCCATCATGATCAACCATCACATGTGTCAAACCCTAGTCTCATAAGACCAATTCCACCATCACTTGCATTCAAGGTGAGCCCACCCCACAACCAAGTATCCAAGACTCACTTAACCTCGTCAGGTTACCTCTGCGCTTCGACAACATGCCAAGGACTCGAACCCATCACTTGTCTCACGCGTGTCACGTCCAGCTCTTAGTGACACGGCCCACACCTTAATGTGTGTAGCCCTAGGACACCCACATGCTAACTTGGCAAGCCCGGTTTCCAAGTCCGCGTGCATTAAGTAACACTCGGTGACCTTCACTACCATTAAGTTCCTTTGGTCGTTGGGAGTTAGGGTTCAAACGCTAATCATTCCAGGAGTTTGGATTGTGACAATATCCTTGAGCCTTCCCGCAAATATCTTAAAATTTATTGAAAGAAAATTCCATACAAGCAAGCTTCAACTTTTACTAATGTATAAGTTGAAATAACATAGTGGATATATGGGTTGATTGATATGTAATGTAAACAAATCAGCTTGTTGAGGTCCAGCACTTCTTTTGAAAGATACCGATCATCTTCACAAATTAAGAATTCCATTATTGTAGAGAAAAATGGACATTTTCGTAGAGAATAAAATGAATATTATTAAGACAATAAAATGAAGAATTCTAGAGAATAATATCAATATTTTATTGGAGGTCTAGTATAATGAGGGGTTTTATTTATAGAGAACAAGATCGAGAATTTTAGTTGATAGTAAAAGAAGATTTTTGTAGAAAAATTATATCGGAATTGTGTGGAGTATAAGATGATGATTTTTGTAGAGAATACAATGACTTCTGTAGAATATAGATTCTATTATGGGTAGCTATTTGTCCCTGGATGTTCTGGACAATTTTTTAACCATTAGATTAGAGAAATAGAACATAAAGGGTCAAGATTATATCAGATTTAAAATATTTTATTTGTTAGTTACAAATTCATTTTGTATGATATTAGTGGGTAGTTACGATTTCTTCTCCCATAATTTAACTATAAAAAATCCAAAAAAAAATTCAGATGGTGTTGATTCTCTTCGCTCAGTATTTTGCGCCTCTTTCATTCTCTTCTGTGTCTCCACCTCGCACCTCTTTCATTCTCTTTTGTGTCTCGTCGGCAGATAAAAATTATTCAACTGCATCATGTACAAGATTGAAACGGTTCCGCTTCTGCAGAGAAAAATCATTTGAACTGCATCGCGCACCTTATTGAAACGGGGCAGAAACCAGTTTATTCCGGGACTGGTAATATAGTCAGAAAAAAATTCATGATAGTGTTGATTCTCTTCGCTCACGATATTTTGCTAATGTACAGGGTCTGCGCCTCTTTCATTCTCTTCTTGTGTCTACGCCTCGGCAGAAAAAATCATTCAACTGCATCACGTACCAGATTGAAACGGTTTCGCCTCTGTAGAGAAAAATCATTCGAACTTCATCGCGCACCAGAATGAAACGGGGTTGAAACCAGTTTATTCCAGAACAGGTAATATATATTCGAACTTATTTTTAGTTCCTGTGTTTTTGGAATTCATAAGACGGGCTGCGGTATAAGCTTTACTTTTAGAGTGGTGATGATGTTTCTTTCGTTCAAGCTATGGTCTTCTACTTCTCACCTGTACCCGAATAAATCTTTACAAACTGTTGTATAAATACGTGTACGGTTGTATAAATACGTGTACGGTTGTATAAATACCAATGTACGGTTGTATAAATACCAATGTACGGTTGTATAAATACCAATGTACGGTTGTATAAATACCAATGTACGGTTGTATAAATACCAATGTACGGTTGTATAAATACCAATGTACGGTTGTATAAATACCAATGTACGGTTGTATAAATACCAATGTACGGTTGTATAAATACCAATGTACGGTTGTATAAATACCAATGTACGGTTGTATAAATACCAATGTACGGTTGTATAAATACCAATGTACGGTTGTATAAATACCAATGTACGGTTGTATAAAAACCAATGTACGGTTGTATAAAAACCAATGTGCGGTTGTATAAATACCAATGTGCGGTTGTATAAATACCAATGTACGGTTGCATAAATACCAATATACGGTCGGTTGTATAAATACCAATATACGGTCGGTTGTATAAATATCAATGTATCATTGTACTAATACCAATGTATCATTGTACTAATACCAATGTACCATTGTACCCTTATACAATACCAACCGACGTATAAATACTATCCGTAATGACATTGGTACTCATTCTAGCAGACACAATATAATACACCGGCTTCAATATAACTAAACACCATGAATCCCATAATAAAACACCTAAAACCTATTGAGTACATACCTATATATATTACACCTGCATAGGTAAATTTCAACAAAATATTTTTTCAACATTCTAGTTCTAATAAATTATAGTTATAAAAAATATAGAAAATATGTTCAAAAAAGAAAATAAAAAATAACTTTCTTAAAGTGTATATATATTTAACAAAACAGAGTAAAGAAGTTACAAAAAATCACAACAACTAGAGTAAATCTTTATAAGAAAATATCGCAACAACTAGAGTAAATTTTTATAAGAAAATACTTGGAATGAATTATGTAATTAATAAATAGTAATAGTAGATGAAAGAAAAAATGTTGGATAGAAAAATCAGATAGATGCTAACAAACTTCTTAATTATTTAAATGTACCATTTAATAAATAGAAATATTTTGCATGGAATATAGTATTCCATGGATTATATTATGGTGCTTTATTCTTTATTGTTTGGTTATTTTTAATGTATGTTTAGGTCAAATGTAAAAAAGCACAATAGACAAGTTTAAAAATTAGATTTTTTTGTTTTTGAATAGGTAAATTTTAGTAAAAATAAAAATTCACATTCTAGTATCTAATAAATTATCATTATACAAAATATGGAAACATATGTGAAAAGAGCAAAAATATTTTTTAAGTAAATATATATATTTTCAAAAAATTGAGAGAATATTTAAGAAATTAACGACAACTACATTAACGTTTTAAAAGATTTTTTTTCAATTAATTTTTAACTAATAAATATTAATTGTAAAATCCATAGAATTACGTAGTAGTTTAGGAAATTGTGGGATTAAAGTACTAAAATATAGGTAAATTTAAATAAATATAGACATTATATAATTATAGTAATCAATAACTAAAGTAAGTAAGATAAAAAAAATCATTGTGCGTGAGTTTTATTTTAAAATTAACATAATTAGACACAAAAGTAGACATATATAACTATCTCTTATTATTATAAAAAAGAAAAAATCATCATCCAATAAGAGAAAAGCCAGGACATTCAGGGAAGTTGCTAAGGCCCTGAATTGAATCCAGTGCCCTTTTTCAAAGAATACAGTCACTTTGTAAAGCAAGATGAAGACTTTTCTGTTTGTAAATAATATAAATTAAAATATTTAGAAAATAAATGGAATTTTTTAGTAGGTAATAAAATGGTTAATATTCAAGAGAACAATATTGATATTTTCAGAGAATATGGTGGAGGTTTTTTTCTCAGAAAATAAGATGGAAAATTTGAGTAGATCATCGAATTAAGATTTTTCTAAGAAAAAAATAAGTCGGGATTTTGTGGAAATACATAGCAGGTTTTTTGTAGAGAACAGCATGAAGTTTTTATGTGGAGAAAAAAATTAGATTTTTTTAGGATAAAGAGATGAAGATTTTTGAAAAAAAAATGGTGTTTAAAAGTAGAGAATAAAGTGAATATTTTTGGAGAATAATAAGAACAATTTTCAAAGAATATAACGAATAATAAAATGAGAATTTTGTAGATAATAAAATGAAAGTTTTTCTTTAAAATATGAAGATTTTTGTAGGAAAATTGGATTTTTGAGTAGAAAATAAAATGGGTATTTTTTAAGAGAATAAACCAACATGCTAGAAATCCTGAAGTACCTTGAGACTAGAGGTGCTAATTTTTAACCAACTCGAAAACTCGATCCGAATCCAACCCATAAATTGTGGATGTTGGTTAAGATTATTGACCCATTTAATTTTGGGTTCAGGTATAGGATATCTATTGAATTTTTGATTGGGTATGGGTTAAAAGCCCTAACCCGACTTCAACCCGACCCATTTAGTTTATTTTATTAAACTTAATAAAAAATAAAAAAGTAGATAAATATGTAAATATGCTACTTAGGTTTGTATTAATTCTATAACTATTAGTATAATAATAAATAAAAATATTACCAATTCTCTAGGCGCACACAAATACATTCTTTAATACCCAAATAAAATCCAAATAAATTCTCTAGGCCAAATCCCAAAGTCCTCTATGAAGTGTATAATATTTAATTGAGATGGTTGATGTTGTGTAACATAATGTTGATCAAGAGGTCGGTCATTCGAAGGCACCTCCCGCATAGTAATTACACTCATGTTCGGATTTTGGAGCATTCAATCCTGCTGACATGAATCTCATCATCCAAAGATAGCAATTTTGGACTGGAGAAAGGTCGCTAAGTTAGACTTAATAAGACTATCTTTGGAATGGATTCCCAAGTGCAGGGCAGCCCTTTCAAGCATTGGCGTTGTGCTTCTCGCAGAGGAGAAATGAGAAAGGTCGCTAAGTTAGACTTAATAAGACTATCTTTGGAATGGATTCCCAAGTGCAGGGCAGCCCTTTCAAGCATTGGCGTTGTGCTTTTCTCAGAGGAGAAATGAGAAAGGTCGCTATGTTATATGGACTTTTTTACACAATTTAGTAATTTTTCTTGGTTGTTCTTATCTAGGTCGCGTTGTTTATTGAATTCGTGTTAATTTTCTCGTTGTGTTGCTTGTAATGGTGGCCACGAATCCGGTTTCACCGGTTCCGGTTCCGGAAAATGTGTATTTGGATTCGGAACCGGTTCCAGGCGGTTCTGGGGCGGTTCTGGTTCCGGTTCCGGACTCTGTATTCACTTCGGATTTGCTCAAATCAACGGTTCCGACCGGTTCCAGAGCGGTTCCGGTTCCGGTTCCGATCGGTTCCGACCGGTTCCGGGGCGGTTCCGACCGGTTCCGGAAAGATTCGATCGGCTCTAGTTTCTTCGTTTTAACTCCGATTTTAGATCTGTTTGCGCGCACACGTTGCTCTTTTCGTCCACTTTACTCCTAGCTAGGTTATTCCTCAAGTTTATAATCTTAAATGTGTAAGAACCAAAGACTTAAATTTTTGTATTGAATTTGCAAAAATTAAAGAGCAAAGCGGATTTTATTATATGATTAACTGCCTCGTTAAAACCTTATTAGGTAAAAACCCATTGGGAAAACCCTAATAAGGAAAAGAGTACAACTACTAATAGGTTACATGATTTCAATTTGGAAGTCTTAAAAGATTACATGGAAAGAAAGTACTAATACATTCTAAAAGATTACAATACAAAACGACGTCGTTTTGGCCCGATTCCAATGGTAACTTTGATCGGTTCCGGGGCGGTTCCGGTTCCACCGGTTCCGGTTCCACGGTTCCGAATCCGACGCGAATCCAGGCGGTTCCAGGCGGTTCCGGGCGGTTCCAGTTCCGGTTCGGTCTCGAATCTCAAAACTTGTATTCGGATTTGATTCGCAAAGGGGCGGTTCCGGTTCCGAATCGGTTCCGGCCCGGTTCCGGCCGGTTCCGGTTCCAATCGGTTCCGGGTAGATTCGCCGGTTCCGGGTAGATTCGGATTCGGTGGCCACCATTAGTTGCTTGCGCTGGCCATGTGATACTGGCTATGCTCGTTGTTGATTGATCACCACGTGCTGTTGATATTTGTTTAGAGAATATAGCAAAGCTTTTTGTTTAGAATAAGATGAAAAATTGCCTCCTAGGATATGGATGGTAAGGGCATCCACAAGGTGCCATGTAATCAAAGTCTAGTAACTTAATCAATTAGTTTATGGCTACAATATGAGAGTTTGCTAATCTTCTCAAATCTACTACTATTATATTTTTCGTTTCTCCTCCTATTATTTGCTTTTTACTTTATTCCTGTTATAAATAATACAATTAGTGGATGTACATTCAATCATCCTTTGGTTTACCTTAGACCTTTCATCTGTGTAACTCCCGTAACCTCCCTAAACTCTTCATTAGTAGACCTTTGATCTTTTGCTTTCCTACCACTCAAAGGTTCGGTAATGTATACCATATAAGGATGTACAATGAAATGATAAGGAGGATGCATATTACAATCAACATTGTCTACTATCCTCTCTCTTATTCTCTCAATGTTATAACACGTTATCAGCACGATAGATTCTACCAAAATATATTCTTCTCTCTATCATACACCATAGACAAAAAATACTGAGTCATTTTCCTCACTACCACTTTCCAGATGATGATTATTGTTTATCTTTAATTCTATTTGGAATCCCCATGCTTTGTCAAGAATCTGCGATGCCGAAGAGTTTATATGTTAAGCATTTGATGGTACTCTACCGATTCTAGAAGGTGTAAGTAAGTTTAATCAATTTTATCGGCATAGTCATATTAACAACAGGAAAGTGAGCAACTTTTCAATAATTTATATTTTTGAGTATATGTATATATGAGTTTCTAAATCAAAGTAGCAATCCTTATATTTCTTTTCATTTGTTATACAAATTTCACTATTTATACAAAATGACAATCTTTAATTTGTGAAAATAGTGGAAGAGATATTTTTACAAAAAAAAATGGAAGAAATTTTGATACTAGTTTATGAAGTTTCACTTTTATAAGAAGAAAAATAGTAAAAGGATAGTTTTTTTGTGAGATTCGGCAAGGTCGAGTTTTTCTTTATTGAACAAAAGAAGATTTGAGGAAAAATAAATACCGCAGTAAAAGGAAAGCAAGTTTTCGATGAAATATTGTTTTAGTTTTGAAGAACTGTATGTTTTTGTGGCATAACGATTTTTGCATAATCACTCTCTTAAGGTATTATTTTGCGTTATATATTTTCGCTTTGAAAAGTGAACCATCGATATGGTATGATTCATTCCATTCAATTTATTTTATGATTGAAAAATAGTATTGCCATAAGGATGGGTGTGAATTACCGTTTATGAGGCAATCCCTTTTGGGATAGTAAAAAAAAAGGTGATATTACCTTGTGCAAGATGTTGCACTAGAGATTAATAATTCTCCTATATAATCATTGAAAAGGAGATTGTAAATTATAATATTACCTCGTGCAAAATGGTGCACCTGAGGTTAATGATTATGCTACCTCGTGCAAGACGCTAACATTTGAGGTAAAATCGTAATACTTCCTCGTGAAAAATGAATGCACTTGAGGTTCAGGATTATAAGATTCGTATACGTCCTCGTGCAAAATGAGTGCACTAGAGGAAGAAAAATAAAAGGATCATGTTATTCGATTGTATACAAGCATTGGAGGTTGAGAATTATAGTGTGCTATTTCCCTCATGCGAAATTATGCTCTTGAAGCTAAGAGCTGTAAGATCCTTATACTCCCTCGTGCAAAATAATTGCATTGAAGGTTGAGAATGATAAATTATTATTTTCCCTCATGCATGATTATGCATTTGAGGTGGATTGGTTTAAAAATGGTCAACATTTGGTACAAGATGAACCAAATTGTAAAAGCTCTTGAAGAGCTAGATAAATTTTGAAGAGTTAAAGATAACTCTATAAAAAGTAACTTTGGTATAAGTTACATGGTCTCCTAAGTAACATTGAGGAGTACATTTGAGGATTATTATTGGAAAATTAAAGAGTTTTTCCAGTGAATTTCCAACTCAAGCTCTGAAATGTTAATGTGAATCATGCATGATTATGAAAAGAAGTCGAGCTTGAGGTTGATTTTGGCGAGATCTATATGTAAGATCATTGATGATATGGGAACTAAAAGCTTGATAGCTTATGAAAATGACCATTTTATCTTGTAAGGTCAATTGTAAAAGATGTTATAATCTATGATAGATTATTGTACGTCCGGACATGGTTGGACCGTGTATAAAAGGAAAATGTTTACAATTGACATCATGGTAGACCATCACATATCCCTGAAGGATATTGTTAAGTGATGTCATTATTGATGAAAAAGTGTTAAGGTGTCATCCTTAATACGTGTGTATAAAGTGCAAAAGACGCACTAGAGTACATGAATTTTGACATATTTTATAACCATGCTTTGGGTATTGGTTATTCATGGTACTCAAAAGGAATAAAATATGGTCCGTTGAACCATCTTTGAAATCTATAATAAATTTGCGAGCATGTTGTAAGTGATTAAATGACAAAGAGTCCTAATTTATTGATAGTGCTATAATGCACAACTGAAAATGTTTTATATACATCTCTATTGTCTATAAGAGGCTATAAAGAATGAGAGCTTGCTCTTGTGAGCCGTGAATTTTAAAAGCTCTTCATTATGTTCCTTGAGGGAATAAGAATAAACATTGAAGATTCACTTATTTAATGACAAAGTGTGCTCGTATGATGGGAAAACAAGCACAAAATGTGCCAAGTTATATAAGTTGATATAACGTAAAATCCAATCCCATAAAGCCCAAAAGAAAAAGGAGGGGTCACTAATATGCGTTAGTGTACAATAAAATATTTCTTATATGAAATGGAAAAATGGGCCATCCATGAGAAAAGTGATGTCGAATCACTAGTTTTCTAAACTATCAAGAATTTCCAGGCCCTTACTCGGGTGACAATAGTTCACATAAGATACAACGAGATCATTCAAAGGAAGTGGATGACAATTTTTATACCCCCTTGAAATATCATGGACTGATTATGTGTGGAAAAATTACCATGTGGACCGTTGAGATATATATGATGTTTGATACATCAAATAATGGTCACATGAAGTATTGTATTCATTGGGCTATTGATTTAGAAAAATCTAGCTATAATGAAATTATCCATGTGATTTTAAGAATAAGATGGATAATATGAACCTTGAAAGAATAGTGGTATTGAGTAACTTATACTCCCACTAAGAACGACCTTATTAAGTCGTTAATTTTGTATAGCAAAGAAAAAAGGTTAGACAATTGGGTTTGTGTCTATACCTCCCCCATTAAAAAAATATATCAAAAGGGTTATAAAAAAAGGAAAGTTGAGAATAATGAACTTCTTTAGTTCTTAAGCATTCTCAACTTTAGGGGGAGAATGATATGTGTTTTGATATTTGACACAAAGTCTTATCAGTAAAATCAATTGTGCCTTATTGAAAGATTACAAAAGCAAGCACATATTGAATGTTGCTACAACCATGCTTCTGGGAAGTATGAGTCTCCAAGATGCTTATGAATTTTTAAGATGTCAAATTAGAGAGCGGTTGTCTCTAACTTGAATGTCCTTAACCAAATGTTAATGGACTATGAATTATGTCATGCATGACAAAGCAAAATGAACTAGAAGTTCAAAGAATAATTCATTTGGAAAATGTTGCAACTACGTGATGCGTCCATATGAATAAAGTAACGCGATCATAATATACTAGCTGCGAATGTTCCAGCTCGGTTAGAGGTGTGAGAGACAACCGCTATGGCAAGTGAATCCCAAGTACGCTGGAGGCGTGGTCGACCCTTGGGATCCAAAGAACCCTCGAAAGAGGAGTCCAGTCCTTCAAAGAGGAGTCCAGTCCTTCGAAAGGGGGACAAATATGCCATAATGACACAAAGGGAAAGGCAAATTAGGAAAGATTTGAACTCTCAAAAGAGGAGTTCGGACCCTTGAAAGAGAGTCCAGTCTCTCGAAAGGGGACGTATAGCCTAAATGACACGAAGGAAAGGAAAAGGCAAATAAGGAAAATTTGAACCCTTGAAAAAGGAGTTCGGACCCGCAAGAGGAGTCCAGTCTCTCGAAAGGGGGACTATATGCCTAAATGACATAGACGAAAAGGAAAAGAAATTATGAGTTTCAGGATTCGAACCCTCGAAAGAGGAGTTCAGACCCTCGAAAGGGGGCAAAACTGCCAAAATGATATATTCCAAGAGTAAAGGAAGTATGGAGTTTGACTTCCAAAAGTTGATAAAGACAAATCATAAACACGCTGAAGCGTGTGATGTTGACGCTAGCATGATAATGCACCAGATTTGTGCATATGAGATTTATAATCCACCCTGATATAAGTAATGAACGTTTTCCTCCTAGTGGATAAATGAGTTTTAATATCGTAAAGGTGGAAGATAGTAGACCCTTGAAAAAGGTGTCGAGCGCTTGAAAAAGGAGCTATGAACTTTGGTGGAAAATAATAGACCCTTGAAAAAAATGTCTAGCTCGTGGAAAATGAGCTATAAACTTTCAAAAAAGTTAATGATAAATAGTACATCGTGTTAAATTATGTGTATCCCTTGAAAGAGGATCTAAACTCTCGAAGAGCGTAATGTGAACATATGAATTCCTAGGAATAGTATTCGAAGAAAATCTTGAGAATGATTTTCTCTAAAGGCCTTATGTTTTATATGATCAATGGTGACTTGGAGAACCATCTAAACCATAATCGAATAGTATCAAGTCACAACTCATAAAATTATATATACCGATATATCAAATGAGTCAAGGGTATGTCATAAGCCTCTAAGAGGGCATATATGTGGGTATTAAGTTTAAATACTTGAGAGTGCATTATTTGTCTGCACTAGGCTCATATATATGAGTTTTGTAAAGTCATGTTGATAATGCATGACTAGTAAATGATACTCCTCATATGCGAATATCAAATAGACCTTGGAAGCACATTGGATCACACAAATTTATCATCCTTTATATGATCGAAAAAAAATGTGTGAGGCTCAGGTCAAGAATCCACTATATATGTTATACCTGTGGATGATTTAATGGTGATATAAGACTTACCATCTGGTAAGGTGATGATTCTCAGTAAACATAAATCACCATTGTTCTCCCTTTTCATCAACGTTAAACTGATGATGATTGATGACATATTTATGAAATGAATGTTGGCATACATTCATATATGTCAAATTCAGGGGGAGAATCTTTATGTGGTTATGTTTTCTGCTTTGTTTGGTTTTTGCACCACAGGGTTTCCTGAACAAAGTTTTAATGAGGATTCTATCATGAGTTTTCTGAACGAAGAGGGGTGCTATGATATATATGGTGGAACTTCCTTTTCATGGTATGCAATGAAGCAGACTACAGTGGTAACTTCATCAAATCATGCCAAATTGATTACGTTATAGGAAACAAGAAGAGGATGTGCATGGTTTAGACCAGTCATCTATCATCTATTAAGTTCTTGTGGTTTTCAACCTGATCTAGAGACTCCAACAATAATATATGAAGACAATGATGTCTGCATTACAATAATAAGAGAAGGATGCATCAAAGGTGATCAAATGAAGCATATATCACCAAAATTCTTCTCACGTCGTGAGCTTCAGACCAAGGGTACTCTTGATGTTCATAAGATTTGGTACGATGAGAATCTAGATGATTTATTTACCAAGTCACTTGCTACAAGAGTTTTAAGAAGCTCGTTCGTGATATCGGTATGCGACATCGAAGAGACATTCTGATATATTGAGGGGGAGATAAACATTTTAAACTGTACTCTTTTTCCCTTGACCATGGTTTTTGTCCCAATGGGTTTTTCCTGGCAAGGTTTTTAATGAGGCAGTAGGATGTACATCCAAGGGGGAGTGTTATAAATAATACAATTAGTGGATGTACATTCAATCATCCTTTGGTTTACCTTAGACCTTTCATCTGTGTAACTCCTGTAACCTCCCTAAACTCTTCATTAGTAGACCTTTGATCTTTTGCTTTCCTACCACTCAAAGGTTCGGTAATGTATATCATATAAGGATGTACAATGAAATGATAAGGAGGATGCATATTACAATCAACATTGTCTACTATCCTCTCTCTTATTCTCTCAATGTTATAACAATTCCTATGAGCTCGTTCGTTTCCCTTGATTACTAAAGAGGCACCACGTCCAAGACGGTGGATTACACTTGTCTCATAGTTTCAGGTTTATTTTTTTCTCTGGCCCCATCCTCTCTCACAGGACCTGCATTTGAAACTCAACCACATTAATATAATGGACCTATATATCTTTTCACTCAAACAACCTATTATTTTACTTATTAATTAAAAGCAAAAACAACAAATATTTATTATTAAGATGATGATATTCGTGCGTGACTATAGTAAAAAACAACGATGAAATAGAAAGTATAACTTTTTTCTTACTGACAATTTTTGATAGAACCCATGGATGCCTAACATTGAATCTCCCTTAATAATGAGGTTAAACTAATAATTGTTAGAGAAAATTACATAACCATTAGATATATAGAAATGAGCGATGCTAACATTGACTTTTCCTTAATAAGAAAATGAATTAACCATCAGATATATAGAAATGATCATCCTTAATTTTCGCACCTCCATTTGTTTGTTGTTTATGGTTTGTTGTTTGTTGTTTGATGTTTGTGTATATATATAACAACATTTTGTCGCCCTGAAACTCCATCCTCTCTTCCCGGAAACAACAATCTAGAAATAAAAATCCCACTCAATTTCATTTCCTTTCCTTTTCTCATAATTTCTCTCCTAACTTGCATTGCAATAATCGGTATAGAGCGGCATTGAATCCTTCAAATCCCAATCAATCTCCCACCTCCGGCCCGCCTCTCGCTCTTCCGCGCGCTGATCCGTACGCACTTGATCTCCGGCGGGTCAATTCCCACACACACACAGACACACCAAATCAACAATGGCGTTGAGTTTAACCCATCAATTCGGAGCACTATCCGGTAAACCAATCTCACTAGACACCGGATCAACAGGCAATGTATCAAGCGATACAACAGCAACATTCAGTGCGGCAGCGGTGTGGAAATCACCACCACGAGCATCAATCAGGTGTCGTGCACGAAGAACGAGTCGAGGTGGATCATTAACAGACATCGATATTGTATCATCACCATCATCTTCATCACATCCGAGAAGCCCACATCGTTCACCTTCTCCTGTAATGTCATTTAGACCGGATCTAGCATTAACGTGTCAGGCATTTGCGACGGATGAGAGAGGGATGATGATGGGTGATAAGAATGATGAGGATGAAAGTGGTGTACCGGTTTATGTTATGATGCCTTTGGATACAGTGACGATGATGAATACATTGAATAGAAAGAAAGCGATGAGTGCGAGTTTACAAGCTTTGAAGAGTGCCGGTGTTACTGGTGTGATGGTGGATGTGTGGTGGGGATTGGTAGAGAGGGATCACCCTGGGAAATATAATTGGGGTGGGTATGTTGAGTTTTTTGATATGGCGAAAATGTATGGACTTAAGGTTCAAGCTGTCATGTCGTTTCATAAGTGCGGTTTCATCAGTGCGGTGGTAACGTTGGCGATACGGTGACGTACGTGATTTGTTGGTTAGGTTTAAATTGAAATCTTTTAGTAATGAAAATTGATGATTTGATTTGATTGTAGATTCCGTTGCCGAATTGGGCTTTGGAAGAGATGGATAGGGATAATGATTTGGCGTACACGGATCAATGGGGAAGGAGGAATTTCGAGTACGTTTCTTTGGGTGTGTGATCACTTGAAAGTTCTTAAAGGTCGGACTCCGATTGAATGTTACGCCGATTTCATGAGAGCCTTCAGGGATAACTTCAACACCTTCTCGGAGAGACCTTTGTGGTAATATTTAATCCAGCTGCTAGGGCTAGGATTCAATTAAACGTGACACTAATTCATTCGATTTTTTTAACAGGAAATCCAAGTAGGAATGGGTCCAGCTGGAGAACTACGCTACCCATCATACCCAGAAAAGGACGGATTTGGAGATTTCCTGGAATTGGAGCCTTCCAATGTTTCGACAAGGTTTGTGTTTTATAGATATGTCATTCATTACATATACTTATCAAAAGGCAAGAAAATATAGCTAGCTAGTATAAATCAATCGGTGTATAATATAATTAATTTTGGCGTCCAGTACATGCTACAAAGCCTGAAATCCGCAGCGGAATCCGCCGGAAAACCGGAATGGGGACATCAGGACCCACAGACGCCGGTTCATACAACAACTGGCCGGAAGACACAACCTTCTTCCGCGGAAAACGGTGGTTGGAATACCAAATACGGCGAGTTCTTCCTCAAATGGTACTCAAGCACTCTCCTAAACCACGGTGATCTCATCCTAACCCAAGCCAATTCAATCTTCAACACTTACAACAACGTCACAATATCAGCCAAGGTTGCGGGTATTCACTGGCACTACGGGACAAGATCCCATGCGGCAGAACTCACAGCAGGATACTACAACACACGATACACTGACGGGTACAAACCAATAGCAAAACTACTAGCGAAACACGGTGTAGTACTCAACTTCACTTGTGTGGAAATGAGGGATCACGAACAACCTCAAGATGCGCAGTGTTTGCCTGAGAAGTTAGTAAGGCAAGTAGCGACGGCATCAAAGGAAACGGGTGTTGAATTTGCTGGAGAGAATGCGTTGCAGAGATATGATGAGTATGCGCATGAACAGATAATTAAAGCGGCAGCTGGGGAAAAGGATCTGATCTTTCTGCTTTTACTTATTTGAGGATGAATCCAGAGCTGTTTAAGGAGGAGCATTGGAGGAAGTTTGTTGGGTTTGTGAGGAAAATGAAGGAAACTGGTGGGAATGAGAAGAACAAGAAGAAGAAGAACAAGTGTAAGGAGGAAATGGAACGGGATGCTGACCGTTTTGTGCATGTCACGCCGCAGCCGTTTATGCAAGAAGCGGGAGTTGCTCTTATGCATTAGAGAGAGAGAGGGAGAGATTAACTGCATATTGATGGTAAAAGGAAGAGAACGCATAATTAATGTTCCGGGTCCTGTATATATATTTTTTGTCATATATACTTTAAAAACACAACACTCTCTTAATTAAGAGATTGTAGCTTAATTATTATAACTAATATATATGCATGATACCAATATGGAAACTGATGTGTTCAGCAACTTCCTCTTTTTTTTTTTTTGAAAACATACCTTCAAATTCTCATTAGCAAACATAAACATGTTACTCAGCTCCTTGTCCAAGAGACATGCACTAATAATGTTGTAAGGAATGAAATCTCTTTCCCAAACCTTCAAGCCTAAGGGAGAATCATTAAACATTCTAGCAGCTAACATACTAGGAAAATTGAAAAAGTCATTTGAGCTATTACACACATAACTACTAAGCGAATTACACAAATTCAGAAGCTTCAATTTTCCTTCCTTGATCTCTAAGATATGGTCATTTTCAGCCCCAAACAGCATCTTGAGATACTTCTTTTTCATATTATCAAAACAGACACAATGGTTACCTCCTGAAATAGCTAGTTCCACTGCATTACAAGCCGCTTTGATAACAGCAATTTGCACTTTGCACGTGCTTAACATCTTCTTGTTGAAAGCTAGAATTGCAATTTCTTCCACGTTTCTCAAAAGGCCACCAATTTGATATGGATGATTCCTTCTTGTAAAGACATTATTTAGAGAGACAGAGACGAAAACTGGGGGCGGATGGTTCCATTTGGCACCTTCATTGATTGCCTGAGAATTCATATTATTAGCAGCTTTGTAAGCCTCTCAATCACATTCCACCAAGCTAGATCTGAGTCATGTCTACATCTATTTCTAGCATCATATATCACCCATATAAAGTTAATGACAGAGGAGAGCTTTTTCTTCCCCCACACTCCTGGTTGATCAATGAACCAATCAACAATAACAGCACCTTCATTAGTTGGAGCACTTTGAAGGTTGATACTTAGACCTCAAATATCAGTGATCACACAACACTTGAAAAAGCAGTGCGCAGGAGTATCTTTGTCCCCACAAAAGAAGCAAGCTGTAGCACCACCAATTCTGTTACCTATGTTACCTTGACATGGGGTAATTCCTTTCAGAAATTTCCAATACACCAGTCTAGCTCGAGGAGGGCTGATATCTTTTTCAATTTTGTTTCTAAGGCAAGAAAAACAGTTAGGCAGAGACGTATGACCATCTTCATTAACCTTCTGAATCAAATTGAAACCAGATTTTACCGAATACTTTTTATCTCTTGTGAATTCCTAAACCCAGTAGTCATTTTCTGCGGAGTTTATAGGTAGGGAGGCAATGAAGTTACTTTCTATGGTGCTGAGACTTTGTTGGAGTCTTTGTGTGTTCCAACTATTATGGCTTGGGTTGATGAAATGAGAGACCAACTGGGTAGAAGAAGAAGAAGAGGGTTTTGGCGAGGTAATATGAAAAGCACCTGGTCTCGGAACCCAAGGAAAATCCCAGAACAAAGAAGAAGACCCACTCCCTACTTGCTTCCTAATACCTGCTTTTAATAGACTAATGTTGGGAAGCAAGGATTTCCAAATCTGGCTGGCTTTGGCTGGAAGTTTAGCTTCTGTTACGCACCCATTTGAGAAGTAGAGGGCTTTAAGGGTTCTGGACATAAGAGAATCTGGTGAAGAAATAATTCTCCACAACTGTTTAGTGAGCAGAGCTTTGTTGAAATCCTCAATACTCCTAAGACCCAACCCTCCACCACCGGTTTTACTACAAACATTGCTCAACTTCAACCAGAACATGGGCTTAGAGCTTTTGTTTCCACCCCACCAGAGTCCTGCTATAGTAGAGTTTATTTTAGCAACAACCGTCTTAGGGAGAAGGAAAAGAGTCATAGAGTAGCAAGGAATGGCTTGCAAGACACTGCTCACCAAGATCGTCCTTGCCGCTTGAGACATAAGGATACTCCGGGAGGTGACTCTTTTTTGGATGGGACTAATAATATAATAAAAAACGTGAGATTTGTTTCTTCCTATCTTCAAAGGAAGCCCAAGATACTTGGAGAAACCAGACACTTCTGGCACCCCCAAAACATTGGATATACTGAGCTTCTGAGGGCCTGCCAATCTCTTGCTGAAAAGTATCTCTGATTTATCAAGGTTTATGTGATGACCAGAAGCTTTGAGGAACTTTGAAGAGTAATATGGAGGAAGGTAGCGTTATCAACCGAAGCACACCCAAAGAAAATTACATCATCAACAAAAGCTAAATAAGAAATAGAAGGGCTATCGAACTTCATTCTTATACCTTTAAAATCACCCACATGGTCAGCTTTGTTCAGGTAACTAGATAAGGCCTCTTGCACCAAAATAAACAAAAAGGGAGACAAGGGATCACCTTGTCTAATGCCCCTTGTTTGCTTAAAAAACTGACCTGGGGACCCATTTATGATAACTGCACATCTAGCAGAGGAAATGCAATTCATGACTGGAGTCAACCAGTTTGGAGGGAAACCCATAGCTGTGAGGATTTTGAAGATAAAACCCCACTACAGCCTATCATAAGCCTTACTAAGATCTATTTTAAGGGCAAAGAAACCCTTTTTTTCTAAGCTTTTGTCTAAATAATGATGGAGCTCACGAGCAAGGATGATGTTATCCTCTTTCGATCTCCTCTGTCTCCCCTCCAACATTGAAGGCGAAGTCGGTTTAGTATCAACCCAAAATTTGTTTTAATATAATTTGGGTTTTTGCCATTAAAATCTTACTTCAGTAAAACCATTTGAGAAAAAAGCTTAGGATAGGGATGACAATGGGTCCGCGGGTACCGTTTCACCCGACCCATATAAATGGGTGAAAACAGGTGATGGGTGGTGGATCCGTCACCCATTTGTCACCCAGATAGTTTGGGTGCAAAACAACCCCATATATTCTGACGAATTACAATACTTATACTTATCTACCGACCTTTGACTAGTTTGCATGCTCATGAACTTCTTATAGTATGTAAAATGTTCACACTTTGAACTAGAAACTGGTGTGGGATGCTGGAGCCGAGTGAAACTCTGAAGCAAGTCCCACATCGAGAATGCAGGGAAAGTATGTGACTACTTCACCTATAAATAGAATGAAGAGAGAATGGAAATCCAACTTAATTGCTGCTTTGCACTGTGATTGAGAGTAAGTAAGCTCTCTAGTTTAAACTTAGTTTTAATCCTTACTTACGTGAGGATTGAACTAGTTATTCTTATGGATGAATTCACTCTACTGAGTGAATGTCGATGTGGGAGTTACCCCATCACAGTAAAATATTTGTTTTTTGATAGGACACACTGTATTTTATTTGTCTTACATGGATGTTCCGTGTATGAATATTAACTATAGAAAGCAGATGTAAGTTAAGTACATAAGTGATGTGGGAGGTTAGTATCTCATGGAGGTAAGCAACTTCCTCCCACATTGAAATATTAGTACACAACACTAAAATTTCTTACTTATAAAGAGCCTACTCAACCATGAATATGTGTATAAATTTTTAAAGTTAGCCCATAGTTTGCCTTAGGACTAGAAAAGGAGTACTCCACCTTCATCATAATAACAACCAGAGTCATACCTACTTCAAATGTTACACACTTGCACGTCAAAACATAAAAAACAACAAACATATAGCGTAAGCACTACATCCCCCAGGATCACATTTCCCAACTTTGTAGCCTCTTCTCCTTCCCATCGATCTAACCCACAAGGATTCACAGAAATCGCAGGTCTTCATTTGGGCAGTTCATGCTTGAAAACGTCCACAAGGCATTGGAAAGTCCTTCCACCAATACTCCGTTCAATGCCCAAGCCTAGCTTAGACATATAGGCGATATTGCTAGCTGAGAAATTGTTCCCTATGAAGAAAATATTATTCTTCGCTTGCCATATGGAACATAGATCATAACAGAAAGTGGACTTCCAAATCAACCCAAAACAGATGGCATGTATGGTTGAATTAAAATTGAATAAATTTTTTTGAAATAAGCATTTGATAGTTTGTGTAGGATGACATGCATTGAGCCAATTCAAATGAAATCCTTTTCATTTGTTTTTATATTTAGTAATGTTAAAGAAACAAACTAAATGGTACTATCTCCGTCCCACCCGGATTATCCTGTTTACTATTTGAGCATGTTGTTTGACTTCAATATTTAACATTTAAGATAAAGTAATCTTATAAATCTAAATTATTCAATAGATTCCTTACATAATAAACTATATCTTCACAATTTTAGTTTTATAAAATTAGCTTATCTTACATGTTAAATATTGATGTGGAAAAACATGCCAAAAAGCAAACAGGACAATCCTAATGGGACGGAGGTAGTATTTTGGAGACTTAGTTTTGCAGATGATTGCCTCCTCAGTCAAAGTAGCTCTGCAGAAAGACTTGGCATTGCAACTCACCAGCTCGAGTACCTCTGCAGCAACACCTATTCACTTGTCTCTGATGTGCCAATGGCGTGACACTACTGAGTGGCTGCGGAAAACTCGGATGCGGTGGAAACTGCAATAAACGTGAGAACGTGGAAGCGCAACAAACAACCTCCATAACTCCGATACTTGACCAACCGAGTCAAGCAGCCGTTATACGAAGACATTACCGAAGATTTAGGAAAACAGTTTAACAATTATGTAAGCATATGATTGTTATTAGTTTCGGTGTATTCTAGAGTATTCTGAGAGAGGAGAAACACCCGCTTGAGAGAGAAAAGTATTTTGGAGTTCTTAGTGAGATATTGTCAATTAGCTTAGGTATCTATTACCTAGAGAGCACACATAACACTCCCTTTATCCTGTGACACATTGATCAAAGCCGAGAGTAGAGTGAGTGTTGGATGAGACAGAATACTTCTGTCGAATCCCAAGATAGAAAGCGAGGTTGTAATTCACATTGATTTTCAATACAAGCAGAATGCTTCTTGTGGTTCAGTGTTAAAATGTCTTCAAAATCTGCTTCCGCGTTATTATTTCTGCACATATTTATTCTTCAAGCATAGTTGGTCTGGACTAACACCTAGACCTACTCGTCTGCACCCCATCCTCAGTGGTATCAGAGCCTGTGTTGGCTGACAAATCTCTCAAAATGGCGGAAATCTCAAAATACCAATAACAATACAGAATGCAAGTGGAGAACACAAGCTAACTTCCACAAACACAACATGTGGAAAAAACGAGAATGAGTCACACCTCCAGTCACTCAATCAACAACTCTGGACGGTAGGTGACAAAAGGTAACTTCTCAGTACCTGAAGGGAAAGATCCAAGCTCCTATACGGCTGAGGAGCGCAGATGTGTTGAGCTAAATGCCCAAGCCGTACGAGTCATCTACACAAGTCTCTCTCCACCCGAAAGAAGAAGAGTGTATCACATCAAGGTAGCGAAAGACATCTGGATCACCTTTGAGCTGTTCACAAAGGAAATACTGAGCTTCATAAATCAAAGATACACGAACTGAAGATGGACTATGAAAACTTCGTGGGAAAGCCTGGAGAATCCCTCAGTGACATGCTTGTACGATTCACTGAACTCACTGCTACCATGGAAGAGCTGCAGATTGGAGAGTCAAACGAAAATATCAACAAAAAATTTCTAGATAGTCTGAGTGAAGAATGGACCGAGAGTGTTATCTCCACGAAGGCTTCCAAAAGCCTAGAAAAATGGACTTTGACTGACCTGGGGTCCTATCTTCAGTCCATCAATACAAGATGAATATCAAAAACAGAGGTAACGGTTCTCACTCAAACCATACTGTCTCTTATTCTAACGTGAATCAAGCTTTGCAGGTGAAGACCACACCCAGTCAGACACCAGCCCACCAGAACGAGTCATTCAATTATGAGACTACCTCTCCAAATCTGGATTTAATCCAGCAGCTACGGAACACTCTATTGACGGCATAATAGAGGAAGGATCAGCGAACACCTTCGAAGATATGGCCTTGCTGGTCAAGAACTTTAAGAAATTCATGCGAGATCGATCAGAAAGAAACAGTCCAAGCAGGTTCAGCCAAAACCAAAATCGACCATATCAATCTTACAACCGTAATCAGCAAGGCAATACTGGAACTGGAGACCGAGTATGCTTCAAATGCCTGAAGCCGGGGCACTACGCCAACAACTGTCCACTCAAGAAAAAAGATGATCGTGAGCAATCATCACTGATGGCAAATTCAGCATGGGGAGACTCTGACTCAGAAGAACTCGAGATTGGAACATCAAGCTTAATCTGCCTTATGGCTCATAAAAGTCAGGTATGTAAGAGTCCCTCCTCAGAGGTAACTGATTATTTCTCAGACTCATGTGATATTCCTTCTTTAGACTTATCTACTTACTATATAGATCCCAATCATCCTGAATTCGAATTAACTGAAGAACAAGAAAGGATAGCTTCTCTTTACGAAGAAATTCATGTGTTAAAGGATCATGTCAACAACGACCGGCTTAAGTTGCAAAAATCTGAAGAAAAGGTGGAAAAACTTGAAAGTGAGTTAAGAGATGCTCACAGTCTCATTAGTTCCTTAAAATCTCAAGTTTCTTCCCTACAGAAAAATCATTCCAAAATCCCTCAAAAATTTTCAAACCAATTACCTTTGTTCGTGAGGTTGCTGCCATGCAAAAACCAAAATTCTTTGAAAACAAACTCTGTGAGTCAAAAGAAAGACAAGTTCGACACGAGAAAGAGGTTGATTCCCTAAATATCGCTCTTAAAAAGGCACGGATGGAATTGGTCTCATCATCGAATCCCCCTCACTGGCTGAAAAATAAAGGCAAAGTTAATCTGCCCAAAATGGCCTCAAAACCTAACGATCTTCAAAGAAGAAAATTCCAAAAAGAAAAATTTGAAAACAAATTTCGTTGGCAAAAGAAGTATGTTCATCTACCCTCTTTACTAATTTGTGGTTACTTTGGCTACAACGGACACATTCACTCATCATGTCATAAGCTTGGCAGAGATTTATCTTTATATATGCAACTTTTACATACTCTGTCTAAAGCACGACATCTTCACAGCTCTTTTGCTTCAAAGAGGGAACCAAAGTTCGCCTAGGTGCCCAAGTCTAACATCTGATTGTTTTGTAGGGAGAGACCGTGGACAATGACTCTTGGTTTCTAGATAGTGGATGCTCACGACATATAACAGGAGACCCTGACAAGTTCACAACTCTCTCTCAACACCATGGGGGAAAGGTAACTTTTGGTGGCAATGCTCATGGTGAAATCATTGGTATTGGAACCGTCGGTAATCCCTCCCTCTTTAAAATAGAAAATGTCAATTCAGTAGATGGTCTTGGACATAGCCTTCTAAGTATCTCTCAAATATGTGATCTCTCTAACGTTGATCTCTTTTCGGCATCAGACTGTAAAATCTTTGATGAGGAAACAGGTCTTCTAAAAGCCACTGGTGTAAGGGTGAACAATATTTACAAGTTATCTCTTGAAAACCCTAACCTAGATGGCACTCTCTGTCTCAGTGTACAGGACAAAAATATCTCCTTATGGCACTTTCGTTTAGGTCATGCACACGACAAACTCCTCAACAAAATCAAAAACAGAAATCTTGTAGTAGGACTTCCTCAGACAAACTTCTTCCAGACCGACACCCTCTGTTCTGCGTGCATACAAGGGAAACATTCGAGAGCAAGTTTTCCAGGTAAAACAGAGATGTCTACTTCATCTCCGCTGGACATGCTGCACATGGATCTATGTGGACCAATGCGTGTTTGAAGCAAGAGTGGTAAGAAGTACGCTCTAGTCATCGTCGATGACTACTTGCGCTGGACATGGGTACTCTTTCTTAAGAACAAATCAGAGACATTTTCCGAATTCGAAACCTTGTTCAAAATGATTACTAACAAACTGTCCACTACTGTCAAGACAATTCTTTCTGACAACGGCACATAATTTTGCAATATCCAATTTTCAGAATTTTACAGGACAAAGGGAATCATGCATCAAACATCAGCTGCTCGTACTCCACAACAAAACGGAGTAGTAGAACGAAAGAATCGCACCTTGGTAGAAATGGCAAGAACAATGCTCATTGACAGTAACCTCCCAGCTTCATACTGGGCAGAAGCTATCAACACTGCAGCATACACTCTGAATCGAGCATCAATTCATCCTTTCATCGGCAAAACACCATATGAAATTATCAAAGGTCGTCCTCCTTCAGTAACTCATCTACGACACTTTGGATGCAAGTGTTTCATACACAATAATGGAAAAGACAATCTAGGAAAGTTTGCATCTAAAAGTGATGAAGGAATCTTCCTTGGATACTCATCGCATAGTAGAGCTTATAGAGTACTCAACAAACTAACATCGTGTCTTGAAGAAAGTCCTCATATCCGCTTTGAAGAACTTTCTAACTCCAGTGACTGCGAGCACAATCCACAATAACCTCATGAAGATGCCCCAAATACTACCTTCATTAAAATTCCAGTAGCTACCATCCCTCCACCACAAACACCCCTTCCGACAGACTCATCCTCCGACAGCGACGATGACCCTGATGACTCATTCAAGGATGCCTCACCTACTCCCACAAATGACCTACAACCTCCGCCACAAACGACATACACAACCACACCTAACAATCACCAAACACCAGATCCCTCCACTAGTCTTCCATCAACCTCCGCAAGAAAATTCCAACAAGCCTCTACTCATCCAATAACCCAAATCCTTAGTGATCCCTCTAAAGGAGTTCAAACACGCAGTGAGACCCATCAAAATCTCTGTGCTTTTAATGCCTTCCTATCCACCATCGAACCTAAGAATGTCCAACAAGCCCTACAGTACCATGACTGGATACTCGCCATGCAAGAAGAACTACATTCTCTACAACGACATTCTGTCTGGCGACTTGTTCCCTGTCCAACCAACCATAAACCAATTGGTACTAAGTGGGTGTTTCGCAACAAGTTAGATGATGAAGGAAATATCTCTCGCAACAAAGCTAGACTCGTAGTTCAGGGATACGCCCAAGCTGAAGGAATCGATTACGATGAGACTTATGCTCCAGTAGCTCGAATTGAGGTAATTCGAATACTCGTGGCCTACGTGGCTCATCAAGGTATGCATCTCTACCAAATGGATGTAAAAATTGCATTTTTACATGGATACATCGACAGAGATGTTTATGTTGCTCAACCATCGGGATTCAAAGACCCACACCACCCGGAGTATGTCTACAAGTTAGACAAAGCGTTATATGGCCTGAAGCAGGCACCTCGGGCTTGGTATGAGCGTCTCTCCTCTTACTTATTGTCTCATGGATTCAGTCAAGGTAAGGTGGATAAAACTCTTTTCACTCTCACCAAAGGTGAAGACATACTCATTGTCTAAATCTACGTGGATGATATAATTTATGGATCCACTATTCCTGAATTATGCTCATTCTTTTCTGATCTCATGAGTAAAGAGTTTGAAATGAGTGCTCTTGGAGAATTAAGATTCTTTTTAGGTCTTCAAATCATTCAACAAGAGAATGGGACTCAAATTCATCAACAAAAATATATTCACGAGCTCCTACTCAAATACAAGATACAGGATTCAAAAGCCACACCTACTCCAATGTCCGTAACAGAGAAACTACATCTGGATGAAAAGGGAATTCTCGTTGATGCTACACTATACAGAGGTATGATAGGTTCTCTCCTTTATTTAACAGCAAGTAAGCCTGACATTCTCTACGCTGTATGTCTCTGTGCAAGATTTCAGGCAAACTCAAAAGAATCACACCTACAAAGCGTCAAACGAATCTTCCGCTATTTGAAAAACACCCAGGACATGTACCTCTGTACCCAAGTACACCTGATTTCACTCTAATGGGTTACAGTGATTCTGATTTTGCAAGCTCCTTATTAGACAGAAAAAGCACGTCTGGTACTGCACAATTTTTGGGACTTTGTCGCCTGGAGTTCAAAGAAGCAAAACACGGTAGCCTTGTCATCTGCTGAGGCCGAATATGTCTCCGCAGCTGCTTGCTGTGCACAGATACTATGGATACAACAACAACTACATGATTATCTCATTCCTCCTACTTGTACTACAATTTTCTATGACAACAATAGTGCTATTGATTTATCTAAAAACCCTGTTCATCATTCCAGGACAAAGCACATTGAGATTCGTCACCACTTTTTAAGGGATTGCGTTGAAAAAGGGCAGATACAACTAGAATATGTTCCTACTTCAGATCAACTTGCAGACATATTCACCAAACCGTTGCAACGAGGTCCTTTTGAAGCTCTGCGCTCACAACTAGGTATGACCCGTATGACTTAGCTAAGGTTGTATCTCCTTCTCCTATTTTTTCAATGTCTGAGTGAAATGCATGAATATGTTTGATGACCTAGTCCGTCTGTCAAATAAACATAACACTGGCGTAAAAACAAGAGTCTTTGTCTTCTGAAAAACTACCCGCGAAATCTTCGCCCCATTATCCGCAACAACCTGTCTCAACCAATCAGCCCACACCTACCCTGACACAACACGTCTGCCTATATTCCGACGTCAATATCTTTCACTCTCCACGTCTAATCATACCTATCCCAGTTTCCTTGCTTCTCTTCGCCTACTCTAACCTTTGCCCACTACCATCAACTTCGATTGTCATGGCTTCAAACCCTAACCCTAAGCAAACCCCTATGTTTTCCGACGCCGAACTACCTAATGATCCACAACTCCTCCAAGCCCTAATCAACAAACTCACCATTCTCCAAGCCAAACAAACACCCACCTCCACCTCCGACTCCACCGCCATCGCCCCCGCCATGTCCATCGACACCCACCCAATCACCACCCCCTTACCCAACGTCTCAGCTGAACCCACCCCCATCGTCAACACTACAACGTCCTAACGATCGGAAAACACCCCCTCTCCAACCAAACAATCGTCACCACCGACCACCCCGATCATACCCACCCCAGACACCATAACTAAATCCCCGACAAAACTCCAGTTTGACTCCCTTCCACCCACTGATCAAGAAAATCAAAACCCACAACCCAACTCCCCTGCCAAAGAACCTACAGAGGTACGTGACCTCGAAATTCAACCTGCTGCTCCTGAAAACTCACCTCCTCCAAAGAAAACCCCTCGTGCCAAGTCTAATGTCCCCCGACCTCCAGCTACAAGAACCCTTCGATCTCGGGCTAAGTGTCCTCCGTCATCTTCGAAACCCACTCCTGAGGTTCCTGTCCCTGCACCATCCCCTGTAGTCACGGCAACACCAGTTGAAGACAAGCCGCGCAGCACCACCAACTCATTAACTCAGGCGGACTCTAACACAACAACAACTTCTACTAGAAAGCGACTCCGTCCTCGCTCTGAGTCTGTCCCACCATCACCTGCTCCAAGGCTAGGCCTAATCGACACTCACTCTGCCCTCTACTCCCTACCACCCGATGATTCAGCCGAGTCGCGCAACCTGGTGAAAGGAAAGCTACTCGACCTGGAGTGGCTCCACTCGATGGAGTTCGACATGTTCGAGGAGACGCTCCGCTTTCAAAACTGGATTCACTTGTTCCACGGAATTCAGACCTACCATGAAACTGAGGCCTACCAATTCTACCAGAATTGCGTCATTCGCAAAGGCAAAATAATGACTGAGGTACATGACAAAGCTATCATCCTTGATTCCAACTCCATTGCAAATCATCTAGCAATTCCAACTAGCGGACTAGAATTCTATGATAGGGCTGGCTTTCCTGATCTAGGGTTCATAAGTGCTAAGGAAGTTTATGACTTCTTTTTACCGAATAGCAGAATTGGTCACTCTTTAGACCGACCAACTCTGTCAAATACACACCAAATGCTTCATACCTTGGTGATAAAAAACTTAGTCCCTAGAAAGGAAGGAAACCAGTTTGTCCGCCCGCTACATCTTGCAATCATGTACTGCCTGATTCATCACCAAAAAATAAACCTCCCAAAACTCATCCTCAACCACATAGCCTCAACCATCTCCTCACCCCGACACTCTCTGGGGTATATCTTCTGGCTTCCAAAAATCCTCACCCATTGTGACGTTGTCCTTGATCCCTCCAAAGCGAGCCGCATCACAGAAACCGACATACTTGGTCTGATACTGTACAACAAAACACCATCATTCCAGATCATGTTTGTCTCCAAGCCGAATCCTCCCTCCAAAAAGCAAGCCCCTCCAAAAACCACATCCCCTCCTGACACAGCCTCCCTGTCTGAACGAGTAGATGCGATCGAGACCAACTTCGCCACTCTATCCACAAAGGTCGACATGCTCATCGACGTCCTCAACAAAAACCACAAACAGACGATGAACATCTTTGCAAGGGGAGTCCAGAAGCTGGCAGAGGAGTTCAGGGAGACTTTTGTTGAAACCCTGGCGGTGGCTAAGGCAATGGATGGCGCTGAGACTTCGGGGGAAGATGGAGCACGGGATGAGGACACATGAATGGATCGAGGAGATGACTAACTCTTTACCCCACCCCTCTAACTCTTAGGATTGACAGATTTTTTAATACTCTTGGATTTGCGCTGGTGGATTATTTTAATGACTTTTTGGATTATGTGTTTTTCGGACATTTTTTCTGTTTCCCCTGATGTTGGCAAACGGGGGAAGCGGTGTATCCCGCGGCTGGTTTATGCGGGTAACTATGTGTGGATGTTGAGTGCCTCTGAAGGCCTCATCTGTCTCGGATTGGTTTTATTTCCTGCTAAGTAGTATTTGAAGTAGTTTCGTACTATAGTTTTTATCTGCTCTTATCAACTGCATTAGCTTAAGGGGGAATATTTGTTTAAGGGGGAACAAACAGTGAGTTATTCTCCTGAGATAGTTGCTCTGCCTTGTTATTTGTTCTTTCTGCAGGTACATTCGTTAAAAACTACAAAGTCTACGCCGGATACACTGAGTTTGCCATCATCAGCAAAAAGGGGGAATTTTGTTGGAGACTTAGTTTTGCAGATGATTGCCTCCTCAGTCAAAGTAGCTCTGCAGAAAGACTTGACATCACAACTCGCCAGCTCGAGTACCTCTACAGCAACACCTGTTCACTTGTCTCTGATCTACCAATGGCGCGACACTACTGAGTGACTGCGGAAAACTCGGATGCGTGGAAACGTGCATAAACATGAGAACGTGAAGCAACAAACAACTCCATAACTCTGATACTTGCGCAACCGAGTCAAGCAGCCGTTATACGAAGACATTACCAAAGATTTAGGAAACAGTTTAACAAGTATTTAAGCATATGATTGTAATTAGTTTCGGTGTGCATTCTAGAGTATTCTGAGAGAGAGAAACACCGCTTTGAGAGAGAAAAGTATTTTGAGAGTTCTTAGTGAGATATTGTCAATTAGCTTAGGTATCTATTACCTAGAGAGCACACATAGAACACTCCCCTTTACTCCTTGTGACGCATTGATCAAAGCCGAGAGTAGAGTGAGTGTTGGATGAGACAAAATACTTCTGTCGAATCCCAAGATAGGAAGCTAGGTTGTAATTCACAATGAGTTTCAATACAAGCAGAATCCTATCTTGTTAAGTTTAAACAAAAGCTTCCGCGTTATTATTTTCTGCACAGATTTATTCTTCAAGCAGAGTTGGTCTGGGACTAACACCTCAGACCTACTCGGTCAGCACCCCGATCCCATCATAGTATGTGAAGACACACCTTCGTAGTTTACCCACAAGCGGGAAGCCAGAGTAGACAAGAAAAAAATAGATAGAACATGAAACAAAAGAACATATAACATACTAAATAGCCAACTAGATTATGCTTCAACCAGATCTTTCAAGATAGAAACGAATTCGATGGACATCACTGAGGAACTGAAACTAACCAGTGCTCCGAATACGTCCTCGACCTGTCATGGACGTGTTGTCGACTTGATAGTTAAGAAGAGGGGCGATAAACACATACTGGAAACTCTTATTCGATTGAGAATTTACACTAGGAATTCACTCAATCTCCCTCCGCCCAACCTATGGACTCCGGGATAGTTTAGGACTTATCACCAAAGTCCTCTACCCTTCCTGACAGTAGGCCTACGGTTCCCCAACCGTTCCCCGACTAGTCAGTCTACCAAATACCTACGGTATCAACTTGATTACCTGGTTCGACATAGCTCCCTAACTCCCTAGTAATCACACACACTCAGATACATAATGTATGACTCACGCTTACACTTGTTGTTCTTTTTTTCACGTGTGTATTCCTGTATCTATTCAATGCGGCTTCACATTAAACATATATACATAAGCTTGTTAGATTATAACGACTGATCTATTGTGAGCTATACTCTAGGAGTCGTCTGCCTCTTGTTCCCAACAAAATAGCTCTACATTATATAGGTTGATCTCCAACTTGATTGTAGGCGCAACTATGACACGTGTTCTCACTGATTGGACTCGTTGGAGGCAAGAGCTCAGGTGGTCGGTACCACTTGTGATGTCCACTTGCCTGTCTGATGGCTTCATAAATTACGGATAATTAATGCCTCTTTATAGCTTAGTTCTTATCTTGTTATCTTGTTCATAATTTTTCTACTTCAGCAAGACTTTGTCGTGAGCTTTACCAACTTCTATGTGGATGTGTGTGTTGTTGGTTCACTTGTTCTCAATTGATATATCTGGTCTTTTGATCATGTCTGATGCTGAGAGTCGTTGTTGTTTTTTTTTATATAATTGCTGGTAAACCCAGTTACAATGGCAATACTATGGCGTAACGCCCTTCTCGTCGATCAAAAGAAAATAACACAACTAATTAACAAACAAGAAATAACACATATTGACGATTCCATCCCAGTGGTGATATAACTTTCTCAGGATTTCTATTCTCTGCCAAGTTGCCAGTTGCTCGAGATCCAACATGGCTTGCTTAAGTTTCGTGTCTATGTGACCGTAGACCTCTTTATTCCACTACCTCAATGGCGCCTTGATCTCCTTTAGCTGGGAGATGAGGGTTTTGCTTCCTAGCCTTGTCCATTCGGTTTTAAAGAATTCTTGAAACCCTTTGTGATCTAGCCATTCATTTAACGCCCACTCCGCCTAGGCGAATACTCTATCTATTCGACTCATGGTTGACTCCTTTCCAATCTGAGAGAATTTATTCATGTTACCAGCTAAGAGGATAGGCTTGGTGAAATTATGGTTTAGCAATTTGACATAGTCATGTCTTCCTGTTGTTGCTTGAGTCGGGGCATATATGAAGATTATGTAGCCTTCGTTGTTGTATTGTACTGAAGTTTCGTGTGTACTAGGAGCTCTCCTGAGCTCTAGAGACAGGTGCCCGACGGGTTGGGCACTAGTCACGAACAGAGTGTGCTTGTAACCTTGCATGCTAAGCCACTCTTTCACCTGTTTAACTGAACTTTATACTTACACAAACATGTTCGATAAACAACACTGGTTTGTTATCATCAAAACCTAAGGAACTTGACTTAAAAATTATGATGGCAACCAATACAATTATAAGCGTTTAAGTAGGAATTTTGCACATGTTATGAACAATCCATGTTAACTCCATAAGAGAGAATTCCCCCTAAGAAGGATTCCCTTAGAGTTTGTTAAGAGTAATAAAGAAATAACAAACTTTTACCAGACCATAAGGTACTAAAATTTTCATTAAGATTTTCACAAAACATTGAGAAGTTCTGTAACAAGTAAGACACAGCTTTTCTCCTTTAGCCATGCATCAAAATAGGGAAGCAACTAAACGACTGACACGATTGAAAAGTCTAAAGCTTTCATAGGCTATGAACATCAACATGATTTGAGACATATATATAGTGTGGCGTTTGGAAGTGGTGGAGGTGGAAGCATCTAAATCGTGTACTTCATTGTTAGAATCACTATTGATGGTGAGAATCATCTAGGAGTTAGGGGATTCTGTTGTGGTTGAAGCATCCGAAGAAGTGGAGTTCATAGAGCAGCTCATGGCAGGATTGGCTAGGACTTTCATTTGTGGACCATGCTGTGGAAGAAGTAGAATCAGGATATATGTAACTGTAGGAAAACATACTTCTTTGGGTGTTTAGTCAACATGAACTTTCTAATGGTAGAGTAGACCGATTGTTCATTGGAGCTTGTTGAACTTTACGGTTCTTGATCCATGATGAAAAAGAGGGGAAGGTAAGATGGGATTTGTATGAAGAGGAAGAAAAGAGTGGATGCCGGTGAAAGAAAGCAGTGATGAAGGAGGTGACTGGTTATCGATCTTATAAACCGCTGAAAGATAGCTTCACCCGTTCACCGATGGATCGGGAAGGTGTAATAAATGAGTCACAATAGTATTTGTGCAGCCTAGGATGTAGGTTTAGGTGTCAAGTGATAAGGATGGTGTTGAAGACTTGGTTTTGCAGATGATTGCCTCCTCAGTCAGAGTCGCTCTACAGAACTACTAGCCCTCAAGAAACTCCAGTCCAAGTAGCTCCGCACTTCAACATCCTTCCTGACGAAACCTTTGGCGCGAACTCACAACGAAAGACCGGTTTGCTCTGATATTTAAGGCGACGTGAAGACATGCCCATAAAGATCGTGGATCAGCAAGTGGAGTCCAATCCTTGCGCAAGTAAACTGAAGACATTATGCTCATGTCATGTTCTGATATTCTAGGAGATCTCTAGGTTGTATATAAGCTCACATTTGTAATAAGTTATCTATGTATCCTAGACTAAGCCTTAGAGAGAGAGAGAAGATTGTTTGAGAGAGAAAGAATTTCAAGAGATCTTAGTGTGACTTTGTCACTTTAGCTTAAGTATTTATTACCTAGAGAGCACACGAAACACTCCCCTTTACTCCTTGTTACGCATTGATCAAAGCCGAGAGTATAGCGAGTGTTGGATGAGACAGAGTACCTCTGTCGAATCCCAAGATAGGAAGCTAGGTTGTAATTCACTTCGAATTTCAATATAAGCAGATTTCTATCTTGTTAAGTTTATACAAAAGCTTTCGCATTATCATCTTTACAAATACTTGTCTCCAAGTAGGGTTGGTCTAAGACTAACACCTCTAACCTACTCGGTCAGCACCCCGATCCTATCAAGTGGTATCAGAGCCTGCGTTGGTTGACAAATCTCTCAAAATGGCGGAAATATCAAACTCCAACAATAACAATAGGATGCAAGTGGAGAACCCAAAGTTAACCTCCACAAACTACAACATGTGGAAGAATGAAATGGAGTCACACCTCTAGTCGCTCAACCAACAACTTTGGACCGTAGTAACCAAAGGCAACTTCCTAGTACCTGAAGGCAAAGATCGAAGCTCTTACATTGCTGAAGAGTGTAGGTGTGTCGAGCTAAATTCCCATGCTGTATGAGTGATCTACACAAGCCTATTTCCACCAGAAAGAAGAAGAGTTTATCACATCAAAGTGGCTAAAGACATCAGGGATCACCTTCGTGCTGTTCACGAAGGAAACAACGAACTTCGAAAGTCAAAAATTCAAGAACTAAAGATGGACTACAAATACTTCGTTGGAAAACCCGGAGAATCTCTCAGCGGCATGCTCGCCAGATTCACTGAACTCACTGCCACCATGGAAGAACTTCAGATTGGAGAATCAAAAGAAAACATCAACAACAAGTTCCTGGATAGCTAAGGGAAGAATGGGCTGAAAGTGTCATCTCCACAAAAGCTTCAAAAAGCTTAGAGAAATGGACTTTGACCGATCTGGGGTCATACTTACAGTCCATCAACAAATATAAGATGAACGTCTAAAACAGAGGTAACACTTCTCTCCCAAATCACATTGTATCTTACTCTATTGTTAATCAGGCCTTGCAGGTGAAAACCCCAAGTCAGACACCAGCTCTACAACATGACTCTCTCTACTACGAGACTCCTCCTACTAATCAGGATCTATTTCAACAGCTACGTGCCACCCTGATCGATGACATAATTGAAGAAGGCTCGGCAAATACCTTTGAGGAAATGGCCATGCTGGTCAAAAACTTCAGGAGATTTATGCGCGATCGATCAGACAAGAATGGACTAAACAAATTTGGTCAAAATCAGAGTTGGTCAAATTAGTCGTACAACCGAAATCAACAAGGAAATACCGGAGCAGGAGATTGAGTATGCTTTAAGTGCTTAAAACCGGGTCAATATGCCAATAATTGTCCATTAAAGAAGAAAGACGATCGTGAACAATCATCACTGGTGGCTAATGTAGCATGGGGAGACTCTGACTCGGAAGAACCAGAGAATGGGACGTCTGGATTGATCTATCTCATGGCTCACAAAAATCAGGTATGTAAGACTGTAACACCCCTACTACACACTTACTATTAACTGGAGTCGCAGCGGAAAATAAACAACTAAACAATAACTAAACGATTGGTGCTACAACGCCGTCAACCACCCACGTGGTTAACAAGGCTGAATAAATACAAGTGTATCGGTCTGATGATCAGACTCCCGAGCATAGAACTAATAACCATATATACATAAACACCATACCGAGTATTTACTTACATCCTTCACTGTAAACCATCACTGTAAACTGTTCACAACCAAAATATATATCGCCACGGGAGCACAGGCGCATCCCGGGCCCAACATCCAAAAATGATCAAAAGTAATCCTACATCCTAGAATCTAGAGCCATTCTGCTTCTTCGATCCTCATCCTGCAGTAAAAGAAATATGGAGCCCCCGAGGGGGTCAGCAACCCTTGGCTGGTATGGTTAACGCGCAGTCCATCGGCTACCGGGATGCGCGTAACTAATTGTCATGATGACATGGCATTCATTTTAAAACACACAACATATACATATATCATAACATGGGTATTGTACACAACATCACACATAACATACAAGAACATTTCCTTTTAGGTAGTGAACCAATACAATTAGTTCCCATGGAGAGCCTAGAGAATGTTGCCATGCTCATGCTAAGCTCGTTACATAACTCGTGACCGTCCTGTTAGATTGAATGGATAACTTAACACAAGGTGCCTCGGATATAGTGATCCAAGCACACCGAAACAACACATAGTATGCCCCTGTGGCCCGACGTGAGTCAGTAAAATAGCCTTGGTTAAGCTAAAAGGGAAGGTTGGAAACCAAATTGGAAAACAACCATAACATACAAAGAGAATCGAACCGGTTATGACATCGACTCCCATACTCACACGCGTGGCCGGAACAGACCGGACTCTTCACTTCCCGTTAGCACTTGTTAGTAGTTCAACATTGAACTCAATAAACAATTCACAAACAACTGGTTAAGTCTTGTTAGACACACACAAGGGAAGAGAGAGTCATGCGCAACAATACAATAATATTTAACAATTGTAAACTCGTTACATGATTTAAGTCTTACAAGGTCATAAACACACTGAAAAACAAACAACACACAAGCCGGTGTAAACCGGTAGGCAACAGACTGCAAGAAAACCATACCTTGGTCCTTGTTTCGACTGGTTTCCACCGTAGGTCACTCCTATACATGATTTAAGAATGTCGGTTAATTAACTTACTTAACTTCAAATTTACTAAGTGTTTAACATGATTACATGACATGTTTTAATGCCTAAACTAATCCTTGATTACCTACATTATACCCCCTAGGGTTAACTACTTAAGCCACACTTGTTTGTTTTTTTTTTACAAGTTTTGGTCCGACCGAACTTACCGACCGACCTTACACAAGGTCGGTCCGTTCCAGAACACATTACCGTCAAAAATTTCTACTCCGACCGACCTTGCAAGTTCGGTCTATTCCCGAGAGTTTCTTTCCTTTGAAAATTCAGGCCCGACCGATCTTGGCAAGTCCGGTCGCAAGATCGGTCGATTCCCGAGACTCACTCACGTACAAAAATTTAGGCATGACCGACCTTGTAAGTCCGGTCCCAAGGTCGGTCTATTCCAGAGACTCGATCCGTACTAAAAATCCATGCCCGACCGACCTTGCAAGTCCGGTCCCCAAGGTCGGTCCATTCCAGAAGCCATTTCTCGCAGGGTAAACTGGGCTCGACCGACCTTGCAGGTCTGGTCCCTAAGGTCGGTCTGCTCCAGACCCTTGTTTTTTAAATGTCCATTTAACTCCAAACTTCACCTCATATATCCTAGTATGTACTAACCCTATTTGGGCACTTCAAACACACTTTAAGACATCCATTAAACTCCTTAAATCATTCACCAAAATCCTCCTCAAGCATTACACAAATTCTTATAAAAAGGTTTACACTTGTGATGTTTTTCACTAAGTCTCTATGTGGTGTTTCATACCTATAACTTCCACTATTCCCAAATGTTTTCTCACCACTACAACATCATCTCCCAAGCATCTTTTCTTCCTAACCAACTCCTTGAATATCTCTACAAGTTTATAACTCCTCCATGCAACACTTTACTTCTTTCTATTCACTAACGTTGCACAAGTCCTAAACACAATCTCTCCATGATATTGAACTATCCCAAAGCACTCATTTGCATTCTAAATCCTCTAAAATAATGCTTAAGTCCCTTTTACACCTTAAAATACCTTAATGCATGTTTCTTTCACTAGTAGAACACTTAATCATTCTAAACACTTCCTAACTTACCAAAACTCATTTTAAACACCTAAAGCTTCTTATACATTGTCTAAATTTTGACATAGGTTCTCCTAGAACATTACTAAACCAAAACGCATTGTTTTCACCATTAAACAATCAAGAACACTAAAACCCATCAAGCACATTCTTATACACAAAACTTCACTCATTTAGCACTACATCACAATATAGTGCATAATTTAAATTGCATGGAACTTAGGCCCTTAAGATGCATAAATCATAAACACTGAATTTCCACAATACATTTGCCTTTGACCTGCAAATACACTCAACAATACATATGCCTTTTACTAAGCCCTTGAGAGCATTCTTCTAAGTCATTTTCCCTTGGCTCCTTAAATCATTTTCATAAGCAATATAAGCTCATTTCTCCTAAGACTTTAAACCACATTAGGTTAGCACATTTACCTCTTTCCCTCACAACTCCTTTCTTGTTTCCTTGATTAAAATCGGTAATGATGTTTGGTTTGCTTGTCAACTTCTAAACAATATACAAACAATATAATGAGTATTCAAGCTTTAAGCTTCATCTCATTGTAAACCCTAAATTATACATTGTTTTAAAAACATTAAGATAATTGTTTTACCTTAGAACTTGAAGAGAGTTTGAATATATATAAAGAGAGGACTCCACCTAGTCCATGAAAGGTTGGAATGAAGCTAGAACAAAGCAACATAAGGGCACCATTAAGAGTGATTTTCGGACAACACAAAAACATGAAGGAAACATCATTTTTCTTTGAGTTTCCTTACCTTGAAGCAAAGGATAACAACAATATGTGAAAAGATGAGCTCAAGCTCCTCCAATGGAGATTATTCTTGGCACCAAAATGGAGCTCTTGAGATTTTGAAAGGATAGAATTGAAGAGCTTGATGAGAGGAAGAGAATGGTGGTCTTAGAATTTGATTTGGCAAAATAAGCTAGGAGATACAAGTGGTCAAAGATGGAGTTTTGGTGTGTACTATTGCAAACCGTGAATGGAGAGCAAGAAGAGATAGAAGAGAGCTTGAAGACGTGTGAATGAGGAGGGAAATGAGAAAGTGATATTGGTTTTGCTTTTAAGAAGATATTTATACTTAAAGTAAATAGTACTTAAGTAGTCATCTTTCATTTGTTTAACAAAATAACAAGAGTGGTGACTTACCACTAAGAAAACCGGCCCCCTTAATGTTACTAAGGGCATTTTAGTCTTTGTTGGCCAATTTAAATACTTATACAAACATATGTTACAAACTAGCTTATTTTAGTTACTATTCACTAAAACAAGGCACATAGATGTGAAATTTTTTATTTCCCATTGATATAGACTTCCAAATGTGATACTAAATATTACACATATTAATTAAAGAGTAATGATGGACATTTAGCCATTCAAAACTCATTTACAAGACAATTTTTCAAAAACGTGCTTTAAGACTCCTTAAAGCACATTTTGTGTTTTAACTTGTTTTCAAGCTTGTTTTTTCTTTGATAATTAGTTTAATATGTTCATTAATATATAAATAAGGTCTTGGTAAGCTCATTAGGTCTTAACCAAGCTTATCCCAAGCTTAGAGCACATTTTGGCCTTTATTGACCTTAAGGTATTTACTTGTGTTTTCTATGGTTTAAATTGTTCTCTAATGATTCTAAGACTCTTTTTAGTCTTAATATACCATATTTTAATGTTTAGACAACATACTAAGGTTTGGGGTATTTCAAAGACTCCCTCTTCAGAGGTAATCTGAAAATTTTCAGATTCATACATTTCTCCCTCCTTAGATCAATCTTCATACTTTATAGATCCAAATCACCTTGAATTTGATCTAATAGAAGAGCAAGATAGAATAGCATTGCTTTATGAAGAAATACACGTGTAAAAGGACACAACAATAATGACCGTCTAAAACTTCAAAAATCTGAAAAACTTGAAAGCGAGTTGCGAGACGCAAACAGTGTCATCAGCTCTTTGAAAGACTAGATCATTTCCCTTCAGAAAACTCTCAAAGAGAAGAACTGCTTCAAAACTCCAAAAAAATCTCTCAAACCTATTACCTTTGTTCGTGAGGTTGCTGCCATGAAAAAACCTAAATTCTTTGAAGATAAACTTCGTGAGTCGAACGAAAGGCAAGCCAAACTTGAGAAGGAGATCGACTCCCTGACCAACGCCCTTAAAAAGGCGCAGATGGATTCGGTCTCGTCATCAAGTCCTCCTCACTGGCTGAAAAACAAAGGTAAGGTAAATCTGTCCAAAATAGCATCAAAACCCAACGATCTCCGACGGAGAAAGAATCATAAAGAAAAATTTGAAAACAAATTTTGTTGGTAAAAGAAGTATGTTCACCTTCCCTCGTTACTGATTTGTGGCTACTGTGGTTACGACGGGCACATTCACTTCTCATGTCATAAGCTTGGTCGTGATTTATCTTTTAATATTCAACACATACATACTCTGTCTGAAGTCCGACGTATGCAAAGCACTTTTTCATCAAAAAGGGAACCCAAGTGTGCCTGGGTTCGCAAGTCTAACCATTAATTGTTTTGCAGGGAGAGAAGACCGTGGACAATGACTCTTGGTTTCTGGATAGTGGATGCTCAAGACATATGACAGGAGACCCTGACAAGTTCACGACTCTCTCTCAACACTTTGGTGGAAAAGTTACTTTCGACGATAATGCTCATGGTGAAATCATTGGTATTGGAACCGTCGGCAATCCCTCCTTGTTTAAAATAGAAAATGTAAATTTAGTAGATGGTCTTGGACACATTCTTCTAAGTATCTCTCAAATATGTGATCTCTCTAACATTGTTCTTTTTTCGGCATCAAATTGCAAAATCTTTGATGAGAAAACACGTCTCCTTAAAGCCACTGGTATAAGGGTGAATAACCTTTACAATCCATCTCTTGAAAATCCTAACCTGAATGGAACTCTTTGTCTAAGTGTACAGGATAAAAATCAATCCTTATGGCATTCTCGACTAGGTCATGCACACGGCAAGTTACTGAACAAGATCAAGAATGGTAATCTAGTTGTTGGTCTTCCTAAGATAAACTTCCAGACCGATTCACTCTGCCCCGCGTGCGTACTAGGTAAACATACTAGGGCACACTTTCCAAGCAAACCTGAGATGTCCACTACGGCTCCGTTAGATCTGTTACATATGGATCTATGTGGCCCAATGCGAATTAAAACCAAAAGTGGTAAGAAATATGTCTTAGTCATCGCGGACGACTACTCGCGATGGACATGGGTACTCTTTCTTAAAACCAAAACGGAAACTTTCTCTGAATTTGAAACCTTGTTTCATATGATTACTAACAAGTTGTCTATCCCAGTCAAAACATTATGTTCTAACAATGGAACAAAATTTTGCAACACACAATTCTCTGAGTTTTGTAGGTCAAAAGGAATAGTTCATCAGACATCAGCTGCTCGCACTCCACAACAAAATGGAGTGGTGGAACGGAAGGACCGCACTCTAGTTGAAATGGCAAGAACAATGCTCATTGACAGTAACCTACCATCTTCATACTGGGCTGAAGCTATCAACACAGCTACATACATACTGAATCGGGCGTCCATCCATCCCTTTCTTGGAAAAACTCCATACAAGATTCTCAAAGGATGACCTCCTTCATTAAGCCACCTACGTCGTTTCGGTTGCTACTGCTTCATTCATAACAATGGGAAAGATAACCTGGGCAAGTTTGCCTCTAAAAGCGATGAAGGCATCTTCCTTGGATATTCATCCCAAAGCCGAGCCTATAGAGTCCTCAACAAACGTACAAAATGCGTTGAGGAAAATCCACACATACGTTTCGAAGAATTTTCAAACTGTGGAGATTACGAGAATGATTCTCAAGTACCTCAAGAAGATTCCCAAGACACAACATTCATTGAAATACCCGTAGCCATCTCATTCCCTCAAACACCTCTTCAGACCGACTCCTCCTCATCCGACAGTGACGATGACCCTTATGGCTCGTTTAAAGATGCCTCACCTATTCCCACTGATGACCATCAAACTCAAAACTCAAACCCCTACACCACACCCACTCCCTCAGATCAGCAAACACCTGAAATCCTCTCTACCCAACAATCAAGCTCCAAACGAAAATTCCAACAAGCCTCCGCTCACCCAATGGACCAAATACTCAGTGATCCCACAAAAGGTGTTCAAACCCGCAGCAAAATCCATCGAAATCTCTATGCATTTAACGCCTTTATCTACACAATCGAACCAAAAAATGTTCAACAATGTAACACCCCTAATCTATACCTGTAATAACGTCGCAAGTCGTAGCATAATAAATAACGTTCGCAGCGGAAAATAAAACTATCTATCCTTGGTGTTACACGCCGTTACTCACCCTTGTGAGTAACAAGGCATCCTTACTCCTTCCAACAACTTCAACTCCTCACGCTGTGATGAACAAGATACTGAGCACTCTTAATCTTACAAACTAAATCCAAACCAAATGAGCAACTAACCGAATACAACAAACTCCTTAATACAAAACATAAATAAACTTAAAAGTGTTTCTTGAGAACACATCAGCTACCCTGTAACCGCACTCCGGCTTGTGTCTTCTTCAGTAACCTGAAATGTTTGGCCCATTGAAGGGCTCAGCAATCGAAATGCTGGTATGCTAAATGTAGTCCTAAGTCATCTAGATTCCTTAACTCGTTTAGCCATCTTGATATTAGATTCATTACATGATAATCCATTTTACAATAATAGTAATAACTGTAATGTTAAATAAACACACAATAGTTCACCTGTCAATATCATCACAATAATAAACAATAACCAGATAGTCACACACCAATAAACCATAACAATAACCAAACAAGATACGTGTATTAATTAACTGTACTTGTTAGTAGGTCACAAGACCCTTATCCTTTTAACCAACCACTTAAACTTTTCCAGATAAATTCCACCTCAGGCGTCATGTTAAGACAACCCTTAATAACTTAATAATGGACAGTAGTCCCCTGGGTTCCAATGGAACCGTTACCAGCTGACCTTATGGCCCTGGATAATTATTTTGACCAGTCCGGTCGAACCTGTGCACCAATGGTAGTGCCCTCCGCCATCGTCGAATGTGGACAATGGATTCCCTTGAGTGACTCCCCATAGAAGTCCCTCGTAGTGATCACGATGCACAACCAGAAAGTCAAAACAGTCTGGATTCCTCTCTTTATAAGTTAGCCCTTTAGTCAGTGAAACAATATCCAATCCTTGAGTTAAGACTATAACAGTTGACCATCAGTTAGGTTCTCATAATACCTAAAGGTCAGTTAGTCTTGTTCCAGTTTAGATGTATAAACTTCCAGTCATAAGACGTTCGTGTAAAATAAAACGCAGTGGTGTCAAGCAATACAGTATACAATATCATATACATAAATCATAGATATCGCTCTTAACAGTTTAAACACACAACGTCTGGACCTCAGGAAAATCCTTAGGACATTCAGACCACACAATTAACATACCGTTCACCGTGTAACTTGCTAGCTTGACAGTTCACGCCTTAACAGTTTCTCCCCGTACGTTGTTATATATACATGCAATACCGGGTGATATTAATACAACTGTTCACTAAGTATTACAGTACTGTCACTACAGAACTAATACTCGTAGTATACTAACCCCCTATGTTCATTATTTTCCCCTGTTATTTTACAGTGGTTCGAGGTAGTTACCAGTCCATTATTTATGTAACAACTACATGTGATATGAATTTCATGGTTGTATATCTTTATTCCATTATCATATATCCATAATTATTTTCACTTATTCCATATATCAATATCCATTGGTTATATAACCACATTTATTTTATAAACTTTATATTATATTCCATAATATACCATAATTCATAGTTTTAATTCCTTTCTTTATTATATTACAAAACCAACCATATATTTTCGGTAATTACATAATGAACACATGCGGCCATTGCTAATGTCGTCTACTTCATTTGGATTGAAAGATGTAGAAGAGCCATGATGGGCCAGTCCAGAGACCCCACGCTCATCATCGCGGACGTGAAGGGAGCAATCAAAGCCACCATCTGGACCAATCTCCGCCCCAACCGAGATACCACGTGGCTTAACCAGATCCTGGAGTCCTAATCTTATTTGGCCCCCTTCCTCTTATTTTTCTTTGATGTATCTGGTTGTTTCTAAAGTGCTCCTATTTGTCTTGTATATCCCTGGGTATCTGATATATAGGACCCCCTATGTATCTCTTTTTGTATAAACTCTTTTATTCATTCAATATATTAGTCACCTCTTATTCAAAAAAAAAATAACTTTTGTAAATCACCAATTGACCACATATACTTTCGGTCTTTACAAATATAATATACTAACTTTTATAAATTACCAATTAACCCCTTTAAACTTTCGGTTTCAACATATATTTTCCTATATTTACAATTTAACCCCAAAACTTTATATAAGTTACATATTAACTTATAAACTACAATTTTAATATTTAATTTTCAAAAATAACCAAGTGAACACTTATATTTTCACAAATTACATTTCCGCCCCATTTATAATTCGGTTTTACCCACCAACTTTTATAAATTACATTTTCACCCCATAACTTTATAAACTTAATATTTTATGTCATAAATCATTTAACCCAAAGTTTTTGGTCAACACTTTGACCAAGACTTAATTTCATAATTAATACTTTAATATACCCATAAATTCACATGTAATCTCGGTTATGCACTATATTTTCTATAAATTACAAAATAGTCCCAAAACTTTATAAATTGTTATTTTAACACTAAACACTTATTTAAATTCATCAAAATTCACAATATTAATTCCTACCTTATTATATCATAATTATACCAATATAATCCTTAACTCGCGACAATCCTATTTAATACACCAAACTTTCAAAATTTACATTTTAGCCACATAACTTTATAAACTAGCCATTTAAATACTGTAGTTATTTTTAATACTCCCAAAATTAATAATATAAGCTAATATACTTATATATTTCGAAAATCACCAATTAACCCATTTTATTTCAGCTTTAACAAATACTTACCATATGGTTTTAAACTGGTTTATACTTATAATAAATACATATAAATGTATATAAGCCATATAACACTTCTAAAAATATGATGCTAATGACTTAGAATGATTATAAACTCAAAATAGAGCATTTAACTCTTAGACAATTCGGTTTAATTATATATGTATCATATTTAAATTTTGTGACACAAATTTATACCTTAAGGTAATAATCTTACCTTGTATGTTATAAATTATTTTCTTGATATTATAACCCAATATTTTTGGCCTTAATAATACTAAGGCTTATACATAATTTTTATACCAAAGTTTGAAGCTTAAATCAAGCTTAAACTTAATAAACCTCAATTATAGAAACTTACTCTTTAAATCAAGATGATTCTTGTACTTGATTTCTCCTTGAATTCCAAGCTCTTCAAATGCTATTTGATGAAGAGTATTCGGCCTCCATATGTAGATTTAGGAGATCCATGTGTTAGACTTCTAACAAGGATTTATAAATAAGATTTGGAGTAGTTTTACAAGAGTTTACCTTAGGTATTTTCGGTACACCTTGGGATGATTGTAGATCCAAGTTTCCTTCATGAAATAATGAAGAGAACATAGGTTTAGAAGTTCTAAATTTTTGGAAGTGCCTTAAGGAATTTTACTAGGATTTTCAACATGAAAATATACCTTAACTTGATCTTGTTGTTCCTTGTGTTGTTGTTGAATCTAAGTACCTCCTTGGAGTGTCTAACCTTGGTGAAAACTTGTAAAGATGCTAGGATGATTCTTGCTTCAAGACTTAGTAGATTTAACTAGAAAAATTACATAGAAATGGTGTTAGACCTTAATACACCATTAATGGAGCTTTGAATCTCTAAGGAATGAACTAGCTAAGGAAGAAGAAAAGAGAGGGAGTGAATACTTACACAATCGGATGGTTGAATGGCAAGGAAAGAATGAAGCCTACGTATGGCTTAAAGAATGGAAATTGGAAGGGTTTCTCTTTTGGTAAAACAAATGTCAAATTTGACTAATCTTTCCTTTGTATTCATTGTTGTGGCTCAAGAAAATGCCCTCATTATTGTGAACTTTTGGCTGAGGCAAGGAGGTAAGGAAGTCTTTGTTTGACAATTTGTAACTAGATGACAAAGGCAAGGTTGGTACATGATTCTTTTGATTTTTCTAAGCTAATTTGTCATTGTTTTCCTTGTATTTTACGGTAGTATTAGTGTAGATTGGTTACTGATTTCTTTGTCTTTTGAAACATGAGAACATGCTAGGTTGGTAGATGTCTCATTTGATTAATTATAGAGTAGTCAAGCCCTTCTTTTCTGGCTTGAAATCGGCCACCATGTGCTGTAGGAAGCAAGTTGATTTTTGTTGTATTAGTCATAGGAATGTGTATTGTTAGGTAGCTGTTTTATTTGACTAATGTAAGGCAATCAAACTTGCCTTTATCCACATAAAATCGGCAGCCTTGAGGTTGGAACATGGGCTGTTTTGTTTGTTTACTTGCACATGGTATAAAGTAGATCTAGGCTTGTTCTTTTGTGCTTTTAAATTTCCATGTCTTTTCTTAACTTATTCCATTGTTGTTTCTTGCAGTGAAATCGGTAATGGAGTACCATTTGACTGAGTTATTTGACATTATATCATATGGTATATGTAGGGATGAGTCACCATTCCATAACGCATTTTTATTAAGCAAAATCTAGTCCAAATCACCCTAACTCGCGCCCACTTTGGTGACCAATTGTAATTGATTTTTGATTTGATTCCTGTCACACTATATTGTATTAAGACCATATTATAACATGTAATAGGTTCCAGAATTTATTTGGTACATTTATACTAAGGTAAAAGATGAAAGTTCTAAGGTAAAAATGCTGATTTATGGTACCTTTTTGATCTAAAAATAGGCCCTGTTTGTGCTATGTGTTTAGCACTGGCTTTAATTGATTTATATGGTCGATTCCTCCCCATTTAAGCTTATCAACTCATGGCTCCTCAAAAACTTCAAGGTGATAGCGTAAAACACGTTTTTATGACACCCGAAGGTGCGCTTTTGTGCTTTAAGAATATTCTGGAAAATAAGTAGTCGCTATGAGTTCCAAGTGTTTATAAACATTTTTTATAGTCAATAATAATATGTTAAGGTGTTACATTGAGTTATATGGGGTTATATCAACTCAAGACACAATTTCCGGGCTACCGGGACACTCTCGGGGCAAAAAGGAGCGTTAAGAAATTCCCCCGAGCACTTTGTTTATTTTTGAAAATGTAGCTCGAGCATTCTCTTTAGAATGATGAATATTGATGATAGGAACTCTAAGAATGAATTATATAGGAGTTCATGCCATTTCGGTACCTCTCCGGGGCATTCCCAGGGGTTTATGGGGCCTTCAACGGGAACCTCCGAGCACTTTGTCTTTAACTTAGAATTTATCATGAGGAATTCATCTTATATGTTTAATAAAGTGCTATGGTGCATTTGGAATGAAGTGTAATGCTCTATTTCATCTTATAAAGTATTTCCGGGACTTTCGGGCCTTAAGGGCCTTTAAGGGAACTCCCGGACATTTTGTATTTTTACTCAGTTTTAGATGAGGTTCTGTGTTATAAGGGTCATATAATGATCCTTGATTAACTTCATATGATGTTCATAGCTTATACAACTTGATTTGCTTAAGGTCCGGCTTAATGCTCGTTTATGACCTTAAGGAGTTTAGGTGCGTTTTTAACGCCTAACTGTTTATATGTTTTTCTCAAGGTTTAATAATCCCCTAAATAATATATATATCCCTTTATTTAATTATTTAAAGGTTAGGGGTATTTCAAACAAGCCTTAGGTTACCATGACTGGATTCTAGCAATGCAGGAAGAGCTACACTCTCTGCAACGCCATTCAGTCTGGTGACTTGTTCCTTGTCCCACAAACCATAAGCCAATTGGTACCAAATGGGTGTTTCAAAACAAACTCGGTGATCAAGGAAATATCTCTCGTAATAAAGCTCGACTTGTGGTACAAGGATATGCTCAAGCAGAGGGAATCGACTATGATGAAACTTATGCCCCAGTCGCTCGAATCAAAGCTATCCGCATACTTGTGGCTTACGCAGCTCATCGAGGTATGAAGCTATACCAAATGGATGTCAAGACTGCGTTCTTACATGACTATATCAACAGGGATGTTTATGTTGCTCCACCACCGGGATTTGAAGATCCAATCCACCCCGAGTATGTCTACAAGTTAGATAAAACACTATATGGACTAAAACAGGCTCCACGGGCATGGTATGAACGTCTCTCATCTTACTTGTTGTGTCATGGATTTACGCGAGGTAAAGTTGACAAAACTCTTTTTACTCTTACCAAAGGAGAAGACATACTCATTGTTCAGATCTACGTGGATGATATAATTTATGGATCCACCATACCTGACTTATGCACCTTCTTTTCTGATTTAGTGAGTAAGGAGTTTGAAATGAGTGCCCTAGGGAATTGAAATTCTTCTTAGGTCTTCAAATCAATCAATAGAACAACGGCACTCCAATTCAGTTTTGTAGCCATTATGTGTTTTCCTAACTCTGTTTACATTATGAATTTCGTAACTTTGGACCTGTCTGAATGTCCGTCCGGATATCCATGTTCGGACAGGCCCCGAGAGCGTTTTATTTTTCAGTGTTTAGGTGTGCCCAAACATCTGTCCGAACTTACTTGTTCGGACATCATGCGAGGACGGGTCTGAACTGTGAGTCTCGGCATTGGTCCGAACTTACATTTTCGAACCTACATTCGGACCATGAACGGATTTTTATCGGAACTTGTGTCCAAACTAGCATGTTCAGACACATGTTCGGACGCTTCCATTTTTTACTCTCGACTTGTGTCCGAACATCAATGTCCGGACACAAGTTCGGAAACTTCTACCTTTTGTTTGCAAATTCTCGACTTGTGTCTGAACATCAATGTCCGGACACAAGTTTGGACACTTTGATTTCTTAAGCGCGCTTTCTCTTGACTTGTGTCTGAACGCCAACATCCGGACACAAGTTCGGACAAAGCTTGTTTTGCAGTTTTACGACTCGTTTGAGGTCCGTTTTCGAAACCGTTTGCGGCGTTAGATCCGTAGCAACGCGTTCTTTCATTTAAGGCAAAATCCAAGGTCTTATAGTTGTGCTTTAAATTAGATTCAGCTTCGAGGGTGAAGCTTTCTTTTAAGGGGGATATGCTGAAATACCCGCGTATTTTGAGTTAGGAAATTCATATTATTTAATCGTTATGATTGGGTTAAGTATAAAATAGGACGTTATTGAATTATTAGATTAATCCGAAGTTAGTGATTACTAGGCACAGGGAAGCTAAAATAATTATTTTACACTCTCATCTCTATATCTTAAATTGATTATATTTTAATATCCTTCTTTTTCTTTTCCTAAATTAATTAACGTTGTTATTCATATCTTTTGCGTACTACAACATTCCTTTCTCTGTCAACTAATTACTCAATTTTAAATTACCTCTTTCTAAAATAATGATTCCATTCTAAAAAGATAATTACGTTCATCTTTATCCCTATGAATTTATTACTCGATTTCACTTTTTATAATTATTCTTATCCTCTTCCAAAGATAATAATGCTGATCTTATCTATTACTAATTAATTAACTATTTTATTCCTTATCTTTCTTAATTATTTTATTCTTAACTATCAAATTATTTTACTTTGTCATTATCTACTCATTTCTTATTTACTGATCATCCATCCTTATCTACTTTATTATTTAACTAACATTATCTTATTCTTTTCTACTTAATTATTTAGTTCATACTTATCCACGTCCCTATCTTCCTCTACTTAATCTATTTATTAATTACCAATTACAATATTAATTCTCTCTCTTACTCTCAAATTATTCCTATAAATACCCATCCATATTCTCCTTTTCCTTCATCAGAATTCACATTCATCTTCCCTAATACAAAATCTCTAGTTCTTCCTTTGTTTCTTCAAGTTTCTTCAAGCTCCTTCCCTGGCGCCAATTAGAGTTCTGGAAGGGTAAGTATAATTGTATTAGTTTACAAGGTTATAATTTGATTATATTTTATTGGTGGGTTGTTGAAAGCGTGCATATTAAATCTTAGATCTCGAGTTCATTAATGGTGGATGATGTTGGTTGTGAGTGATTGTCTCTTCTTGACTGGATATGGACTCTAGGTAAATCCATGTGCTCATGATTGATTTCAATTCGTGGTTGCAATTATTGAAAGACATTTTAAACGTTGATTTCTTGATTATTGGGAGATGATTTAAAACCCTGATTAGGGATTTGGAAATTGGAATTTCTTCTCACGTATTGTGAATTGATGATTGAGGTTTATCAAAGGAGAGTTTATTATGTGTTTTGGGAGCCTTTCACAGGAATAATTTTCTGGTCGATGGAGCCCATAGGTGCTCCATATTAATTGTTGGTACCTTGTACCTTCTATATATATATTTGCGCTACGTACAGTGAAACGCAGTTAAGATCTATGATCTACTCTATGGACTGATCATTCATAGGGGATGTGCACACTTAAGGACTTAGGGTGAGGTGGTGTTTGACGGTCTCATAGGTAACTATCCGTGGGTATTATTGTTGGGGGTCCCATAGGTGACCGCCCGTATTTGAGTTGTGATTGTTTCCTGATGAAAGCTCTCCTGCTGTTTTTACTGATGAACATTGTTTGCTGGAAAAATGGTTTCAGATTGTTGGCTTGTTATTTCGCCTGTTCGATTGATTAAATGATAAAAAGGATTTCAAAATGTATTTTACATAGTGAGGTAGGATTTACTCAGTTTCACTTATTTGCACGGTCCTTTCTTGTTTGTGTATATGTTTTCTGATCGTAGGTATGGATTGCTGAGGTTGGGGCTGGGATTATGCCATCGCTTAGATGTAGGAGTTGGAATTAATTTTGAGATACGATATTTTGAGATACAATGTTTAAATATTTGGTTTTGTTCAACTGTTTGAAATTTAGCCTGAGCACTCAAGAGTAGAGTGTGGTGGTAGCACTCTGGATTCGAAGTATTTTCCGCTGTGTTTTTACGGTAACCATTCACTACGTTTGCTTATAAAACATACACTTTCCATTGGCATTAATATTGTGGTCATTTTGTACCCTTTCTAATCCTGTTTTTGTTCTGAGTTTCGTAACTTTGGACAGGTCTTAACGTCTGTCCGGACATCCATGTTCGGACAGGCTCCGGGAGCATTTTGTTTTTCACAATATTAGTGTGTCCGAACTGTAAGTCTTGGCACATGTCCGAACTTACATGTTCGGACAGATCTTGTTTCTCAGTTTTAAGACACGTTTGAAGTCCGTTTTGATTCATTTTACGGCGTTAGATTTGTATCGTCGTATACTTTCATTTGAGACAAAATCCAGGGTGTTAAAAGTTAGGGTTCTAAATTATCGTGATTGGCGCAGTGGAGTAGATATCAATGACGGCGCAAGGGGACGATGGTGCAAGGAGAAGGACGGTGGTGGCGGTGGCGCAAGGGGTTGATTCAAGAGGAGGGAGAGCAAGTTGTTGCACTTTGAAGTGTAATAGCGGACAAAGTTAAGTTTGGTGTATATGTAACTACTTATTTTGGCGGTTCCTACGAAATCGACTCCTTATATTGATCTATTTTGACGGCTATACGAAGGAACCACCAAAATAGATAGTAAATTTTTTTAAAATTGAATAAACCTATGTCGATCAATTTCAACGGCTTAAATGAGGAACCACAGAAATAGATTGTTAATTTTTTTAAAAAAATAGAATAAATTTATATCGATCCATTTCGACGATTGAACGAAGGAACCGCTAAAATAGATAGTTAATTTTTTAAAAGTTGAATAAACCTTTATCGATCAATTTCGACAGTTGAACGAAGGAGCCGCCAAAATAGATAGTTAATTTTTAAAAAATAGAAAAAACCTTCTCGGCGGTTTCTTATTACAACTGCTGAAATAGGTCCCTGAAATTTTTTTAAGTAGGCGTATCTCAGCGGTTCTAAGAGAAACCCCTGAAATAAGGGTGCCACAATAGGTCTTTTTTGTACTAGTAAAAGAAATTTGAAAACAAATGATAGGTTGACACGTATTTAGTCAAACAAATTAGTTAACGGTCAAACCAACTAAAAAGTGATTGATCTAAAAAGTGAGAGAACTCGGTAGTGCATAAAGTAATTATAGAAACTGCATAGATATATCATGTAATTTCACTATAACTCATGGGTGTAAGTATAATTTTCTAAAAAACGTACATGATTTAAAGTTAGAATGATAATCTATAAACCATATTATCAACTATTCTACTCAAAATTTGATGTACAGTTTATCGTAAATGAAATATAGAGTTTTTGGAAACAAGATCCACTTTCATTAGAACATAAAACAATAAAGGGGGTGATGGGCTAGGAGATACCCATAAAAAAGTCAGAAAGCAAGGATAGTATTGGCAAACCAATAAACCAGGCTTGACGGACATCTATGACAAGTGATCTTTATGCCATCCAAACTGACTTGACAATCAAAGTGTCAAATTAAACATGCTCTGTTGAATTGACTTCTCCTAACATCAAGGATAAGTGGAGCAAAATAAGGGTGCTGACGTATAAGACCCAAAAGCCAACAACCTTCTTAGTAGATTTATTACCGATGACACCATTCCTAGATTTTTGGGATCTGGAAGCGACATACAATTTATTGCTAGAAGCGAAACAAAGCTAATTGAGAACATAAGACAAGACCGATACGCATAAGAAATTATTGCAAAAAAGAAAAAGCCATGACTGAAAGCCGCCAACGAGGCACCAATGATGGGCGCTAGCATAACCGGAAAACGACATGCACGCACCCCAAAACCTTCGAATCAGTGCTGCAATGGAGAGAGCTTGGACTGAAAGAGCTGGATCCTCTTGGCTACATTGAGATATAGTATAGTTTATGTATGTAATATAACGATGGTTACATGGTTAAAGTTTTTTTATAAGTGGGGTAAGTTTTGAACATAAGACTTTTGGTTCGAGGATACCACTCCTCTACCGACCAGGCCACGAGGGTTTCACCGGCTACATAGCCAAAGTGTTGTTGATGATTTAATTAGAAGAAAAAAATTGAAAGCAGCAAGTAGGAAATTTTGTGGAAACTGGACAAACCTGTCTTTTTTGTTGTTTAATGAATGCCAACAGCAAGCCGTACGTCTTCTTCAGTTCCACGATAATATTATAATAATTAAAAAAGTAGGAGTCGACCACAAGATTTACTTTACAATGCAGATCGTTAATTAAGGTTACAACAAGAGAAGATACACAGACAAACCTTAGTTAAGCGCGATATATATTCCCTGCAAGATGCGAATGTGTATGATTCGCAGCATCTCTTCAAAACCATTCTCCTTGATTTCTGCTAGCTAGCTAGCTTGAAGTAGTCTTCAATCTCATCATGTTATGATTTCTAGCTGCCGCCCGGCGTTGTATATATTTTACAGTTATTATAATATATATAGTACCGTTAATTCGTTTATTATTATAGATACTATAGTGACTGTTTGGGGATTTTACCAAAAATTGGGGGTAAGACTCTTCAGCTATAAGAATTCAGCAAGAGTAGAAGAAAAAGATTGGGCTTGTTTGTCCCCGATCGAGGAGGAGCAGAAGAAAAAAAGACCCAAGTCATATACATCTGAACATATCAATCGATTGAGGTAAGAATCTGATGGATTGCTCCATTTATATCTCTTTGGTGCTTAATTAATCTTTTGGAAAACAAATATGTAGATAAGCTAGCCTGATCAGTTTTGTAATGTCTACGGCATAGATAACCCTGTACGTGTTTTAATTAACTAGCGAATGTTGATTGATCATTTAATTGGTTTGTACGTAGGTGTGTGCTCTTGTCGCTGTGTAGTAGTATTAACTAAGCATAAGGGAAGGGAAGGACGTTTTATCTCTATAAATCTGCAATAAGCGTAGAAGCAGGAAGTGCATAGGGTTTTCTCATCACATTATCTTTCCGGAAATGGAGAATCAAAACGCCCGCCAGTACGGAATTAGTGGCGCTGCTGGTGGTGGTGGTGGTGATGATTGTTGGAGGACACAAGGAAACAACGAGGAGGAGTTTCAAGAGTCAGACGTGTGGGAATTGAATCGAATGGTCGACAGAGTGAGTTTATATTTAGATCGGAAGAAAGTCGATTCTAATAATTATAATAACGTGCCTGCAGCTTTATGGGATCTTACTACTACTACTACAGCTGAACAGAAGCGGCCGCCAGTTGGTTTGCTCTCAAGGAGTCAGGCGAGATGCAAAACCACCCTTACCACCACCACCACCACCACCGTGATGAGTATTCCAGCCGCCACGCAGAACGGGGAGGAGGAGATTGGGAAACTAGTACACTCAGCCCCAGTCAACGTACCTGATTGGTCAAAGATATACGGCAGAAGACCCAGAAAGAAGAGTACTGCGTTTTATGCAGAAGAGGGTGTTACTGTTAGCGAGGAAAGTGATGAGGATGATAACGGTGAAGAAGAATGGAGTAGAAGATGCATAACTAGAAGTTTGGTGCCACCGCATGAATGGCTTGCTAAGAAAGAAATGATTCGAAGCAAGACGATGTCACCTTCATCGGTGAGTGAAGGGATTGGAAGAACGCTTAAAGGGAGAGATCTTACACGGGTTAGAAACGCTGTTCTCACCAGAACTGGTTTTCTTTAAATACGACTAGTAGTATTTGAATTTTATGTGAATCAATGTGGGGTCGGATGTGGTTTATGATTCATATGTGGGTGCGTGTGTAATTATATTGGGCTCTGATAAAATGAAATAATGCGAAATACGGTTGCTAGGGCTTCGAGGAATGAAATGCTGTATTGTATTGTATGTAGTTTTGATTGATCAGTACGTACTATCCCTGCTAATTAATTTGATGTTTCTTTGTTTGTTTTATACTAAGCCGTATGTACGTTGCATGTTGTTTCCCGCTCTAATCATTCATAAATCTTAAGAGAATAATGCTATTATGTATGAATATACAAAATTAGTCGGCAATTATTCACTCCAATGCAATTACTTAAAATAAAGGCGTACACCCCGCTACATATATACTACGTGCAACCAAATCAGTTGAGTTGTTTACTCAGAACTGAACATGGATCGCCACTCATCATCCTTTTTCCACTAACTACAGTTTATTGGCAATTAAAAATCTCACTCTGCTAAGATGGTGGGGGCTTAATAACAGAACTGGGTGTATATTATGTTATGTGTTTAGCAAAATAGAAACTGACAACAAACTGTGATCAGACCTACTAGTATTGCCCTATGTGGAGAACCTCTCATAAGATCGGTGTAATAAGAAAAATGTGATTATTGTTTAAGAACCACTACAAGTCCAGATGAAGAAGTGTTACACAATGCAAACTGTGTAGCTAGATATTCTATAACAAAGATCACCTATTATCATGAGATAACGAACTGTCTTGGTATCTGTTGGAATATATTTCCTAATCTCTACCTATCCATCTTTTATTATTGAATTATATTTTTTTCCAATAAAGACTAAAAAATCAATTTTTTTCTTTTTTCCAAATGAAGATGCCATACTTAGAATTAAGGATATGGTTGGGAATGTAATTACACCATACTCCCACATTCACACACCATGCCTACCCATGGAGGCTAAGGTGTGAGCATCAACATTGTTGAATCTTGGAGCAAAAGATCAAACTAAAGAATTAAAATTACATGCTAGACCAAAAACTTTATCTAGGATAATTTAAACATGCGGGTGAACCGTCCCCTACTTCTTTAAATAGTTGATATTATACAGGCAATATGAAAACATCTGGACATGAGCAACTCCCAACTGACATGCAAGATTCATCCCTAGCAGCATCGTCTTCGCCTTTGCGACTGTTAGGGCCCAATCAATCTTATCCTGGGTAATAGCCACTCCCAGAACTTTCCCTTGGTTGTCCTTATAGAGAGCTCCCACCCTTGAGCCCTTCCTGCTCGAGCTATCCTTGACAAACACTTAATGGCCCCTATATATCCCGGAGTATCCTGATTGATCATTTGGACTTCCATCCTAGACCTAGGGGAAGCTTTGTCGGTGAACAACTCAGCCTTGTACATACTCCGTCGCATGGCCAACTTAGTCGAGACAACATCCATATGGGAGATTTGGCATCGTGAAAACCATATCTTCCAGAGGAAGATAAGCATGGATTGTAACACATCCTGTTCCTTGTGCAAACACGTGTCTAGGAACCAGTCTTTAAACTTTGAGTCGAGGCCATGTGTGGAGGGTGATTTTTCGGTATGAGGAGGGGGGGGTCTATCTAAATGGTCTGACTAAAAAGCCGAGATTCTATAAATATGTTATTCTGTGGAGAGTGAAAGCCGTTATTCATGGCAGCCCTCAAATACCTTCTAAATCGTCCGTTTTCCTAGAAAGCATAAGGGAGAGTGCAAGTGTGCACTACACCCACTCTCAATGGACTCCACGCGGACTTATGTCTTAAGGGCGAAAATTGACTAGAGTTGCCACCTAGTTTGACCTAAGGAACTAGGAAGGGAGGATAAAGGTTCTAAGAACCGTTAATTGACTATGAGATTGTTACCTAAGGATAGAACTTATCTGGTCATTTCAGATACTCTATTATGGATTCGCACTGGGTTACACCCCTTGGAAGTGGCAATGACCACGACTTCGGCTTGGTGCCCGAGGAAACCTCGGTCTCGAAGGACCTGGATTACCTTCTTTCAAAACCTTATTAGAGAGATTCAATTAAAAGCCAAGGATAGGGATTAAATGTGGAGCAGAATGAGAAGAGCATTTGATGTTGAATGAGTCTAGAATGGATGATAAGAATGTTCTGAGAGTCGAAGAGATGGATCAAACTTGAAGTATTGGTTTGAAAATCTTGAGAAATGTGGGTGTTGTTTGAATCTAGAGAGAGATTTTGATTGTCTTTGAAGGATGTTTGAAATGTTTTGAAGAGAACAATTTAATTATCAAGAAAGATTTAGGACATTTCAGCTTTCTAAAGAACTAAGGGGATTTTGGGAGTTTTTGAGGAGTTGAAGGGCATTTTGGTCATTTTGTGAAATTGAGGGGCATTTTGGTCATTGTGTGAAGTTGGGGGGGGGGGGGTATTCGGGTCATTTGGTGAAATTGAGGAGTTTTTAGGTCCTTTTGTGAAGTTAAGGGGTGTTCGGGTCATTTGGTGGAGTTGAGGGGTATTCGGGTCATTTGGTGGAGTTGGGGAGTTTTTCAGGTTTGCGAAGTTCTGATTTTGGAGTGGTCGGATTCTTGAGGTGTTTTTGAAAATCAAAGGTATTGAAGAGGGGTTCAGGTTTTCAGGATGATTGAGTATCAAAGAGGGTATTCGGGTTTTTAAGCGTTCGGGAATTGAAAGTGTTTTGGGATTTGTATGAGTTTAAGATGGCTAAAGTTATTCGAGGTTGAGATTCCTAGAAGCAAAGTATCCAGGAATTTGAGACCTTGAGCCGATGAGACTATGGTGAATTTGAGTTGTTGAAATATTAGATAAGAAAGGTTTAGAGATGTTTGTGTAGGTTTAAGACTCTACTGGAAAGGTTTGATTGGAGCTTAAGGCTTTGAGTGAAGGAGTAGGATGGGTTTATTCAAAATTGTTTCTCTTAAAGTTTTTTTTTTAAATCGAAAATCATTTTTTTGTTGTAAAAGGGCGGATTATCCCGAGGGATCACCCTATGTACCCCCTCAAGCACGACACTTAATTAATGGTAATTGTGGAGGCTCGAAAGATGGGGCAATGAGTTATGTCGAAAAATAGGATTTAGAGAGAAACACCATGAATGAGATGCTCTCGGTCAAACCCTAATAACTTCTCTACCTCCCGGGTTTTAAAACGTTAAAAACCAAAAATATTGAAATCGAGTGGAAGGGAGTTAGACGATTTTAAAATCCGTGCTGCAACTAGGAAGGCAGTTACATCCCTAACACACCGTCTTGTAAAAATCTAGGCTGCAATTAGGGGAGGTTTGTCACTCTAATGCCCCGCCTACAGATATCCAGACTGCGACAAGGGGTGTTACTGCCCCAGTGCCTCGCCTCGGATTTTTATTTGGAAGAAAGACAAGTGATGTCTAAGAAGGAAGGAAATGTTTTTTGAAGGTGTTAGACATTCCATGTCTCCTGAAAAAGGTTTATTTTTAAGTTAGAAAGAAAACGAGTTAGAAAACTTTTGAAGTTGTTCAGAATTCTCGGTGAAGAAACACTGATTTTGAGAAATGTTTTTAAGAGAAAATTTTCTATATATGTGAGAAAAACTTTATGCATGTGTGAGAAGAGTTTTTACGACGTGAGGAGAGTTTTCCTTTAAAATTCCATAAAACAGTTTCTTTGAATTCTAAAAAACTTGATGAAATTTGAATAAAATGGTTGTTTGAAATTTGAGAATAGAGATTTTTAAATTTTTGGAGTTTGAAAGGGATTGGCAAGTTGAGTTTGAATTGAATTGAAATTGGGTTTGAATTGAATAGAATTGGACTGAATCGAATTGAGTTTGAATTTAGTGGAATTAGACCGAATCAAATGGGGTTTGAATTGAATTGAATTGAAATTGAGTTGGGTTGAATTAAATTGGGTTTGAATTGGATTGAATTGAAATTGAGTTGGGTAGAATTGGATTTGGGTCGGGTTTGAATTGAATTTGGGCTGAGGTTTGAAAACGGGACAGTTAAAGTTGGGTCGGGTCAAAGTTGGGTTAGGTCAAAGTTGGGTCGGGTCAAAGTCGGGCTTGGTCAAAGTCGGGCTTGGTCATAGTCAGGCTTGGTCAAAGTCAGGCTTGGTCAACGTTGGGCTTGGTCAAAGTTAGGGTTGGTCAAAGTCGGGCTTGGTCAATGTTGGGCTTGGTCAAAGTTGGGCTTGATCAAAGTTGGGCTTGGTCAAGGTTGGGCTTGGTCAAAGTTGGGGTCAAGTCAAAGTTGGGCTTGGTCAAAGTATTTTTCGGATTTGGGTTGAGAAGGGTGGAGTGGTCTTGGGTTTGGGTTGATTTGTGGATTTGGGCCTTGGGTTTTGTGGGCTTGGACCTCGGGTTTTGTGGGATTGGGCCTCGGGTTTTGTGGGATTGGGCCTCGGGTTTTGTGGGATTGGGTTTCAGGTTTTGTGGGATTGGGCCGCAGGTTTTGTGGGCTTGGGCCTCGGGTTTTGTAGGATTGGGCCGCAAGTTTTGTGGGCTTGGGCCGCAAGTTTTGTGGGATTGGACCTCAGGTTTTGTGGGCTTGGGCCTCAGGTTTTGTGGGATTGGGCCGCGGGTTTTGTGGGTTTGGGCCTCGGGTTTTGTGGTCTTGGGCCACGGGTTTTACGGGCTTAGGCCTCGGGTTTTGTGGGATTGGGCCTCGAGTTTTGTGGGATTGGGCCTCAGGTTTTGTGGGATTGGGCCTCAGTTTTTGTGGGCTTGGGTCTCGGGTTTTATGGGATTGGGCCTTGGTTTTTGTGGGCTTGTGCCTTGGGTTTTATGGGATTGGGCCTCGGGTTTTGCGGGCTTGGGCTTCGGGTTTTGTGAGATTGGGCCTATTTTTTGAACCGGATCAAATGGTGGGCCAGGTCTTCGATTATTGGGCCGAGATTTGGGATGTTGAGCTAGGTTGAATTTTCAGAGTTGGGCCAAGTTGGGTCAAAACTTTATGGGTTAAAAAAAAAGAAAAAAATTGATTTGTAAAGAAACTTTGTTTTACAATGATGACAACGTTGAAAGATTAGGGATGGGTTGGGATAGGCTTTAAAAGTTTGGAGGCTATTGTTCCCCACAAAACAAATCAGAAATAAGCTATTTGTGGGGTACCTTCAAAGGTTTAACCACACAACAAGAGGGTGACCTAAAGGGTTGTCTAGGGCTTAATAGCAGTATCGTAATACAAGGGAAATGAAGCAAGAATTACAGCAAAACTAAGTGTAAAATATATACACATATAATGCAGAGATATTAAACAAGTAACAAGCTAATGAAATAAACAAGCAAGACATAGGTACAGATTTCAAAAAAGCATACAGTAACACCTTAATTGCCTTAACCAAATATCTTATGTACAAAGATGGAGTTGAGGAGAGGCGTGGAGCTCTAAACCATGGGTTGCTAGTTCATTTTTGGCATGTTTATACTATTTATTATCTTTCGGTGGTCAACCATTGGTCACAAGCAAGAGAATGAGTCCGAAAGGGATAGATACATAGAGGAGATTCTATATACAACAAAAGACCAAATTAGGCTCAGAATGGTTAACAAATTAAAGCTAGATACCACTTAATCTAGACTAATCAGACATTGCCACAACAAAAACTAACTGAAATGTGGATCCTAAACGTGGGGTTGCTAATTCATTTTTAATCTCGTTTCTATCTTTTTATCCCCTTATCTGATAAGGGACTAATCAACACATCAAACAAACGAAAAGGCATGAGAGTAACTTACCAAACTCATACGTTAAGTAGTGCTAGCAAGACGAGTTGTTTTCCCTTTTCTAATAGGATTCAGCTATTCATTCTCTCTCGTTTTTTGTTAAACCGATGTACTCCAGTGCCCAAGTGAGGGTCTATCTAAACTTATCAAAACTTTATGAACTCGCAACCTGATTACATATGAAACAAAATACATATTTACTTGACCTAGCCTCCCATTTTTGTTGGTCTTGTGAAGCAAAGTTTACCTAAGATGAATTCTTCCTTAGTTTCTGAGCAACACTAATATGCAGAGGTGAAGAACATCAAAGCTACTACAGATGACCATAAGTCGCATACCATTGACACAAACAAAAAACTTGCACAAATGTACAGATTCTATCACGCAGAGGAACGCTGGAGTAAACTGAACAGAACAATAGTCAACAAAAAGGTCTGTAAAATCACAGAGATCAGACAGGTGGATTAAAGCATTCGAATACAGCTACTCGGTCTTAAACATGTTTGGGTTCAGATCAAATACCAGAATGTTGATAAGTGCAAAACATATAGACTTTTAGGGTTTAAATACCTTATGAATTGCAATATCTGAAACACATGTTTCCCACTTATTATGCGTTTTTTCCTAAGATTTATGTTTTGATATGAACTAATGCATTTTATATGTTCAATGTAGGAAAAGCCATGTAATTAAGTAGATTTACTCATGAGGATTCCAACGCAACAAACGGGGATTAAATCGGAGCTGAAACGAAGATTTTAGAGGCAAATAATTTCTTATCCGGACCTGTGTCCGGATAAGTTGGTCCGGACGCACACACGTGGAGCAAGCTCCACACAGCGTCGACATGTCTGAACCAGCAGGTCCGGACGCTGGTTTGGACACGACGGTAATTTCAGCAATCAGAGCTGCATCGACATGGTGTGAAAAGATAAATATATTTTATCTTTTCACACACCTCTTCCACCGACTTACCTTCTTTTACCCCATTATCACTATAAATATACCATAAACCCTCCATTAATATAATCTCATTCCACCCCCAAACTTATGCCATTTTTCCTCCACAAAATTACCATTACCTCTCAAAAAAATCATACATCCCATCTACATAATGTCCACATAAAATCCACACATCACCTCATCCCATAAAACATTCCATTTCCATACCGTTATTCTATCCAACCTCTGTCCAAAATATTAGCAGTCAAAATAGTGGAGCTGAATTAATTATCTTTTCCAGATGATTTCTTTTACTTCTTATTCTGTCTTCTTTTTAACTATGTTGGTCTAAGAGGATATACTCCGGGTGAAGGTTAAATTATAGTTTGGTTAATTATGTAATCTATATTTTTATCGAATTAATTAAATACAGTTTGTTACGATTAAAGCTTATCCCTCGCCTTTTAAATAAATTTCATGAATTTATTAAAATGCTTTACAAAGTCTATTTTGATCAGATCAGTGATAAATAGACAGGTTAATTAATCGATAAATCTGTGGAAAACTTATTTTGATTAAATAAGTTAGTATTTTCAGATGCAAAATATAATTCCTCGCACTTAATCCGTTTACATGTGTTTTGCTCGAATCTAGATTAGACCGAGCATGTTCTGGTAAACGAGTCCTTTTGGGTCTATGATTTAGTCCTTAAGATAATAACAGGAATTTTGCCAAACTATTATAATAAACCGGTAGAGATAGCATAATTAATCAGATTATATAAACCTGAACCCGGAGTCTCGTTTAATTTATCTTCCACTAAGTTAATTTTATCTGTTGTTTTACTTTATAAAAACAAATCAATTAATTCCCCCCTTTTTTGTGACAAAGCTTAGGTACTATATTATTTTGCTATAAGTCCCACGGTTTGACCCCGGCCGCTTCTGTCTTACTATACTACTGCGACCAGGATTTGTTTGCAACCCGACGGATATTTTGAGTTATTAATTTCTTTCTCAATTGTTTAAAATACACCAGTTCCAACCACTCACATTATTCTGTCTGCAAAATGGCGCCATTGGGGGACTTGATTTATTCTAGTCCCTAAGCCCGGATAATTCACTTGTTATATTATAATATTTTGTTTATACTATTTTGTTTGTTGTTTATTTTATTTCTACTAATTTCTGTCATTTAATTATTCCAGCAATTTAAATTACAATTATTTATTTTTCCAGTCATTTAGATTTCCTGTCATTTACTTTCCAGTTATTTAAATTTCCATTGTCCTTTAAATTTCAGAAATTTAATTTCTGTCATTTAAATTTTCTTGTCATTTAAAATTCTGTCATTTAAATTTTCTGTCATTTAATTTCAATCAATTAAATTCTAGTTCTTTATTTAATTGTCATTTAAATTTCAGTTCTTTATTTTCTAGTCATTTAAATTTCTGTCATTTAAATTCCCTTGTCATTTAAATTCCATCAATTTAAATTCTGCCCTTTTTCTTTATTTTATTTTATTATTTTCATTTACTTAAACTGCATTTATTTTAATTTCTTTTATGTTTATTTATTTTTGGTTTATTTACTCTTGTTAAAAAAAGTAGTCTTATTCTATTTTACTGTATTGTTTCTTTTTAGCTGTTTAAATTCCCCTCCATATTCTTTCTTTATATTTATTTTATCACATCACAAGTTTCTTTTGCTGTTTTGAGTGGTGAATGCCTATTACCAGGACACACAACCTTCCGGACAGTATTAACAATCATACGGTTGGCTACATCCCTGAGATCGAGAGAACCTTTCTGCGTACTTTAAGGCAGAAACGATCTCAACAAAACACAACCACTGTGATAGAATCTAACCCGGAAGCAGATATGACATCTTCACCAGCTACAGTTCGTAACATCAACAGGCCATCTAATCACGGACAACAGCCCGCCATCATCCTTGCCCACCTTACCCCATCCGAATACGATGAGTAGCAAAAGCTGAAGACATATCATCAGATCCGATGTGTAAAGGAGTTAGGCATGTTCGATGGCTCTAGTCCTGACGAAGCTCTGTTGCATGTCACCAAGTTTCTGCAGCATGCCAACAGTCTAACCGCGACCAACGCAGTACTCCAATACGCAAGACTGTCCTTGTTCCCTCACAGCCTGACGGGAAATGTGAGTAAATGGTACCACAGCCTTACACCAAGTACCATTGGTACTTGGGATGAAATGGCCACCAAGTTCTATGACAAGTTCCTCCCCCCAAGCCGAACGTTGGAAATGATTACTGAGATTTACAATTTCAAGCAGCCAGGGTCAGAAAATATCTGCGAAACTTGGGACCGTTTCAAAGGACTACTGCTGACGTGTCCTCACCATGGTCTCACAAAAGAACAATCTCAATTGTTCTTCAAAGGCTTAATCAATCAATGCAAAACAATGGTACTATCCTCTTTAGGTGCTGACATTTTGAAAAAGCTAGGGGAACAGTTTATGAATGGGATAGAGTCCCTCTGTGAAGAGATCAGAGACTGGGCCACAGGTGGATCAAGAGGAGGCACACCAGGTTTATACCACGTAGGAGAAAGTGACAATAAATTTGACCAGCTGATGAAAAGCCACGAGCAACTCATGGAGAGCAATGCGCAGCAGGCGACAAAAGTAAGCACCCTGCAGAAAGTAGTTGGGCAGATGGCCATGAACTCCTACCCTCAACAAGCAAAGTTGATGACTTCTCGATCATCTACAACCCCTTCAGGCTATGCTCCTCTATCCTTATCATCTCCTGATGTTTCTTGCACGCAATGTGGTGGGCCACACGATTATGAACAATGCCCCTAGTTACAAGAATTAAAAGCAGCAGAGGAAGTAAACTATGTTGGCAACAATTTAGGGTACAGGCAACCATGGCAGCGTAACATGCACCCCAATCTTCGCTACTCAAATACCGACAATATCCAAAACCCACATACACTCCAACCATCTCAAAATTTTAGACCTCAGTCCAATTTTCAAGGAGGCCAAAGGCAGTATCAGCAACCGCCTTATGGCAATGATGCTTCCTCAAGCCGACCGACTCAACCTCCTTCAAATTCCGAATCTGAAATGTCCCAAGTGCAGGAGATGGTTAAAGCAATGATGGGTAAATCTCGAGACACAAGAGGAGGTCGCAGCCCTTCGCAAAGACCAAAAAGCCTTGCAATCCCAAATTCAACAACTTCTCACCCAACAAAGACCTCTTGGACAACTCCCTTCACAAACTAACCCCAATCCAAGAGAGCAAGCAAATTCAATACTTGTAGAAGATGACACCTTCCAATCAACAAACTTGAGTACAATCTCCCTAAGGAGTGGAAGAGAGCTTACTACCAAAAAATAAAAGGGAGGCCAAGAAGAGGCCAGCATCAATGATGAGAACACGACCAATCCAGCCTCATCTCCCCCAGAAATCCAAGTTCCTATTCCTTCTACTCCCTCTCCATCTCGAATAACTATCGACATTCCATCTTCCTCTTCTCAAAACATTGAACTCCCATTTCCCAACAGGATGAAGAAGAAGCATCTAGATGAACAGTTTGCCAAATTCTTAAACATTTTCAAGAAACTGACTCTCGATATCCCTCTAATCGACGCTTTGCAAGAGATGCCCAACTACACCAAGTTTTTAAAGGATCTCTTAACAAAGAAAAAGAGGAAAGCTGGAAAAGAAACAGTTCACCTCATAGAGGAATGCTCTGCTGCCCTTCTTCGAGCACTCCCTCCCAAACAAACAGATCCGGGAAATCCTATTATCCCGTGTTTTATAGGTGGAGTGGACTGTGGAAGCGGCTTATGCAACCTGGGGGCTAGTATAAATATCATGCCCTACGCCACCTTCTTAAAAGTAAGAGGTGGGGAGATGCAACCGGTTCCATTCAAATTACAACTAGCCGACAGATCGGAGATCAAGCCGATGGGAATAGTCCGAGATCTGGAGGTTGAAGTGGATCGCTTTATCTTTCCAGCTGACTTCGTCATTTTAGAAATGGACGACGATGTTGAGGTCCCCCTAATTTTGGGTCAACCGTTTTTTAGTACTGCCAAAGCCATTATTGATGTCCACGATGGAAAAATCACTTTGCGATGTGAGGATGAAAAGATCAAATTTGATATGAAGAAAATGATGAAGAAAAGCTCTAGCTTTTCTCATCACACTAAGGCAGTGGACTTGATAGATAATGATGAGGAGGAAGGCGATTTTTCTATAGATGAAGACATGTATTCCCTATCTTCCTTCCCGAGTGCTGAAACTGAACCACTGGAGCAAGTATTAGTTACTTCTCTGGAAGAAAAAGTGGAAGATCCGGAAGTTAACGCCATGCTGGCGTCTGTGGAGAAAGGAAGGGCAGGTTTTCAAGCCTACCGCCCTACAATCGAAAGACTTGACAGAAAACCGCAAAAATATATTCCCTCAATAGAACAGCCACCAGAGCTCGAGCTTAAGGAGCTACCTTCTAATCTTAAGTATGCCTTTTTAGCTGAAAATGATCATTTGCCCGTCATTATTTCCTCTTCTTTGAATTCCGGGCAGGAAACTAGGTTACTTGAGGTGTTGAAAAAACACAAAACAGCGATCGGGTGGACTATTGCTGACATTAAAGGAATTGACCCCTCCTACTGCACACACCACATCTATATGGAGGACAATTACAAGTCTATCAAGCAGCCCCAGCGTCGGCTTAACCCAAATCTGAAGGAGGTAGTTAAGAAGGAAGTTTTGAAACTCTTGGACGCAGACATCATATATCCCATCTTTGACAGTCCGTGGGTAAGTCCTGTACAGGTTGTCCCAAAGAAGGGAGACATCGAAGCGGTAGTTAATGACAAAGGAGAGGCTGTTCCTCAAAGGAAAATCACTGGTTGGCGCATGTGCATAGATTATAGGCGTTTGAACTCTGCAACCAGGAAGGATCACTTCCCTCTCCCTTTTATCGATCAGATGCTAGAAAGATTGACAGGACAGGAGTATTATTGTTTCTTAGATGGTTTTTCGGGGTACTTTCAGATTCCTATTGCGCCAGAGGACCAAGACAAGACAACTTTCACTTGTCCCTATGGTACCTTTGCGTATAGAAGAATGCCCTTTGGACTGTGCAATGCTCCTGCCACCTTTCAGCGTTGTATGTAGGCGATCTTCGCAGACTTCATCGAGCAGAGCATTGAGGTATTCATGGATGATTTTTCTGTCTATGGATCTAGTTTTGATGTTTGTTTGGCGCAACTTGATCTAATTCTTGGCCGATGTGAGAAGACAAATCTGGTCCTTAACTGGGAGAAGTGCCACTTCATGGTCAAGGGTGGGATTGTGCTCGGTCACACAGTTTCTACTAAGGGGATTGAGGTAGATCAAGCCAAGGTGGAGGTAATAGAGAAATTGCCAAAACCAACTTGTGTGAAAGAAGTAAGAGCTTTCTTAGGGCATGCAGGATTTTATAGACGGCTTATTCAGGATTTTCTAAAATTGCAAAACCATTAACTGATCTACTTCTGAAAGAGGCCCCATTTGTTGTTTCTGATGATTATGTATCTGCTTTTGATTTAATTAAACAAAAATTGGTAGCTGCTCCCATTGTTGTTTCACCTGACTGGTCATTACCCTTTGAGATTATGTGTGATGCCAGTGATTTTGCAGTAGGGGCAGCTCTGTGCCAAAGGAAAGACAAGATTCTGCGAGTTATTGCTTATGCGAGCAAAACTCTAGACAATGCTCAAACAAACTACACAACCACCGAGAAAGAGCTCATGGCAGTGGTATTCTCCTTAGATAAATTCAGATCATATTTATGGGGAAGTAAAGTAACTATTCACACTGACCACTCTACTCTTAAATATCTGTTTACTAAGAAAGAGGCCAAACCACGCTTGCTTCGTTGGATTCTCTTGTTACAGGAATTTGACATTGAAGTGAGGGATAAAAGTGGTAAATTAAATGTTGTGGCTGACCATCTGTCTCAGTTGGTAGTTCCTGATGATGGTGTACCAATTCATGAATTTTTTCCTGATGAAACTGTTTTTGTTTTGAATACGGTGCACGAGCCTTGGTATGCTGACCTAGCCAATTATCTTATTTCTGGGGTGGTACCTCGTGACTTTTCCTATGCGCAAAAAGAAGAAATTTTTATCTGACATTAAGCATTATATCTGGGAAGACCCTTATCTCTTTCGAGTTTGTGCAGATGGTTTAATCCGCAGGTGTCTCCCAGATGATGAGGTTGGTAGTGTCATAGAGTTTTGTCATTCCAAAGAGGCCGGAGGCCATCATGGATCTCATAGGACGGCAGCCAAAGTTTTGGAATCCGGATTTTATTGGCCCACACTACATAAAGATTGTCAAGCCTTTATGGCCAGTTGCGATAGTTGTCAACGCATGGGAAATACTTCTAGGTGACATGAGATGCCTCAGCAAGGCATTTTAGAGGTCGAACGTTTTTACTGCTGGGGAATGGATTTCATGGGACCATTCCCCTCTTCGCAAGGATTCCAATATATTCTGGTGGCAGTGGACTACGTATCCAAGTGGGTTGAAGCAATTCCTTGCCAACATGCTGATTCAAAGATGGTGGTAAAATTCTTAAAGAAGCATGTCTTTACCCGCTTTGGAGTCCCTAGAGCTATTATAAGTGATGGAGGCACACACTTCTGCAATCGAAGCATTGATGCATTGATGGCTAAGTATGGGGTACACCACAAAGTTGCCCTTGCTTACCATCCCCAGATGAATGGGCAAGCAGAAGTGTCCAATAGGGAGTTAAAATGGATACTCCAAAAGACGGTGCACTCCTCCAGAAAATATTGGGCTTTAAAACTGGATGATGCTCTTTGGGCCTATCGCACAGCATATAAAACCCCCATTGTAATGTCACCTTTTAAATTGGTTTATGGGAAGGCATGCCATCTCCCTGTGGAGCTTGAGCACAAGGCTTATTGGGCTATCAAGGCCTTAAATTTTGATATGACTGCTGCGGGTGAGAAAAGGAAATTGCAACTCTCTGAGTTAGAAGAGCTGAGGGATCAAGCTTACCACAATGCTAAAATTTATAAGGAACGAACCAAGAAGTTCCATGACAAGCTGATCCTCAAGAGAGACTTCAAAGTAGGAGACTTGGTTCTCCTCTATAATTCAAGATTGAAGCTTTTCCCTAGGAAGCTCAAATCTCATTGGGCTGGTCCTTTCCAGATTGTTGGTGTGACCTCATATGGTGCCTATGAACTACAAAACAAGAAGGGCGAAACTTTCAAAGTTAATGAGGCCCGTCTAAAGAGGTATACTTGTCCTACTGATATTTCAACAGACTTGTTTAGAATTTCTTTTGTCCACGAACAGCACGACACTTTTACTCCTGTTTCGAAACCGGCACTATCTAAGAAGAAATTTCTCTCATGGAGAGTTCAACATAAACTCAAGCAGCTACGCAGCTTGACTATAGGATGTTGTGGGACCCCAACCCACAACTCCTCACACAGACTGAAATTATGGGCGTCGAGCTAAGGACGTTTAAAACGAGCAGCTAACTGGGAGGCAATCCAGAGTTTATCAGGTATTTTAAATATTATTTTTAAATATAAATATTTTAATTTTATTTTTAATTTTTAAGAATTTATTCTATCTTATTTATATAAGTTAGAGTGTTAAAAAAATACATTTAGCCTGTCCGAACCAGCCGGTTCGGACCCCGGTTCGGACGGAACACGTCGTCCAGTTTTAAACTGTCCGAATCAGTTTAATCTGTACAAACCTCATAAACACAAATCGACGACCGAACAGCAACCCAAATCGCCCCAATCTTCTTTTGCCTCTAGATTCTTCATTTCTCCACCAAATCAAGCAAGGTTAGTACCGAAATCTTCGTTTTTCAATTCTCTACATTTCAATAGCAAAAAATACCCAAACCATCAACCACACAAGGAGAAATATGCATCTGAATTTTCAAACCCTAGGTTGACGATTTCGCAAATTTTGAGCTCGTTCTTGCGTTTTTGTCATCGATTTCTTCTTCTACAATCATCCTATACTCCCACAAGGTAAATTCTACACTTGTTATACTCAATTTTGGTGTTTTTGATTGAATTCCAAATTGAGGTTTAATAGTTACGAAAATGGTATTGTTATATTTCCATTTTTCGATTCTATAATGTCTTGTTGTTGTAACTGAACGGTTTTATGATTGTACAATTTTGTGTGTGGATTTGTTTGATAATTCTATTGCATTACCTTGTATATTGATTGAATTTAGTTGTGGAGAATTGAATATTTTTTGGGGAGATTCTGTCGAAATTTTGGTAGAATTTGTGAATATTTATATATTAATGTTTGAATTTCATACTATGTTTCTACCTGCTTTCTTTGTTGCTAATATATATTAAGCAGGATGTTGAGAAAATTAACTGGTCGTTCAAACAAAGGTAAAAGCACTGCTACTAGTTCCAGTCAGGCACCCCCACCGGGTTTTATAACTCAACAAGCAGCAGGCTGGTTCAATCTTGAGTGCGAAATTGAACCCGAACGATCTGTCGTACCGGAGTTACAGCGCTAGCTTGGGTTACCCGAGCTTCTGGATGCGCATGGATGGGTGAAGCTATTAGACATGGGTGGTGTATACTACCCACGTGAGGTACGGGTTTTCTATGCAAATTCCCGTATCCAAGAAGGCACCATCCGCTCCACGGTCCAAGAGAGGGACATCGTCATTCGAGTGGAGGACATCGCTACATACTTAGGGATTCCTTACCCTGCTCCTCCTATGAATGAGAACGATGATCTGCTGCAGCTATTTAATGAGTTTCAGAACGCCGCGGACAAACATTATAGTGCGCTTTTACTTCAGGCACCGCGCAGACGAAGAGGAGATGACCAGTCTAAGCAGGTCATCCCTGCTGATCTTCTACAGGACCCTCGTGAGCGAGTCCTGTTCGCGCTTCTGGTGGCCAATGTCACACCACGACACACTTCTGACCTCAACCAGACCGACGGCTATCTTGTCCAGACAGTCCTGAACTCTTCTTTTGCTGGAGCTTCTGCACTCTTATATCTACCCCAGCTTTTACAGTAGCATCTGCGCTACGCCATCGAGCACAAGGACCATCACAGGCTTGGATTCCCTGTTATGATCTGCCACTTCCTCAGGCGGCAGGGAGTGATCTTGGCTGAGGAGGGTCGTTCCACTTCCTGGTCCCCCATTGACATGGGCACCATGAAGAGGATGAGATTTGACTTTGATGGAACGACGTGGACTAAGAAGGCAGCTCCGCGTACTCAGAAGCGGCAGAGAGATGTGGGAGAGGGACCGTCAGAGCCAGTCCCTACTTCCACTGCAGCAGAGGAGCAGCAGTATTCGGCATTCCCAGCACCCAGGAGCGGGTATGTGATCTGGGAGGAGCTCGAGCACACACAGCAGCAGATGAAGCAGATTGAGCAGTCGTTCTGAGCCAAGATCAGCCAACTTCGGGAGCAGGCACGCCGATCGCAGGATAATTATGAGACCCTGCTCCGTGACTTCCAGCAGTGGCAGGCTTACTACCCACCACCTGAGTGATTTTATGACAGTTATTTTCTCTCTTTTGTTTGCATTTGCTACTTTGTTATTTATTTACTGTATCGCTAACATTTGACAGTTTTCTGGTTATTTGTTTTGTTTCAGTTTACGCACTATCTTTATTATATAATAGCATGTGTTTCTTTTAAATGTTTCAATAAGACATTCCATCTGCAAAGTTGAGCACTTGCATAACGCAAGTGTGAGGAACGTTTCCCCTGCCAAAAGCCTTAAGTGTGAGGAAGAGCTACTTTCTCAATCCAAAGATATAAGGGGAGTTCTTTGTTTTAATTTTTGCACTATTTAAATTATGATAAGTTCTTTTTACTCCTCTTACTTGATTTATCTCTATTGCAATAAATGACCGCTATCCTCCATGAGTATGACACATTTTGAAACATCTTCTTACTTGAAAAAATTATTACTGAACAATTGAGGACATTGTTCCTCTTAAGTGTGAGGAAGTAGAGACCTTCCCTGAAAATGTGCCAGTAGATTCTTTTAATACGTATAGACATTAGATTTACGGGTAAAAATATTTTGTAGAAAAATCAAGCATGGTAAGCAACTTTAAGATTAGTTTTGCTCTTAATTGTTAGCTTTTATGGTTTCATTATAAAAATTATTTTATGTGCAAGCTAATTATGAAGCCTAAACTGGTTTAACTCGGTACCTTTGGAATGAAATGAAAGTTTGGAATGGAAGAATAAGGCAAGGTACTCCTCTAATCTAATATTTTTGTTTAAACTGAAACGGGCCTCTTCCATTCGGTTATTAAGTCCTTGGGGTGCTTCATCACCCATTTACCTAAGATCATTTGATCTGGGATTAAAGACCCAAAACTGCTACAAGAATGGAGAGAAAAGTCTGTAGGGTTTAAAATAAATTTGCAAACAGTGCTATTAAAGTTTGTTAAGAAAAAAAAAGAGCTTAAACTTATTTAGATCATGAGTATGTGGTGTTGAAAGGTACTGCGGAATAAGGCAATACTTCACACCCCTTGTCATTTCTGGGTATTTAAGGAAAGAAATGGTGGAAAGATCCCGAGTTAATCTGTGTTCATTCTTGATGATTTAACTTCTCCAAATTTTTGGTTTGAAGAGCTTGCTTCCACTAAAAAGAAAGAAACATACAATTATGAGCAAGGTTAATCTTAGGATTGTTATTATGTTTGATTCCCTTCTACGTTTGTTTTAACCCAAAGATTTAATTCTATGACATTCCTCAGGAGCTTAATTCTGTATTTTGATTGAGGACAAACAAAAGCTAAGTGTGAGGAAGTTTGATAAGTGCAAAACATATAGACTTTTAGGGTTTAAATACCTTATGAATTGCAATATCTGAAACACATGTTTCCCACTTATTATGTGTTTTTTCCTAAGATTTATGTTTTGATATGAACTAATGCATTTTATATGTTCAATGTAGGAAAAAGCCATGTAATTAAGTAGATTTACTCATGAGGATTCCAACGCAACAAACGGGGATTAAATCGGAGCTGAAACGAAGATTTTAGAGGCAAATTATTTCTCGTCCGGACCTCTGTCCGGATAAGCAGGTCCGGACGCACACATGTGGAGCAAGCTCCGCACAACGTCGACATGTCCGAACCAGCAGGTCCGAACGCTGGTTCGGACAAGACGGTAATTTCAGCAATCAGAGCTGCATCGACATGGTGTGAAAAGATAAATATATTTTATCTTTTCACACACCTCTTCCACCGACTTACCCTTCCTTTTTACCCCATTATCACTATAAATATACCTATAACCCTCCATTAATAATAATCTCATTCCACCCCCAAACTTATGCCATTTTTCCTCCACAAAATTACCATTACCTCTCAAAAAATCATACATCCCATCTACATAATGTCCACATAAAATCCACACATCACCTCATCTCATAAAACATTCCATTTCCATACCGTTATTCTGTCCAAAATATTAGCAGTCAAAATAGTGGAGCTGAATTAATTATCTTTTCCAGATGATTTCTTTTACTTCTTATTCTGTCTTCTTTTTAACTATGTTGGGCTAAGAGGATATACTACGGGTGAAGGTTCAATTATAGTTTGTTTATTTATGTAATCTATATTTTTACCGGTTTAATTAAATACAGTTTGTTACGATTAAAGCTTTTCTCTCACCTTTTTAATAAATTTCATGAATTTATTAAAATGCTTTACAAAGTCTATTTTGATCAGATAAGTGATAAATAGACAGGTTAATTAATCGATAAATCTGTGAAAAACTTATTTTGATTAAATAAGTTAGTATTTTCAGATGCAAAATATAATTCCTCACACTTAATCCGTTTACATGTGTTTTGCTCGAATCTAGATTAGACCGAGCATGTTCTGGTAAACGAGTCCTTTTGAGTCTATGATTTAGTCCTTAAGATAATAACAGGAATTTTGCCAAACTATTATAATAAACCGGTAGAGATAGCATAATTAATCAGATTATATAAACCTGAACCCGGAGTCCCGTTTAATTTATCTTGCACTCAGTTAATTTTATCTGCTGTTTTACTTTATAAAAACAAATCAATTAATTCCCCCCTTTTTTGTGACAAAGCTTAGGTACTATATTATTTCGCTATAAGTCCCACGGTTTCACCCCGGCCTCTTCTGTCTTACTATACTACTGCGACCGGGATTTGTTTGCAGCCCGACGGATATTTTGAGTTATTAATTTCTTTCTCAATTGTTTAAAATACACCAGTTCCAACCACTCACATTATTCTGTCTACAAATGTAGATTCAAGATTTCCTGTAAAAGAGACAAAGCAATAGACACCAAGACAAAACAGTGAACAATTCAAGTTAGTCCATCGAGATAAACATCAAAACAGATTAAAAATAAATGAGTATGAACTGCTGAAAAAGAAAGGAGTCTAAGTGTAGTATAACGCTTCAAAATTGAAGCAGGTTCCTCCCAAGTTGGTCTCAGATGGTGGCGGACGCCATTTACCAGTTTCAGAGAATGCAAAGGTTTTCAACGGCCCTAGAACTCGCAAACCAGGTAAGCTCAATGGGTCAGTCAACAAAAAGATGCAAAGAGTACACTAAAAACAGTAACTTACGGAGATGGAGAACGAGGAGATACTCATAATAGCAGGGTTTCAACAATGGAGAAAACACAAAGTCGATGCAGTACAGAGATGAACTGGCCACCTCTTGAAAGAATGGTGGTTAGGTATTCGGGAAAGGCTTCGAACCCATTGTGGGTCAAGCCACGGCACACAACCATAACAATGAAGTTTAAAAGAGGAATCAGAGCAAATATCGAAACAAGTTTCGTTTCGTTGAATCGGAGTGTAAACATAGAAGTAAACATAGTAAATCAGGGAGTATACAACAAAATCTTTCGGCCTTAAACGCGTCTGTCCTCGTGAACCCACAGACCCATGTTGGGTTTGGTATTCAACGCACATACATCGCAAGAAAAGAAAAAAAATATGAAAGAGATAATAACGAAGTGCAGTTCATTGAACATGAAAACGGAGATGAAACTGGTGCATTCCCTATATATTTCATAGAACTAGTATTAACAAATAACGGGCTAACCAAGGGTCTGAAGTCGTCCATATATAAGCATAAACCAAAGTGAAAATAAAGAACAGGAGTGGGCTAACTCTCGCTACGGAACCAAAGTTCCGATAGAGTTGCGTTTTGATGTCCATCCGTGATGAGTTCACATGGTGAAGGAGAAACAAAAGAGATTCAAGAAAGAAACAGTGAAATCGCAGATAGTGCATACCCGAGGAAGAAGAGGAACAGAGGAGATACGTGAAAGGAACAATGGAGTCAAATGTTTACTCTATCTCTGGAATGTCGAGGATGAAAGTTTAGCGATGGCGATCGAAAAGAAAAATGGAGTGTTGGTGGAGATTTGAAGGTAAAGGAAGGCTTCAGAGATGATGAAGAAGTTTTCTGGGTTTTAGGGGTTTACAGGTTCGAGTTCGAGAAAAAGAAGAGCAACGTAGTTTTCTGGGTTTTTTGTTTTGAGTTTGAACTCGGGAGGGGCAATGAAAATGGGGACCAGATGTGGAGGGTGATTTTTCAGTATGAGGGGGGGGGGGGGTCTATCTAAATATGGTTCTTGACTGAAAAGCCTAGATCCTAAAATGCCATTCTGTGGAGGGTGAAAACCCGTTATTCTGGCATCCCTCAAATACCTACTAAATCGCCCGTCTTTCCCAGAAAGCATGAAGGGGAGTGTTAGTGAACACTACACCCGCTCTCAATGGGCTCCACGCGGACTTATGCCCTAAGGGCGGAATTGACTAGAGTCGCCACCTAGTTTGACCTAAGATACTAGGAAGGGAGGGAAGGAGGTTTCTAAGAACCGTTGGTTGACTATGAATTTGTTACCTATGGATAGGACTTATCTAGTCAGATCAGAGATTCTATTATGGGTTCGCACTTGGTTACAGCCCTTAGAAGTGGCAACGACCACGACTTCGGATTGGTGCCCGAGGAAACCTCGGTCTCCAATTGTCGGGATTGCCTTCTTTCAAAACCTTTTTTTAGAGAGATTCAATTAAAGCCAAAGGATAGGATTAGGTCAGGAGGAGAGAAAACGAGTGGATGAAGCGAGATTTTTTGCCAAGCTAACGCATGAAGAAGAATTGATGAATTCGAATGAGTATATACTGAAAGATTTAGAATCTGATTTTGAGAGTTGAAGAAGTCGAGGGTTTGTAGGAGTCAGAAGGGATTTGAATGTTTGACAAACATGAATATCACCCTAGAGTTAGGAAAAGGGCTTTTTGGATTGGAATGGGGTCGTACCCTATGTGGGCTGCCTACGTACTCAACTCCATGTTGAGATCAGACCTTACGTAGTTCAGGGTTTTTGGGTTTTGGAAGTTTTGATGTTTATGGAGTTTGAAGGTGTTTGAGGTGTTTGAGATTTAGAAGGGTTCAGAGTTTCGAGAAGTTTCAGGTTTGGGATACTAGTCTGTGAGACGCTCGGGTCTGTGAGACGTTTGAAACCTTGAGATGCCGAAGTCTGTGAGACGCTCGGGTCTATGAGACACTCGGGCCTATGAGACACTCAGGTCTGTGAGACAATCGAATCATTGGGATGACAAAGTCTGTGAGACGCTCGGGTCTGTGAGACATTTACAGTGTAGGGGAAATTGGAATGGAATTGAAATTGAATTGAAATCGAAGTTGAATTGGAATTGAATGAATTTTGATCTGAATTGGGATTGAATTGAATTTTGAATCGAATTGGAATTGAATTGAATTTTGAATCGAATTGGGATTAAGAAGAATTAGAATTGAAGTTGAATTTTAATCGAATTAGAATCGAGATGAATTTTGAATTGAATTGGAATTGAGGTGAATTTTGAATCAAATTGGAATTGAATTAAATGGAATTAGAGTTGAATTGGAATTTGGATTGAAAATGAATTTGAAATTGGATTGAAACTGAATTAGAATTGAATTTATTTTTGGACTGATTTTTTGAGGTGGAATTGGTCGGGCTGATTTTTGAGGTGAAATTAGTCGGGCTTGGAATTTGTGTGCCTTGAAATTTTGAGAAGATTTTAGACTTGGATTTTTCTTACAAATGATTTTTGAAGTTGAAATGATTTGTTAATTGAATTTTAAATTTTATCGAATTTGGAGTTGAATGAAATTTTATTGAATAGAAATGAATGAATTTGAATCGCATCGGAATGAATGAGTTTTTCTTTAATCGGAATCGAAAGAATTTTTATTGGATTGGAATGAATGAATTTTTGAATTGAATTTGAATCGAATCGGAATGAATGAATTTCTATCGAACCAGAACGAATGAATTTCTATCGAATTGGAATTAAAAGAATATTTATCGAATTGGAATGAATGAATTTGAATCGAATTGGAAATGGATGAATTTCTATCGAATTGGAATTGAAAGAATTTTGAGTTGAATTGGAATTGATTGGTTTTTAAAAATTTTGAATCTTAATTAAGGGGTTGTTTGGAAAATTTTGATGGAAAGGGAACCCCACTTAACAAATCAGAGATATGCGCCATGGAGAAGCACCTTCTAAAGTTTTTCTACACTGAGCTCATGGCCCAGAAATAATTGGGTAACCTAGAGGCTGTCTAAGGTCACCTTGTTCTAGCCCGCCTGGCTAGCAATGAGCTGGACCTGAGTTTGAAGTTGGATTTGAGCTGAGAGTTTACAATAGCCCAAACGGGCCCTACTCATTAGTCATTAAAGCAAAGCAACGGTTAAATATGGAAACTGGCAATATATTACAGTGATGGCAGGATGAACATGGAGATTGAAAATGAACATGACAAATCGACAAACATTGTAGCAGAAAGAAACAACTAGCATATTCAATTGTTGTTCAGAGTTGTGAAATAAAAGAAATTAAAAGTCAAACATTGATTATTAAGGCTAAACAACTTTATCTCAATGAATATTGAATCAAATTACACGGAAATCAATTCCCTAAATCAAATTTATGCACCAGAGGCATACATAAGCGCTGTAAACAAAAATAGATTGGTTATCATGATCAAGAGAAGATGTAGGTGATAGGAAACCAACCTACGGGGTGGCCTGCCCCCGGTTTATCACTCAATTAAACATGAGAATGAGAAATCTCAGCCGAATCGACTCAGTCCCGTTTCAGCTATGTGTGCTCAACAAGGTTTCCAAACCCACGGTGTAAACATGTGGAATCCCAATTCCATACGCTCAAGTGACAAGCGGGGTCAATTCAAGTCTCAAAGCGAGGAACAATCAGCCAAATATATAATCCGAAGGTGGCCATCTTAGCTCGAATCGAAATCAAGAATATAAGCACCTCGGCAAAATGATAAAGCAAGAATAGTGAGCTAATTTAGTCAAATAAACGACACCAATTGGTAATAAGCGTACACTTGAAATAGATGGAATTTCAAACTATCATGAATTACGATAATAAAGGATGATTGAATTGTAGTCATAAAGGGATGACGTTCCAACAGACATCGACAAGCTGTCATGAATTAATGTCTTAGTTTCCAATAAGAAAGAAAGAAAAGCATAGCTATGACACAAGAATAAGCGACAAGCATCACATTATATTCTCAATTCAGTGCAATATATGGCATTTCAAATGATGAAGGCTAGCGCATGGTGTTAGTCTTGGGCAGACTGGCAAACGATAAGTAGAGCAACATTTATCCGGGTTGATTGGTTATCAAACCTTTTACTAATTAGCAGGTTCAAAGTAATCCATCCACATAATATCCTATATAGCTTATGGCAAGAATAACCAACACTAGACGCAAACCCAACAAGATTAACATAAAACAAACAGGTTAAGACAACACATACGCCTCAGTTATTCCCAGACAAGGTTACACAACGCTACTAGATACAACCTACAGAATGACATCAACGAGATTAAAAATATTTTGAGAAGAGCAAATGTATAAATGTGTTTCAGTGGAAGACTACAATGATGAATGGATATAATTAAATCTGAATCTTCCTTAAATTTGGCAGACAATGCTAACAGGTTAAAGATGGAGAATCAGAAACTTATCATCTATTTGCTTGATGGCGTATATAATGTACATCTAAGATATCTTCGACCATCATCGTGGGTGAAAGGAATGAAGCAGGCGAGTAACATCTCCTCCTCGTTCGCCAGGCAGGTTGCAAAATTCCATCGTGAAGAGCTCCTTAGTTGCTCTGTACTGGTAGATTTTTGAAACGAGATACTATGCAGAGAAACACCCGAGGATCGACAGTTCAGTGGATTCCCTCGAGTGGTTGAACAAGGAACTTCGCTTTTATATAAAATGTACACGATGACGTATACTGCAACCGATTATATGCTCCTTGTTTTTCAGTTTGTTTTTGCAGAAACCACCGACAGTGAAGGGGAAATGAGTGGTGGATGGTCATACAGAAGAATCGAATTCTCAGCGAAAGGTAGCTTCTCGGTTTGGGTTTCTTCAGGCGGGTGAAATCGGAAGGTTCCAGTTATGTAAATAAAACGTAGATAATGAGTGAGTTGGCTGCTTGTTGAAGACGACTGAATAGCTTGTTTTTTCCTTTGAAGAGAAAAGGAAACGAGAGGGGAAGAGCAACTAGAAACCGGCTATTGTGACGTGGGTAATGAATGATTTCCATGTTCGCAAGATAGATTCAAGAGGATAAAAAGACACAGCATGTATGCTTCTTATTTGTCAGCTGGGTTAAAGCGAATGAGAGAGATAGAGCGTGAATGCTCCTTGTTCACAGGTTGGGTTGCAAAATACCGTCATGAAGAGTAATGAACAGAAGCAAAGCATATGTTCCTTGTTTAGCCAGTTAGTTGCAAAGATACCGCCGACGAAGAGGGGTAAACAGGAGTGGAGCATATATTCTTTGTTTCACCAGCCAGGTTGCCAAGTTACCGTGAGTGAGGAAATGAATAAGACCGTGAGCATGATGCTCCTTGTTGACTGCTGGGTTGTAAACTCACCGTAAGTGACACTACAAGAAAACAGTAGTATCACAGACGGAATATTCCGTAGGTAAAGGTTACATTTCCGTATGTAATGACAATCACAGACGGAAAATTCCGTAGGAACTTTCCGTCTGTAATAAACGGGTCGGTAATAATATTCCGTCGGTGAAAATACACTCCGTCGGTGATATTATTACCGTGCATGATGAGAAAAACAGTCGAGCATGTCTGTCTTTCTTCGCCAGTTGGTTGCAATATTACCGTGAGGAAGAGAATGAAGAGATGACAGATCTGTACGTTCCTTTGGTCGCCTGCAGCTACGGTGCAAAGTTACCAGAGCTCTATGTCCTTTGGTCGCCTGTTGGGTTGCAAACTTCTGTGGGTGAGGAGAAGAATGACGGCTCAGAGCGTGTATGTTCCCAGTTCGACCATCGGGTTGCAAAAATGCCGTGAGTGAGGAGAAGGAAAAGAGGAGGAGTATTTGTGTTCCTCACTCGTCTGCTGGGTTCAAAATTATAGATCGTGAAGAGAACACATGGAAGGGGAGTATGTGAGTTTATATTTGCCAGTCTTGATTGTAAGTTATCGTGAGTAGAGGAGATGGAAAGGGTGCAGAGTTTTTGTTTATTGGCTAGTGAGAATGAAAGGCACGATGGTGAGGCGTGTATGCTTCCTCTTCGCCAGCTGGGTGAAGAGAAAGAAAAGGTAGAGCATGTATTGCACATATATCGTCGTGAAGAGCAAGAAAAAGATGCAGTGCTCAATGGGTTCCTCATTTCACCCGTTGAAGCATATGAGTGCTTCACGTTTCACCGGTTCAAGAAAAATGAAGAAGAGTAGAGGTTGTATCTTCCTTGTCGTCAGGTTGGATTTGCAAAGTAACTGATGGAGAGGATGATGAACTCCCTTGGTTTTGACGATTTTTGTAGACAACTTTTTTTTTCATGGAATTGTGTGAGCATGAATGAGAGGACCGCAAAATTTTTTTGTGCTTGTCGGCTCGTTGCCTACCCCTTTGTCTCTAGAGTTTATTGGTTGTTTTATATGCCAGGGATGATAAGGGCTGCAACTGATTTTGTGGGTGTGGACGGGGCTGTTAGGTCCTGGTGTAGATTAGTCTGAAGTGATATGGGCTTGTTTGGCTTGATGAACGAAGGTAGAGGGGGTGATTGGGTTAGGAACGACTCGGAGAAGCTGGGCTAGGCCTCGGTGAGTAAGAGCCCGCCACAGAGAGAAAACAAAACTGAAGAAAAAATTTGTCCAGTACGGTAATCGAACCTAAACAATGTATTATTCCAAAGAGGCACCCCTACCAAACCATTATCGCTTTCTTGTTGATTATTAGCAAAGAATAATAGACAACTGGTTTCAAAAGATTTGAAATATATTGCTGTTGTTGTTGGTTTTTGTCTTTTTCTCTTCTTCTTTTTTTAAAAAAAGAAAGCCACAAAGTTTGGACAAGCCGGATCCCAAAACTTGGAAATCTTGATTGACGATTATATAGAGAAATGAATGTTTTTTTTTGTGGGGTGAGAATTTTTGGTGTCTACACCAGACAGGCAAATGGAATGAGAATAATGGGGATTGGTGTTTGCTGATTCGAATGTCTCTACTATAGGGTTTTTATGGATCTTTTATAAACAAGTCTAGGGTTTTTTTTTTGTAAGGGGAATGAAGATCCTTATGGGCCAATTATAAAATGGGCCTTATTTAAGGTATTGGGTTACAAATAATAGACCAAAATGTCAAAGTGGCTGCATTTGGCAAGCACCCAGGCCCGAAGCCACGTCTAGCCGCATCCAAGCCCAGGGCCACGTTTCGTCTTTGTTCGAAAAATGAAACCAGGCATTGCCTACTCCCCAGATTCAAACTCGGGACCTCTGGTCTTTCCCTCGTATGCCTTAACCAACTGAGCAATGACGAGATTTGGTTTATAATAGTCGATTAAAAAAACAAAAGTTCTGTTGCCAACTAAAACAAAAATAAAAAAACACTCTGGCTCCTTGCTAAGAGTTGAACCCAAGATCACTGGGTTTCTAGTGGGTGCGATGGCCAATTGAACTAGGTCGGAATTTATTTATACAAGTGAGAGAAATACAACAGTTCTGATTCGAACTGGGTGAATTCTTTAAAGACGCCTCTTTTTTTAAAACGGAAATTTATATAGAGGCAGGAAAAAATGCTCTATAAAATAAGTGGTTTCTTTTACAAGAGTTATAAAATAATAAAAAAATGGAAGTGGTAAAATATGAAGTCGTAATATGGCTCACAAAATAAACTAAATATCATAAAAATATTTACATGAAATACTAATAAAATAACACTAGTATGATGAAGATGAAACACAAATGAAGATAGTGAGAAGAAAATGAATCAGTTATGCATAAGTGGTGAAATATACTAACATGGATGAATAAAAATAGTAAAAACTACATAAAATGATAGAAACAATAACCAAATAATGATGAGTAAAATCTAGAGGGATAATTAAATAGTCATAGGCGGAATAAAGTAGATATAAATCAAAACCGAATACATAAAATAATAAAAGGTAAAAATAAAGAAACTGGTTAAAAACGAAAGCAACAAAATAAGTATAAAAAATATAGTAGGATAACGTAGGTTACAATATAAGGCTCGTGCTCCCTTTCATAAGGAATATGGGATTTACATATCGGGAAAAAGAAATTCCTTTGACTGAAGACGGGGACGACCTTCTTGTTTTTGTTTCCTTATTTAAATGAATAAATAAAAGGGGGTGAGAATTTTTGGTGTCTACAAATGGCTCCCCTTGATCAATTCTACAATAGAAGGCTTGCATAATTGGATCAAGGTTGACGGGACACCAAAAATTCTCATTGCAGTTTGAGGCATTCTTGGATGTGAAATACAGGTGCCATATGAATGGGGACCTATGACGGCCCCCCGACCAGACGTCGGCATCTAGCTCTAGGACTTATGACGGGCCTAGATTGCGGTGATCGATGGTAGGAGGACTAATGACGGGCCTCAACTAGATCTCGGTATCTAGCTCTAGGACTAATGACGGGCCTAAAATACGATCAATCAACCTATGCATGAGGACTAAAAACGAGCCTCAACTAGATCTCGGTGTCTAGCTCTAGAAATAATGACGGGCCTAGAATGCATCTTTGAAATGTATGAGGAATAATGACGGGCCTCAACTAGATCTCAGTGTCTAGCTCTAAGACTAATGACAGGCCTAGAATGCATCTTCGAAATGTATGAGGACTAATGACGGGCCTCAACTAGATCTCGGTGTCTAGCTCTAGGGCTAATGACGGGCCTATAATACAATCGGTATATTGGTTACGCATGAGGACTAATGACGGGCCTCAACTAGAACTCGGTGTCTAGCTATAGGACTAATGACGGGCCTAGAATGCATCTTTGAAATGTATGAGGACTAATGATGGCCCTCAACTAGATCTCGGTGTCTAGCTCTATGACTAATGACGGGCCTAGAATACAATCGTTATATTGGTAATGCATGTGGACTAACGACGGCCTCAACTAGAACTCGGTGTCTAGCTCTAGGACTGATGACGGGCCTAGAATGCATCTTCAAAATGTATGAGGACTAATGATGGGCCTCAACTAGATCTCGGTGTCTAGCTCTAGGACTAATGACTGGCCTAGAATACAATCGGTATATTGGTTATGCATGAAGACTAATGACGGGCCTCAACTAGATCTCGGTGTCTAGCTCTAGGACTAATGACGGGCCTAGAATACATCCAATGAGTTGTATGAAACTCGCTGCGGTGGGTGGTTGATTTAAAGTTGCTTCTAGTTGTAGGTTGATTCGGGGTCGGGTTCTCTCTGGTGGGCCATTTGATCCTCCGTGAGGGATTTGAGGGTCAAAAATTTTCCTTTGGTGTTGTCGCCTTTGACTACATGAGTGTAGGGTATGATGTGATCAGGTGATTCCGAAATGATTGGATGGCTCCAATGCGGGTGGTAACCTTGGTGTGAGTGATCGATTCGTGATTTGACTGGTTGCGGTTGTGTTTGGTGATTTTGTGTTGGATATGATGGGGCTGGATGACTTGATGTGATTTAGGGGACTGCAGTGGTCAGAAATGATTTTCGAGGTCTGGAGAAAGCTTCGGCTGATGGCACCGGTAATGATTTGAAGATGGCTCCGATGATGACTCTAGGGAAGGGTTTGGAACCATCTTAGAATGGCTCTGGGGTAGTTCGGAGATGGCTCCGGTATAACTCTGGGATTGTCTCCTCGATCGAGATAGGCTTCTTCACAGAGTAACGGCAATGCCCTGCAAGTTCGAGGGGTGGAGGGTTTTTTATTTGGATTGGGGTCGCACCCTGAGAGTGCTGCCTACGTACTCAGCTTCCTACTGAGATCAGACCTTACGTAGTTTAGGAGTTTTTTGTGAGTGAGGAGTTTTGGTGGTGAAGAAGAATGTCTTGCGGGAGCATTTCCATGAATAGTGCTCGAAGGTCTTCAATCTTTTGTTTCGATGACCGCACAGTTTCTCCTATTAATCAAAGGATGGCTGCCATACCGGTTGGTGAAGGAGACTGACACTATGTTGTGACTTCTCTTACCGGAGTATACTCATCTTTCTCTTCCCGCGGTGTAGGATATCATGTCTGAACCAATGAATGCAAATCTATCCCTACATGCATCTTTTGAATTGGATATGATTGAATATAAAGGGGATGTCGTGTCAAGGTGAGCTCAGCCAAGAATCCTAATCATGTAAGGTCCTTCTAGACAAATCTTCCCAAAATGGGTCTTTCGGGATCTCTTATGCCTTTCCGTTTCCTTTCTTCAGGTCAGTTAGGCTTTCTTTGGTCGGGGTGATAGACACTCGTTTTTCTCTCTATCTTCTGACCTCTCTCTCGCTTGTGTGTGTGCGATTGTACTGATAAAAATTGACGCGTTGCTACCCTTCATGTTTCGAATTTGGTATCAAGCAATTACCGTCTCTAAGTCAGAGGTCTTTTAATGGGTTATAGCGGGGATGCGGGTTGTGTCACATGGGACTGGAGGACCTGTTTGAGAATTGTGGAGTTTTAGTGCAATAGAGGATATGTTATGCCTTTTCCATGGGTAGGGTGATCTTGGACTTCTTTCGCATTTGTGCGGATTAAGATGTGTTTCAATTTTGATTTACCACTTTCCTTAAGTAGTCTATTTGTACTTCTTTGTGTTTGACATTTTCAGTCTCATCTATTTCTCAAGTGTGAACGTTTCGAGTGATGTGAGGCTTTCATTTCCTCTCTTTACTGTTTTGAGATTTTGTGTTTCATTTCGCTCGTTTTCATCTTCTTTGGGTATTTCTCCTTCAAGCTTTCTTTCATGCTCTAAAGGGTGGGGAAGGAACCATGGCTCCAACTCTTTTATCCTCTTTTGCAGGGGCAGATTGTTATGTGATGTGGGGTGGCATGTTGTGGAGTTATTGTTGAAAGAGTTTCCATGAAAAGCTCAATGAGGCTCGCTAAGGGATCATTTTCAGGGTCAATATGGCTTTTGGCCTAGTGGAGGTTTTATTTGATCCTAGGTGCCTCGTATCCCTATTGACAAACAATTGTTTCCTCTACTATTCCCAAATTCTTACATGAATGGTAACGTGCCTTTCTCATCAATCTTTGGTTTCATGATGGGAGATTCTCACATGATGCTTTGAAATTTAAATGCGCTAGACACTCTAGGTTTTACACACTCAGTGTTTCTCTCATTCACTCGATTATCTTGGATGGTTTGAGATCCTTTTAAGACTCCTTTGGGGAAAATGATACAAGGGTTCGGTGATTTATCTAACGACTCGCATAACCTTCATAGAATTAAAGATGGAGACACACCTTGAGATGGGGGTATGCAAATGCCAATGCAGTTGTGGTAAACCTAATGTAGATGATGATGATGATGATGATGATGATGATGATGATGATGATGATGATGATGATGATGATGATGATGATGATGATGATGATGATGATGATGAGATGATGATGATGATGATGATGATGATGATGAGATGATGATGATGATGATGATGATGATGACGATGATGATTTTTTATGTTTCGGGTTTTCTGGATGGATGCATATTTTGGATTTTTAGGTGTATGCATTTTTAGGTGTATGCATTTTTTATTTATTTTTGTGGCGGTTCAGACATAATATCATTTCAAGCGGTCAAGATTGACAAGACTCTGAAATTCTTCTTCGTCTAAGTCTGTCAGCAGTACTGCGCCGTGAAGGGATATCTCCTTGACCAGATAAGGGCCTACCCAATTTGGTCTGAATTTCCCTCATGGGTCTGGCAGGCATTTTCTTAGCTCTTTCAAAACAAGGTCACCCACTTGGATATTCCGCTCTTCAACCCTTTTGTTGAACGCTCTAGCCATCCTCTTCTGGTACCCTAGATATGGTATAATGCCAGTAGACGTTTTTCATCCAAAAGGGCTAAGCTGTCATAACGTTGTTGTAGCCAGTCACTCTCAGCAATTTTCAGTTCGTTAGTGACCCGAAGGGTTGGAATCTCGAGCTCAATTGGCAACACGCATTCTGTTCCATAGACCAAGGAGTACGGGGTGGCTCCAGTTGCAGTTCTAACGGTAGTTCGATAACCCTAGAGAGCATAATGCAACTTCTCCGGCCAATCTCTATACGTTTCAACCATCTTTGACAGTGCACTTTTTACAGCTTTGTTAGCAGCCTCAACTGCCCAGTTGGTCTGAGGTCTGTATGGAGATGATGTGTGATAACAGACACTAGTGGAACACGAGTCTTTAATGACGGTGGTTTAATCACGGCTTAAACAGACACCGTGATTAATAGGAAGGCCGGAATTAATTAGCGACGATGATTGAATTAACCCGTAATCAATAATCGATCCGAGGTTGGCGCGCCTTTTTTAGGAGGGACTTTAGATGACGGTTATTAGTGAAACCGTAATCTAAAGTCCCGTGTTGACGCGCGCTTTACGGTCAACGGACTTTAGATTACGGTTTCACTAATAACCGTCATCTAAAGTCCCTCCTAAAAAAGGTGCGCCAACCTCCGACTGATAGTCAACGACGTCGTTTTGCCAGTGTATTTTAGATTAATAAAAACTTTATATTAATGTGTTACCTATGTTTGAAACCCAACATATGCCAAATAATTATCGCGCTATTTTTTTAAATTTCGTTACACTTTAGATTGCATTCAACGACGTCGTTTTGCCAGTGTATTTTAGATTAATAAAAACTTTATATTAATGTGTTACCTATGTTTGAAACCCAACATATGCAAATAATTATCGCGCTATTTTTTTAATTTCGTTACACTTTAGATTGCATTTAACGACGTCGTTTTACCAGTGTATTTTAGATTAATAAAAACTTTATATTAATGTGTTACCTATGTTTGAAACCCAACATATGCCAAATAATTATCGCGCTATTTTTTTTTAATTTCGTTACACTTTAGATTACGGTTTTTGTGGGAACCGTCATGTAAAGTGTGACTTTAGTTTACGGTTTACATGTAAACCGTAATCTAAAGTCCATTTAAACATTTGCCTACACTCTGCACACTCAACTCACAGTAACTCTTCTTCTCTTTCGCGCTATCTTCCTCACTGAAATCGCCTCCTCTCTCCCGTCCCTTTGCTAACGGCCATCGCCGCCGTCGCTCCCACCACCTTTGTCACTCCCATCGCCGCCGGTCACCACCCATCTACCACTGGTCTCACCGTCGACGTCTCTATCGCGTATTGGGTATGCGATCGATTGATTGTCGTTTTTTTCTAACTTTGTTCATATACATGCATTTCGATTGCAAGTTCTAACCTCGTTTGTATCGAATCCTGAGAGTGTAATGGCAAATGTTCTAACCTTGTTCATATATTTGTGCCCAGATTCACAGTTAATTGCGACCTAGTTCGTGGGCTGATTTCTACACTACTTGCCCACTTCGGTGCTTAGTTACGGTAACTTTGCAAACCAATCTGTAAACTGCTGTATTTATTTATTCTTAGCATTTAGTATTACAATTAATACATAATAGTGTAGTTTTAAAAATGCTACTACTTAAAACTGCCACAGGAAAGAAAGTAAGTTCAAGTATATTACCGATTCCTGAAAAAGGAATGGAACAGAACTGTAGCATATCTCAGTTTCATAAATGTTGGGCATTAGCTTCAGGTTCAAGGTCTGCTAATCCCGTGTCTGTAACAAGTTGTTTGAGTTTTGGTCTGGATTTAAAAGCTTAATGGAATATTTAAGTAACTGGGTAAGGAGTTAGGAGAAGTATAATCAGTTGAAAGAAAAAAAAACAGACAGGGAAGAAAGCAAGAACACAACTCAGTTTCTGTTTTGATTTCAGTTTGGATTTCAGCTTCAGTTTCCTATCAGATCAGGTTCTGACTAATTCTGCATCTGTAACAAAGTTGCCTTGGGTTTAGTTGAGTTAGAAACTTTATAACACACCAAATTGACAGGATCGACAGTTTAGAAAGGTTTGAGAATTCAAACACGTGAACAAACAGAGAGGAGTCATACACCAGTCTCTGTCTGTCTGTTTCTTTTCTTTCAGTTTCTATTTCTGTTTGAGTGCTGTGTGAATCTGTTCAGTAGAGGCAACAGAAAGATGTTGGGGCTGTTTAGTTTTAAAACTTAGACTTCTGTTTCTGTAAACTAAATACATCAGTGAAGATAAGTTTATGTATGTTACCAGTTCTAGATGGTGCGTGCGAATTTGACTTTGATAAAACTGATTTGGAGACGTTAGAAATATAGGGGAGATGCTGTCGATTTTTTTCCGCGGTTTAGCTAGCATTTAACCTTGATTTTTTGATGAATTCTAATGTTGTCGTTTTTCATTTATGCATCAGGACTACGACTTTATTTAGGCTTCCGACCTCAACCGTCTTAGCATCGGCTAATCGTCTACCAGAGGTAAGATTTATATATATACATATAATATTTGACAAACTACCAAACATAGTTATCCGCCCAAGATATACCTAATAGAGGTATATCTTCGGCAGTCCCTGTCGGGACTGTCCACGATTGTTAAATCACACACCTAGGGGGTGAATGTGCTTTTAATATGTACTTTATTGATTATTTCAGCAGTATCTCTTTATTGTTCTTCGAATGCATATATTATTGATTAATATCATAATATCGTGCATTTGAAGAACTGTAGGGAGATGCTGCCGAAATTTTCAATAAATTACATATTAAAAACACGTTCACCGGTGGGATTTAATACTCATGGATGGATTTAGGTTGATAAGATACAAAAGTGTAAAGACTCTGCCACGGGTGACGGTATGAAATGGCTGCCTTCATATAAATAGCTAGAAGGAGATGGAACGTTCGTGGATTTACAGCGGAAATTTGGACGACAAGTTTTTAGAAGGAGTTGATAAGTTATGCACGGTGTTGGCGAACAATCTGAAACCTACAGACAAGGGATACATATTTTGTCCGTGTATCGACTGCCAAAACAATCTGAGATATCGCGGCGTTGAAACAATTAAGGAACATCTGATCCGCCGCGGTTTTACAAAAGATTTCCAAGACATAATCCGATGGCATGGTCAGAGTGCGTTCGATGTTATTAAGCCTGACGAAGGGGATAATGGTCAGGCAAACACAGAAACAGAACTTGGAGATGATACAGTTGCTGGTGATCCAGAAGACGTTACAGCGAACGTTGAGCCAGATTTCTGGGATGATGACATTGAGACTATGCTCGAAGATGTGGAACGACATTACTCTAACACGCCAGACAAGTATGAAAATTTGTTTGATTCATCCAAAACACCGTTGTACCCCGGGTGTGACCCTACAAAGTTAAGCAAGTTGAGTGTCGTCCTCAAGCTATTCAACTTGAAAGCGAAACATGGCTGGAGCGACGTAAGTTTCACTGACCTCCTGGAACTATTGAAATACGTTCTTCCGGTGGACAACGTTTTACCAACGACTACGTACTCAGCCAAAAAAATGATGTGCCCAATGGGTATGGGGTACCAGAAAATTCATGCTTGTCCAAATGGTTGCATGCTGTTTTGGAAATCGGATGAATTTGCTGAAAGCTGTTCAGCATGTGGAGCGTCACGGTATAAGAAACAACAAACTCACATCAGCGGTAGTAAGAAAGGTTCACCAGCTAAGGTACTGTGGTACCTGCCCATCATTCCAAGGTTCAGACGTTTGTTCTCCATTGAGAAAGACGCAGAGAATCTTCGGTGGCATTCAGTTCACAGGAAAAAGGATGGCAGATTGAGACATCCCGCTGATGCACCACAGTGGAGAAACATAGACGTAAAATTTCCTGAGTTTGGTAACGAACCGAGAAACCTAAGGCTAGGCTTGTGCACGGATGGGATGAACCCTTACGGTACTTTGAGTAGCATACACAGTACCTGGCCTGTGCTTTTGGTTATTTACAATCTACCGCCGTGGTTATGCATGAAACCAAGACACATCTTGTTGTCTTTGTTAATATCAGGTCCAAAGCAACCGGGCAACAAAATTGATGTATTCCTACAACCTTTGATAGAGGATCTACAACTCTTGTGGAATGAAGGGGCTACGGTTTACGACTCATTCAGTAAAGAGGACTTCAATTTGCGTGCTATGTTGTACTGCACAATCAATGATTTCCCCGCCTATGGTAATCTTTCAGGCTATTCAATCAAGGGGGTTGGCGTGTCCAATTTGTGGTGAAAACACTTGTAGCGTTCGCTTGAAACATAGTGGCAAAACCGTGTATTTGGGCCACCAAAAAATGCATCCAAAAGGACATAAGTATCGAAAGATGGCGAAAGAGTTCGATGGGAAAACTGATCACAGCGTGCGCCAGCCTTTGACAGGTACAGAGATTTACAAAAAGTTGGATAATATTGTGAACAACTTCGGGCCGCCAACCAAAAGTTGTGAAAAAAGTGTCTCGAAAAAGAAATCAATATTTTGGGAGCTATAGTACTGGCAACATCTGGAGGTTAGACATTGTATCGATGGGATGCATGTCGAAAAGAACGTGGGTGAAAGTATCACTAGCACCCTTTTGAACATAAAAGGAAAGACAAAGGATCATTTGAAAGGAAGAAAAGATTTAATTGAGTTGGGCATACGAACAGAGCTTGGCCCGCAAGAACGTGGAAAACGCACATTCTTGCCTCCTGCCTGTCACACTCTGTCTAAAGAAGAGAAACATAGTCTATGCAGTACCCTTTACAACATCAAGGTGCCATCAGGTTACTCCTCAAACATAAGAAACCTAGTGTCCATGACAGATTTCAAATTAGTAGGAATGAAATCTCACGATTATCATGTCCTACTTCAAGAATTTTTGCCAATTGCACTACGTGGGATCTTGCCGGATGCTGTCAGACACACAATCACAAACGTCAGTGTCTTCCTCAAATCCATTTCGTCTAAGGTTCTTGATGTGGACACTCTGTCTAAATTACAAAAGGATCTTATTGTGACAATGTGCCAGCTGGAGATGTATTTTCCTCCATCGTTCTTCGACATAATGATACATCTCCTCGTGCATCTTGTAAGAGAGATTCTGATGTGTGGTCCTTTGTACCTTCGCTACATGTATCCGTTCGAAAGGTACATGGGTGTCCTGAAGAAGAAAATGAAGAACCGTCGTCACCCAGAGGGTAGTATTATAGAGGGCACTATCACAGAGGAAGTTGTAGACTTCTGCACCAATTACCTAGAAGGTGTCGATACCATTGGACTTCCACGTTCTAGGGGACAAGTATGGGAGGTATTGTGGGGGCAGCACGTCAGAGTTCGCTAGTATGCTAGGGACTCTGGCCAGATCACATTGCTGCATCAACCACACATGGAAACAAGTCCCGGAAGAAGTTAAGGAGACCATTTGGAAGAAGGTGCAAGAACGATACAAGATCCCAGAAGAAGTGAAGAAGACCGTTCTTTCTTTGGTGTCCGGCAAAGCTAAATCATTCCGCCACTACTTGGTTGAGCATTGGATCAACAGGGTGCCCCCACGTGAGCCTCCGCCGTATGTTGTGTACAATGGCATAATCACTGAAGAGGAGTGGAAGGAGTTCGTTGAGCGGCACGCCACCCCCGAGTTCAGGGTATGTTTATGTGTACTCTTTTCTTAATTAATGCTCATAATGCTTTATCCCTGATTTTCTAATTAATTTTCTGTTGTACTTTCTTAACAGCAAATACAAGAACAAGCACGGCAAAACCGTGAAGCTAATCTCTACCCCCACACCATGGGACGAAGGGGATATGTGGGCAGCCTCGAGGGATGGAAAGAAGCTGGTTTGCTGACACGGAGGAACGAGGATGGAAGTGAATGCTCGATCGAGGATGTCTCTGAGGCAGGAGGGTGCAGATGTACATGCTGGGACGCTAGAAAACGACCAACGAAGGTCAGAGGATATTTCCTAATGCTGCGATGGAACAACTGGCTAACCAAATTGTAAGTATTTGAAAGTGGCTGTTAAATAATTTACTTATATACTCAAGTGTTTGTTGATCTTAAATTTAATGTTAACTTCTTTGACAATTGGACAGTATGAAGCGGCACAGAGAGAAGAAGTAGACATACACGCTCCTCCTTCTCAAGACGACGCTCTCAATCAAATACTTGGAAGAAGGATCACCCGGGGCGTGTTAGAGGATTTGGGGGAGAAGTACGTCAGAAGCACGTATTCCCGCCATCTGCTAGGAAGGGTCAGATGAGTGCTGCTGAAGTCGAGGCGATGGTAGAGCGTAAGTGGGCTGCTGAGCGCCAAGCTAATGAGGAGAAACTGGCTGCTGAGCGCCGGGCTTTCGAGGAGAGGCTGCAGGAAGCGTTGAATTCGATCGCACATCGCACGCGACAGCAGCAGCAGCATGATCCTCCTCGACTGTCTTCCTCGTCTAGTTGTGCTCCGGCCGCTGACCCGTACCCATTTGCCAACATCCGGGTTAGCTTTGTTTAACTATTTTTCTCCTAAAATAAAGTCATTTAAATAGTATTAGATTGGACTCACTTATTTATTTCACGTATTATCTCTGTTTATTGAAGGAGCAACAAAAATGTCGTCTCCAAATACCATTAGAAGGGCACCCTGTAGATGCGGCCTACGCGACGGTGTTGCCATCAGGTCCACTCACGCTCATCAGTTTCGTATGTCTACCCCCATTCTATGCGCGTGTGACCTTGGACTTGATCATTGATGGATTTGAGCATGCATACCTTCCAATGGCGTTTGACAACAAATGCACGCTGATCGAAGCGAAGGGAGACATAATGCCCTGGCCAGCATGTTATATTGTTGTCACTGATGAGGTAAGACTGTTGACAACCATTTAGTAATCTAATAAAAATGCTTATTTTAGCTTAAGTGTCTAATCTAATCTATTATAGATCCCTGAGCTTCCTCGCCGCGTAACCCGGCCCAGACTAGAAGAGACCAGCGCGCCGGCGAATCCTGAGATCCCTGAGCTTCCTCGCCGCGTATCCCGGCCCAGAGAGAAGAGATCAGCGTGCCGGCGAATCCTGTCAGAAGTACAAGGGTATGTTCTAGATAAATGTTTAATGTTACTATAATAATCAATTAGTAATTATCTTTACATTTATGCTTTACTGTTGTGTGTGAAGGGTAAGAATCCAGTGAGTCGGGGTGCGAAAGGTAAGAATCCAGCGCCCGTCCGGGGTCGCACCAGGACTTCTGAGGCGCCTAAAAATAAGCTCGCACTGCTACAAAAACTTGTTAATGTTTTGGGGGCCAAGCAGATGAATCTCTACGACAAGATCATGTTGAAGTCATCTCAAACTAAAAATTTCATGATGACGCTTCCAAAGTCGATGTTTCACTACGAAGAAGATATGATCACGGCAATCAACTTTGAGGACATCAGAGAGATGATGTGTGGAGATTATCTGAACATTAACATTATTCAAGCTTATCTATTGTAAGTGTTCTTTCCTCATACTGTAAAAACATATAGAATAAGTATCTATGAAGTTGCATTGGCTAACTTTTTATAGTACATGTGATATAATAGATGTCTGCTTGAGGATGTGCTGAGAAGGACATGACCTCCATTACTGCGGTGTGCCCGGAGCGTTTATCGTACGACTCTGTCACTAGGGACCCGGGGAGGTTTTGTGATTACATGATTCATTGCTTCAATGTTGTTGATCAACATAATAAATTATTCGTTCTAATGCCGTATCACCAAACCTGAGTTCTGATATAAAATTACATACTAATTAGCTAACTTTTTTACCTTCATTTCTCATTTCATTTTGTATTTGACATTGTAGCCACCACTGGGCTTTGTTTATATTCTGCGCTGCCACCGCTACTACTCTGCTCGTCTAGATCCACTAGTAAGTTTTATTACTATTTAATTGTATGTAAGTTTTTTGAACCAAAATTAATGTACTTGTTCATTTTGCTAAACACTTTTGTTAATATATGTAACAGTTGTTACAAAAAAACCCCACAGGGAGAGTTTGGTGATTTGACCGTCGATTACATCAAGGTTTGGTAATTCATGTATTTCATTCGTGCTGTTATCTTTGTACAATTTTTTACATTTGTGAATTTTGGTGATTTAGTGCCCTACCCAAAAGGACTCTAGGAGTTGCGGGTACTACGTGATGCGGTATATGTACGAGTTCTGCGCGTACTTCCCAAGTTTTAAGAATGATAAAGACAAGGTAGTACGAACGCTGTCTTGTATTTAATTCTTTCGGCAGATTTTTTGTGTCTTTATCTTAATATCATTATGTTTTCCATTCCTTTTCTTGTTGCAGATTAAAGAGCATTTTGCCAAATACTCGACTTATCATCCAAACGACTTGTTGCATGTCAGAGAGAGCATGTCAGCCATGTTTATGAGAATGGAGTGGTAGACTAGCTAGCTTTGATGCTGCTATGATGGATTTTTTTTTCACAGTTTTCTGCACCGTTTTTGTACTATTTTACGCTTCTGTTGTAACACCTCTACCGCTAATACCGTCATTACTGTACACATTCTTACCTTCGCAGCGGATACTCCTTACACAACGGCGGGTGTACAATGCCGTTAGTCACCCATGTGACTAACAAGGCGAGTTACAATACTACATACTATCGGTCTGATGAATATGAACATACCGAGTACTCTACACAATACAATACTCCCCATTGTATACGCATCCATAATCCAAATACAACTCCAATACATTACTATACCGAGTACACTACAATCCTTAAATTACCGATACAGTTTAAGCTTCCAAATTCGCATTACAATACAAGTACCAATCCCTACTATGCAACTACCCATGCTTACGCAGCAGTCCCCGTCCTACTCTCTCGAACGGTGATCAGCTTCGGGTACCTGCACACTAAAAACGGTCCCCCGAGGGGGTCAGCTTACGCTGCGCATGAAATTCGCATATACCGCGTGCTAACCGCGGTACGCCGACTGCTTTGGGTCGGATATACATGGAGTTCATTTTACATGCATACATACATACTATTACTACACAATACAGTCATTAATACTTACATACACACACAAGGTACAATACTTACCGAGGAAGACAATTCAATAGTCAACCATTCGTATTAGTTACTTATTCAATACTCTTTCGTTGCTTTACTCATTACTCTACTCATACTCACTCCTTACTCTTGTATACTCATCACTCCATGTTCGGTATCCTACTCGTACATGATCCTTACTCTGTACTCGTTACTATACTTGTGTATACTTGCTACTCAATACTCCATACTTACTCACACGTCTCCACTACTCAATACTTACTCATACATACTCGATACTCGGTACTCATTACATACTCATACTCACTTCTTACTCAGTACTCATCACTTTACTCATACATACGCAATACTTATTACTCATTACTTTGGTCTCTGGGCGGAGTCATACACAAGACTCGCCACCGGACCTACAATACGAGGGCTATACGATAGCTCCTCAAATACTCAAATGTCCGTTTTACCGGACTACTCAAATTCCCAACACTCTTCTCTCAGAGTATAACACAATCTCATGGATTAGCCTAGAAGTATCTCTCTCGATAACCTCTGCTAGCTTAGGGAATTACCACCGTCTAGTATCCTCAGATTTAAGGGTTTCCCCAACATGTCGAATACTCTCGTTCGGGGCATACTTACATCAGTCGGGTCCTCTCATAATGGGTCGACTAATTGCTAAGGGGTTTGGAGATCCCTCATCATTCCTTACTACTCTCATGGTTCATGTCTTGCACCTAGATTGATTCCTCTATTAGAGGTTACTTATATATTTCCACTACTTATTAGTTGTGGATTATTCATTTCGGTTCTCCTACCGTTATCGGGAGGTTATTACTCCCGTACACTCTCTCACATTCTAGTGAGTTCATTGGGTTGTGTTATCGTTTGTTGATTCGATAGTTTAGTGCGTTGCTACGTTTCCATTAGTTCACAACATGACTCTTACTACGAGCCTCTACACAACAAGACTCATCTATGAGTCGTACTACGCACTAAATGAAGCCTCACAATCAATCAGGAAAGGTTAGCTCACACAACATACATCAAGACATACAATGAAGGCAATAAACCAGTTTCATGCTTTAGTCTTGATTAGCCGGCATACAACATACAAATCAACGTAACTCAGTTAGCATACGGGGCATGAGAAAATCATACCTTTCACCGGAGTTAGCTCTACCGTGTGTTCCCTTGTTCCTTGGTTCACACTTGGGCACCGTTTGGATACAATAAGGAAACGGGAAAGAGAATGGGAATGGGAAAACAAGGAGAATGGGAAAGGGAATGGGAAAATATGCATGCTGTTTGGTTATATATGGGAATAAATATGGGAGTGATTGTTTAGTTTTAAAACAAAAATAATACATTTGTTTTATTCAATTATTTAGTTATCGGTTTTATTGTAGACCTATAATTGGGGATCTCATTTTTAATTATAAGTTAATTATAATTATTTTTATCTTAAAAAATTATATAATGACTTTATTTTTTGAAATCAAATAAAAAATTATATAATGTCAATGAAAGCACATTACTTCCAAGTGTTGAATACCAACACAAACATACACATAGAAAACGACAACACCATGTCACTATTAAAATTCTATTTCATATATAGTGGGAATTTGTCTTCCCGGACGAATTGGACGGGAAAGAAAAACTAATGAGGCGGGGGAATCACTGGGAATGAATTCCCTTTCCCATACTACATTCTAGTGCGGACAAACAAAGGGATGGGAGGCGGGTCCCAATTTCTCTTCCCTTCCCTTCGTTTTCCCGGTGAAACAAACACTGCCTTGTTCCACTGATAATGTTCCAACACTATTATTATTAATACTATACTCTTACGATACACAAATAATTACTACTCCCGTACTGACCCCGTTATCCCGGTGTACTTAATGTTCTTATACTCTCAACTTGCTTGGTTACTTTTACACTTATTTTCATACTCATATACTTACTTTCTTACCTTTACTACTTCATTTATAGTGTACTACTACATATATATGCATATATGTGTATAGACATATACATATATATACATATGATTATTATAATCATATAATAAAAATTATTTTATTTTATTTTATTTTTTTGACTCGACCGGACTTGCGACCGACTTGCAAGTCCGGTCCATTCCAGTAGTCATCAGTACGGGAAATTTTCTGGCTCGACCGAACTTGCAAGTCCGGTCGCAAGTTCGGTCCATTCCAGAAGCTTTCATCTGCGGAATTTTTTGGCCGACCGAACTTGCAAGTCCGGTCGCAAGTTCGGTCCATTCCAGAAGCTTTCATCTGCGGAATTTTTCTGGCCGACCGAACTTGCAAGTCCGGTCGCAAGTTCGGTCCATTCCAGAAGGTTTCTGACGGGAGAATTTTCTGGTCCGACCGAACTTGCAAGTCCGGTCGCAAGTTTGGTCCATTCCAGAAGGTTTCCCGTCTTTGTAATTCTGGGCTCGACCAAACTTGCAAGTCCGGTCGCAAGTCCGGTCCGGCCCAGTACTTCAGTTTTAAAATCTGTTTTCAGTTCTCTCCTTTACCCATTACTTCCCCAATCTTCCTACATGTAATCCCACATGTTTTAGTGCCATTTAGGCTTCCTATTATACCTCAATCCATCCACCAAATCTATTACTAAATCCATCAAATAACTTACACAATTCCCTTACTCCTTTTCCAACACTTGTAGCAGTTTTTGTTACACTTATGCTACAGATTTTACAATTCAATTCTCCCATCCAATACTTTCTCAACCAATGCCATTCCTAGCATTCTAAATACTTCTCCTTACCATACCAATTCATTTCCAAGCCATTGCATTACCTATGCCCAAGTTCCAACACTCATCTTACAAAATTCTGCACATTAAATTCTCCTAACTTCTCCAATGTATTCTTATACACTTTGCTACAGATTTTACACTTCTTATTTCTCATACTACAATTACCATTCCATAGCTACTAAACCTCTCTACTAATCCCAATACACACCTTGGTTCTCCCACTCACCAAGTCATCCCTAAATACATAATTCCTACTAAAATTTCGCCATAGTTCATCTACTTTCCTTACTTATCCACACACATCCTTTCTCAACAAGTTCATCCCTATTCTATCCAAACCACAAGGGTTCTACCAGCTCACATACAAAATCCCAATACACCAATATTTCCTCAATCCACAATACAAATACTCATATACAATTATTTGGCTCTAAGGCCTACAATCCACATACTTGCTCTTAAATACTCAAACTTCACAATTCTCAATACTAGTACAAGGTTTTGGGTTCTTTAGATATATTACCCATTCCCATTACTCTAATGCAATAGAATTTACATTAGGAAGGAGCTCTTACCTTGAGCTTATACTTCCTTCTTTTCTTTTCCATTTCTCCTCTTGCTCTCTTTCTTGTCCAAATCGGTTTTATGGGGAATGGAGTTGCCAAACTCCATTCCCATCATCCAAGCACACAAAGACAAGCATGATTAATCTACTAGCCCTCACATTAACACTAATTCATATTGGAGTGTTTAAAATACAAATTCTAGGGTTTACCTTTGGAGTGCTTTAGGAGGGGTTTTAGCCCTTGGTTCAAGAAGGTGTTCTCACCACCATTGGAGGGTTGAAGCAAAGCTCCAAAACAAGAGGAAAAACAAGGTAAGAGAGGGAGACCAAAAATCGGCCATACCAAGAGAAGGAGAAAAATGAGGTCTTTTATGGAGATTTTTACCTTGTTGGAAAGAGGAGGCTCCAAGCTTCACAATGGTGTGCTTTTCTCTTCAAATGGGGAAAACCCATGGAGATGAAACTCATCCTTTTCGAATTTTGAAAAGATAGAAATGTAGAGGAGGATGAGGGGATTACAAATATGTAATTTATTTTACATTTGGAGCTCAAATGGAGCTAGAGCATGAGGAAGAAAGTGAGGAAGCCATGGGAGCTTCCTTTGGGGCTTTGAAATCGCCCAACCAGAAGAGAGAGAGAGAGCAAAAATTGATGGAGAGGGAAGGAGGGAAGGCGAGAGAAGAGAGAAATGAGGGGAGAGAGAGTGTGTGAGTGCTTTTTACTTTCCCACCTTTTTGCTTTTTGACTCTACATTAATTTAGCTAGTTACATGTGTGTGAGAGGTTATTTGACCCCTTCAAAATCGGCCCCACACATTACTGCTAGTTGGATCGTTTTTCGTCTTTTACAGAGAACGCTCGTTATTTTACCCAGTTTTGATACTATTCACTAACCGGGCCCGTTTTCCGGAATTTTCTCGTTTCTTTATTTTTATTGGTTATTAAGCTTCCATAAATGCTTAATAACTATTATTTAATGATTCATAATTTTTACGGGTCTGTTTGACCACTTAAAGTCACGTTTTCGGGTTTCCCCAAAAAACGTGCGCTAAAGCTCTTTTAGCGTTTTAATACATTTCTTGGATCCGTTTTCTTCGGGAATCATTCCTATATACTAATTAGGCATGAATAAGCCTTAGGAATCCTTACGATACTATAACCGAGGTCTCGTACCTCCTATGGTTATTTAACACTCATTTAGCGTTTTTCGCTTTTTAAGCGTTTCTTCATTTCTTTTGGATTTATTTTCTTTACCAAAAATTACTTAGGCACTATTAGGCCCTTAAATACTATATTAGAATAATTTAATCACCATATTTAAGTTCGGGGTATTTCATCTGTTTTACCAGTAACCGTAATGTAAAGTCAATGACACGCGGGACGGAAAAGGGCCTTTGATTACGGTTTAAAACCGTAATTAAAGACGTCGCCATCTTTAATGACGCCCGCGTAGATTACGGTCCAGAACCGTAATTATACACGGTTTTGGACCGTAATTAATGGCTCGTGTTCCACCAGTGAGATGTTGTACTTCTCCATGACCCGGATAGTATCTCTGTCGAACTGAGGACCATTGTCTGACACGAATTCTGAGGGGACCCCGTATCGGCATATGATGTCTCATTCGATGAACTGGGTGACCTGTCTTGATCCGATATTCATGAATGACTGTGCTGCTGAAATAGTCTATCGCCACGAGGATGTAGCGATGTCCATTTGAAGCTTTAGGGTGAATTTCCCCGATGATGTCAATTCCCCATATGAAAAACGGTCAAGAGCCGCCATAGCTGTCTGGGGTAAAGGATGCAGGTGTTGCAGATTGGCATACGTCTAGCATTTGGCACATTTTTTCACGAATGTGTGACAGTCGGCCTCCATTGTCGTCCAGTAGTATCCCAGTGTGAGGATTTTCCAGGATAAGGAATGTCCTCCAGCATGGGTTCCACATACTCCCTCATGGACATCCTCGATGATCTTCTCGGCCTCTTTCCCGGTTACGCATAAGTGTTGAACCCCATTCGGCATTCTCTTGTAGACCCTGGTCCCGCAGATCACATACTGATTCGACATTCTTCTCAGCGCAATGCGGTCCTGCTTAGTGGCTTCTGGCGGGTATTCTCCTTTTCTGAGGAAATTCTCAATGTCTATGAACCACTCATCCTCAACTTCCTCTGCCTCGATGGCTCCAACCTAAAACAAGGGTATGTTGGTCATTGTTATCCACAAGGGAAAGTACAGTGAACCGGTCGGTACTTGGACCACTGAAGCTAGAGAGGCTAAAGAGTCGCGAAGATATTCTGGCTCCGGTTCACATGCTTGAAGGTCACGTTTCGAAAGCAAGTGACTAGGTGAGAGAGATAGTCATGGTAGGGGATTAAACGTTCTTCTCTAATTTCCCAGGTCGTATTGACTTGTGAAATAACGAGATTAGAATCACCAAAGACTTCTAACTCCTCTACTTGCAATTCTAACGCCATTTCAAGTCCCAGAATGCAGGCTTCGTACTCTGCCATGTTATTGGTGACCGGGTAATTGATTTTTATCGCAGATGGAAGAAGACCTTCAGGATGGATCAGCAAGATCCCGACCCTTTTGCCCTTATGGTTGACTGGTCCATCGAAGTACAGTCTCCAGCAAGTTTTTCACAATGTCATGATTTGCTCGTTCAGGAAGTCGTCATTGCCAAAGAACTCGGATGCTACAGGGCATTCTGCTAGATTCTCGGCTATGGCACTCCTTTGATTGATTTCTGAATCTTGAAGGTTATATAAAATTCAGACAACAACAGGGACCATCTGGATAGGTGGTCGTCTAGAATTGGTTTCTTCAAAAGGTACTTTATAGGGTTCATACGTGCAATTAGATGAACTTCTTGCCCTAACAAGTAGTGTCTTAGCTTCTTCGTGGCCCAGACCAAAGCAGCACAAAATTTATGGATGTCAGAGTATCGTGTTTCAGCATCAACCCATTTTTTACCAATATGATAGATCGACTTCTCTCCTGGTGGGGATCCTTGCTCTTGGGCTAGCGTGACACCCATTGATGTTTCCCGAGCTGTTAGGTGAAGAATCATTGGTTTTCCCTCCTGAGGTGGTTCCAAGACCGGCGGGTTTTGCAAGTATGTCTTTATCTTCTCAAAGGCTTCTTGACACTGCTCATTCCAGACCTTTGACATATCTTTCTTCAACACACGGAAGATAGGCTCATAGGTTTCGGTTAGCTGCATGATAAATCTTCTTATGTACTGAACTCTGCCTGAGAAACCCCTTATAACTTTTTCGATCTTCAGAGGAGGCATTTCTTGAACGGCCTTTATCTTATCCAGGTCTACCTCGATTCCTCGGGTCATGATCATGAATCCTGGAAGCTTTCCCCTTGTTACCCCGAATGTACATTTTTCAAGATTGAGTTTCATTTGGTACTTCCGCATTCTTTCAAAGAATTTCTTCAAGTTTATCAGGTGGTCTTTGATAAGTGTGAAATTGATATGATTTTATAGGTGCTAAATTCTTATTTTATGCAACTTTTTATGCACTTTCTCACATTTATCCTATGCTTTTCATGGTCCTTACTTTGGGCAAGAACTGATGCCAATTTGTATTTTAAAAGTAGGAAATGACTATTGGAATGCATAGTTCTTCTTACGAGCTTTCTAACGCCGCAAACGAGGAACAAATCGGAGCTCATACGAAGAATTTAGACCCTACCGAAGTTGTGTCTAGTACAACGTTTATTATATATTTTTACGATACTGCCACAACTCTAGAGTCTTCCAATAGCATTGATGGATGAAGTGAATTGAATAAAGAAACTCCATATTCCTTCCAAGAGTTATTAGTGGTTGAAGATAATTGAATAAAGGAAGTTAAAGGAGTTGGAAGGTCTTTATTTATTAAACAAAACTGAAGAAAATTTTAAAGAAGACCATCAATGGACAGACGAATAGTCTTGATTGTCAACTATAAATAACGAAGACTTTGGAAGGGGAAGATATCCATTCATCATTCAGAATTTGAGAGAGACGCTCCATACGCGAGATTTTGAAGACAACCGTGCAACCTTTGCATCAGGAAGAGGATTTCTGCTTCGATTTCACTTGTCCGTTCAACCCAATTCCTTGCAGATCTTCATATTAATATAGAGATTATTCCTATACTTTCTTCTCTTATTGTTTTCTCTTTCGTTATGCTTGGCTAAGGGATTAAACTCCGGGGTATGGTGGCTGTAAATAGTTAGGATTTTGTAGATTTATTATTGATTGATTTGGGATTTATCTTGGATTCGTTTCATATTATAAATCTTGTTTGCGCTATCAATAAAATTTGCTTCTTTATTTTTAGCTTTGTGAAAGTTGTCAAGATCTGATCGGTGATTGATAGCTAGGTCGTTATAATCTGTTAATCTGTGGAAAGCTTTTTCTGATTGAAGAGTTTAGCCTTCAGATGCGTTTTAAATCCTTACGCTTATTCCTTTTGCATTAGTTGTGATAGATTCATGATTTAATTTATCGCGTTCTATGCATGAGAGATCTATTTGGCTAGGATTTAGTCATTTAGAAATTGGTTAGAATTTGTCGAATCCTATTCCCTAATCAATTTATGATAGAACTGCATGACTTAACTAGGATCGACCACCTAAACCCGGAGTTCCGTTTTAATTATCTTATTCTCAGTTGCTTTTCCTTCGCTTTTCAATTTTATTAATCTACAACTTCCCCCCAGTTTACAGCCTTTGCTAGGATAGATTTATTGCTTAGTCCCCTGGTTCGATACCCCGGTTGCTCATATTACTATACTACAGTGGCTGGGAATTATTTTGCAACCTGTAGGTTTATTTTATTTATTAACTTCTAGGATTAATTTTGTAGTTTTTAGTATTTGAAAAAAAACCGTTTGTAGTCTTCCCGTTGGGCAGCTTTGACGATCATGCCATCAACGTATACCTTCACTTCCTTGTGGATCATGTCATGCAATAAGGTAGTGGCGGCCCTTTGATATGTGGCTCCGGTATTTTTCAAGCCGAAAGGCATGTTTACGTAACAAAAGGTTCCCTACTACGTGATGAAGGACGTATTTTCCTGATCTGCTACAGCCATTCAGATTTGATTGTAACCTGAAAATCCATCCATGAATGACAGTTGATAAGTGCGAAACATATAGACTTTTAGGGTTTAATTACCTTATTATTTGTAACACTTTTAGGCATTGTTTCCCACTTGCTATGTGAATTTTCTTGGATTTATGTTTTGATATGAACTGATACATTTTATGTATAAAATGCAGCAAAAGGTCTTGTAATCACATAGTACACTTCACAAGCTTCGCAACACAACAAACGGGGATCAAATCGAAGCTCAAACGAAGATTTTAGAGGCAAAACAATTATCGTCCGAACCACCGTCCGGACAAGCAGGTTCGGACGCACACACGTGGAGCGCGCTCCGCACAACGTCGACATGTCCGAACCAGCTGGTTCGGACACTGGTGCGGACAGGTCAAATTTGACAGCATACAGAGCAGAATCGACATAGAATGAAAGGATAAATTAACTTTATCCTTTCACACGCCTAACACACCGACACCCCCTTCATTTCTACCCCATTTTCACTATAAATACACCTATTACCCTCCATTAATACATATCTCATTCCACCCCCAAACTAATGCCATTTTTCCTCCACAAAATCACCATTTCCTCTCCAAAAATCATACATCTCATCTACATAATGTCCACATAAAATCCACACATCACCTCATCCCATAAAACATTCCATTTCCATACCGTTGTTCTGTCCAACCTCTGTCCAAATATTAGCAGTCAAAATAGTGGAGCTGAATTAATTATCTTTCCCAGATGATTTCTTTTACTCTTTATTCTGTCTTTTTAATTATGTTGGGCTAAGAGGATTTACTCCGGGTGAAGGTGTAATTATAGTTTGTTTAATTATGTAATCTATATTTTTACCGATTTAATTAAATACAGTTTGTTACAATTAAAGCTTATCTCTCGCCTTTTTAATAAATTTCATGAATTTATTAAAATGCTTTACAAAGTCCATTTTGATCAGATCAGTGATAAATAGACAGGTTAATTAATCGATAAATTTGTGGAAAACTTATTTTGATAAAATAAGTTAGTAATTTCAGATGCAAAATATAATTCCTCGCACTTAATCCGTATACATGTGTTCTGCTCAAATCTAGATTAGATCGAGCATTTTCTGGTAAACGAGTCTTTCGAGTCTATGATTTAGTCTTTAAGATAATAACAGGAATTTTGCCAAACTATTATAATTAACCGGTAGAGATAGCATAATTAATCAGATTATATAAACCTGAACCCAGAGTCCCGTTTAATTTACCTTTTACTCAGTTTATTTTATCTTTCCTTTTTATTTATAAAAACAAGTCAATTAATCCCCCCTTTTTGTGACACCGCTTTGGAATTAGATAATTCCCCTTTAGTCCCACGGTTCGATATCCGGTCGCCTCCACTTTACTATACTACTGCGACCAGGATTTTGTTTGCAGCCCGTAAGGTATTTTGAGTTTTAATTTCTTTTTCATTTGTTTTAAATACGTCAGTTCCAACCACTCTCACATTATCCTGTCTGCAAAATGGCGCCGTTGCCGGGGACTTGATTTATTCTAGTCCCTATGCCCCGGATAATTCACCTGTTATATTATAATATTTTGTTTCTATAATATTTTGTTTTCTATATTACTTTTGTTTCATAATTCAGTCTTATTTTTATTTTGTCATTTTCTTTTGCTATTTTTATTTCTACTAATTTCTGTCATTTAATTATTCCAGCAATTTAAATATCGTATTAATTACAGTTATTTTTTTCCAGTCATTTAAAATTCATGTCATTTATTTTCCAGTTATTTAAATTTCCATTGTCCTTTTAATTTTTGTCATTTTTTTTGCCAGTTTTAAATTTTCTTTTTAAATTCTGTCATTTAAATATTTTGCCATTTAAATTTTCTGTCATTTAAATTCCAGTTCTTTATTTTATTGTCATTTAAATTCCAGTTCTTTATTTTTGTCATTTAAATTCTGTCATTTAAATTCCCTTGTCATTTAAATTCCAACAATTTAAATTCTGCCCTTTTTCTTTATTTTAATTTTATTATTTACTTAAACTGCATTTATTTTTATTTCTTTTATGTTTATTTATTTTTGGTTTATTTACTCTTATTAAAAAAAAGTTATTTATTTTATTTTATTAAATTGTTTCTCTTTAGCTGTTTAAATTCCCCCTCCGTTTTTCTTTCTATTTTGTTTATTTTATCACATCACAGTTTCTTTTTCTGTTTTGAGTGGTGAATGCCTGTTACTCGATCACACAGCCTTCCGGACGATATTAACAATCATACAGGTAGTTACACCCCTGAGATCGAGAGAACTTTTCTGTGCGCTTTAAGGCAGAAACGATCTCAACAAAACACAACCACCACAGTGATAGAGGCTAACCAGGAAGCAGCCATGACTTCTTTACCAGCTACAGTTCGTAACATCAACAGTCCATCTAACCAAGGACAACAGCCCGCCATCATCCTTCCCCACCTTACCCCATCCGAATACGATGAGTGGCAAAAGCTGAAGCCATATCATCAGATCCGATGTGTAAAGGAGTTAGGCATGTTCGATGGCTCTAGTCCTGACGAAGCATTGTTGCATGTCACCAAGTTTCTGCAGCATGCCAACAGTCTAACTGCGACTGACGCAGTACTTCAGTATGCAAGACTGTCCTTGTTCCCTCACAGCCTGACAGGAAATGGGAGTAAATGGTACCACAGTCTTACACCAAGTACCATTGGTACTTGGGAAGATATGGCCACCAAGTTCTACGACAAGTTCCTGCCCCCGAGCCGAACGTTGGAAATGATTGCTGAGATCTACAATTTTAAGCAGCCAGGGTCGAAAAACATCTGTGAAACTTGGGACCGTTTCAAAGGACTGCTGCTGACGTGTCCTCACCATGGTCTCACAAAAGAACAGTTATCTCAATTGTTCTACAAAGGCTTAATCAATCAATGCAAAACGATGGTACTGTCTTCCTTAGGTGCCGACATTTTGAAAAAGCCAGGTGAACAATTCCTGAATGGGATAGAATCCCTCTGTGAAGAGATTAGAGACTGGGCCACAGGTGGATCAAGAGGAGGCACACCAGGCTTATACCACGTAGGAGAAAGTGACAATAAGTTTGACCAGCTGATGAGAAGCCACGAGCAACTCATGGAGAGCAATGCGCAGCAGGCGACAAAAGTAAGCACCCTGCAGAAAGTAGTTGAACAGATGGCCATGAACTCTTACCCCCAACAAGCAAAGTCGATGACTTCCCGATCATCTACAACTCCTCCAGGCTATGCTCCTCTATCCCTATCATCTCCTGATGTTTCTTGTACGCAATGTGGTGGGCCACACGAATATGAACAATGCCCCCAGTTTCAAAAATTAAAAGCAGCAGAGGAAGCAAACTTTGTTCGCAACAATTTAGGGTACAGGCAACAATGGCAGCACAACATGCACCCCAATTTTCAAGGAGGCCAAAGGCAGTATCAGCAACCGCCTTATGGCAATGATGCTTCTTCAAGCCGACAGACTCAACAACCTTCAAATCCCAACTCTGGAATGTCCCAAATGTAGGAGATGTTTAAAGCAATGATGTGTAAGACCCGAGACACGCAAGATGAAGTCACAGCCCTTCGTAAAGACCAAAAAGCCTTGCAGTCTCAAATTCAACAACTTCTCATCCAACAAAAACCTCCTGGCCAACTCCCCTCACAAACCAATCCAAATCCACGCGAGTATGCAATTGCAATTTATGTAGTGGACCAGCCCATACCACTAGCTCAAAGGGAGCAACAACCCGAGAGTGAAATGGTCCAAGAAGTGGAACAGCGGGCTGAGGAAGAATACCTCGACATGAACCAACTGAAGCTCTATGCCAAATTAGTTGAGATAAATGAAATGACGGAAGGTTCACTAAACCTTGCATCGCAGCAACCGGAGAGCGAAATGGTTCATATAGTGCACAACTTTACTGAGGATTGAGTTACTCTCTATCACCACCCTCGTTCGAACCTGAGCAAACAACATCAAACCTTCTACTTGAGCTTGAAGACAAGCCATCAGAGGACAGCTTCTACCTCAACTTCATGGAGTCTCCTCCCTCTAAAGTCAATTACCGTTATTTTCCCTCCTTCTCTGTGCTATACCCTGAAAATGAGGATAGTTACATCCTCAAAAATGAAGAGGAGGAAATGCTCGCTCCCGCCAGGACATCCAAACAAAACACTACATTCAACTTCGAGGAGCCACCTTCCTCTGAAGTTGAATTCAATCAGGGCTCTTCCTATGAGCCTCTCCAAGAAGATGAGGATATATACATCCTCAAATTTGAGGAGGATGAGCCATCCAACTTTGATCTTCATCTGGAGGATCACGGCCTTCTCCCTGTACCGTTCAACGCAGTTAAGGATATCTTCATCCTTAAATTTGAAGAGGAGTCTCCTCAACCACCTTGCCTCCATACGGCTAAACAACAAAAGGAGAATGTTTACATTCTCCAGTTTGAGGAAGAAATACAACCATCACCCAGTTTTCAATACAAGATTAATTGCAGCAAACACCTCCTTCAGAACCAGGTTTTGTGGAGTTTATATTTTCCTACTTTAATTGTTGCAGTAATACTTTATTTTGATCCAGGTGGTTCGATCCTACTTGTTGCCAATTTCCTATTCCCGGTACTACCATTGTCAACTTTCATTTTTGATCCGGGATAATGAAGAACATGCGTCTAGCTAAAGACGTTAAAACCGGGCGGCTTGGTGGGAGGCAACCCACTATCTATACTTTGTCTTTCCTTTTATTTTGTTTTCTCTTTTGTACTATATTTCCCTTTTATATGTTATAATAAAATGCGGGTTTTACTTGAGTTCTTTTGGCTGTGTAGAATATTCTTTACAGGTACATTTCATGTAATTCTACAGCTGCACTCAAGTGTGGGGGAGCTCTGCACACTCTGCGAACTCTGGGGAGTACACTCTTTCTCTTCTGATATTTCATATTCCCTTTTGCTTTGATTTGTATAATTTCCTTGTACAGATTGCATTGCCCTGTTAATTTAATTCTTTCTACGCAATGAGGGCATTGCTTGAGCTTAAGTGTGGAGGAGTACTCGTACCCTCGTAGCTTGTTCTTAAGTTTTCTCTTTTGACAATTTGTTTAGATTTGTTAAGTTTGAAATAGTCAAAAAGGGAGCCATAGAGGAAATATTGCAAACCTACAAACATTATGGGGTACTAAAAATTTTCAACCATTTTAAAATTTATTCTGATTAAAAACTGCTTAAAGTTTAAAAATAATTATCATTTGAGCCCTGTTTTTAGCTTTGAGCCTGGATTTGAATTGGAATGAAAAGGCGGAAAAAGAACAAGGCAAGGTACTCCTCTGATCCAAACACGCATATTCTAAACCTAAGCAGGCCTCGTCCACTCGGTTATTAAGTTCTTTGGGGTGCTTTATCACCTAGCTACCTAAGGTATTTTATATCTGGGATAGTTGACCCAAAACCGCTACAAGGGTGGAGAGAAAAGTCTGAGGTGAAAGGAAATTTAACTTCAATCGAAGTATCTTTGCATTATGTACTTAAATGATGAAAACTTCTTATTTATGGATCATGAGTACGTGGCATTGAAAGGTATAATGGAATATGATTTTACTTCATGCCCCTTGTCGTTTCAGGAAATGTGAAAGAAAATAGTGGATTGGCTCAGGGTTAAAATCTGGATTCTTATGATTCTACTTCTCCTTCTTAAATAGTTGTTTGTATGATTTCAAGGTTCTTTTTTTAAGCTTTAAAAAAAGAAGGAAGTTTCTAGTACCCTTTAATCTAGAAGTTTTGTAGTAATCTTTTATGTGCTTTCCCTGTTTGGTTATTTTATATTTAACTTGTTTAAAGATTCTGTCATAAAGATTTACTTGAGGACAAGCAAAAGATAAGTATGGGGGAATTCGATAAGTGCGAAACATATAGACTTTTAGCGTTTAATTACCTTATTATTTGCAACACTTTTAGGCAATGTTTCCCACTTGCTATGTGAATTTTCTTGGATTTATGTTTTGATATGAACTGATACATTTTATATATAAAATGCAGCAAAAGGTCTTGGAATCACATAGTACACTTCACAAGCTTCGCAACGCAACAAATGGGGATCAAATCGGAGCTCAAACGAAGATTTTAGAGGCAAAACAATTATCGTCCGAACCACCGTCCGGACAAGCAGGTTCGGACGCACACACGTGGAGCGCGCTCCGCACAACGTCGACATGTCCGAACCAGCTGGTTCGGACACTGGTTTGGACAGGTCAAATTTGACAGCATACAGAGCAGAATCGACATAGAATGAAAGGATAAATTAACTTTATCCTTTCACACGCCTAACACACCGACACCCCCTTCATTTCTACCCCATTTTCACTATAAATACATCTATTACCCTCCATTAATACATATCTCATTCCACCCCCAAACTAATGCCATTTTTCCTCCACAAAATCACCATTTCCTCTCCAAAAATCATACATCTCATCTACATAATGTCCACATAAAATCTTCACATCACCTCATCCCATAAAACATTCCATTTCCATACCGTTGTTCTGTCCAACCTCTGTCCAAATATTAGCAGTCAAAATAGTGGAGCTAAATTAATGATCTTTCCCAGATGATTTCTTTTACTCTTTATTCTGTCTTTTTAATTATGTTGGGCTAAGAGGATTTACTCCGGGTGAAGGTGTAATTATAGTTTGTTTAATTATGTAATCTATATTTTTACCGGTTCAATTAAATACAGTTTGTTACGATTAAAGCTTATCTCTCGCCTTTTTAATAAATTTCATGAATTTATTAAAATGCTTTACAAAGTCTATTTTGATCAGATCAGTGATAAATAGACAGGTTAATTAATCGATAAATCTGTGGAAAACTTATTTTGATAAAATAAGTTAGTAATTTCAGATGCAAAATATAATTCCTCGCACTTAATCCGTTTACATGTGTTCTGCTCAAATCTAGATTAGATCGAGCATTTTCTGGTAAACGAGTCTTTCGAGTCTATGATTTAGTCTTTAAGATAATAATAGGAAATTTGCCAAACTATTATAATTAACTGGTAGAGATAGCATAATTAATCAGATTATATAAACCTGAACCCAAAGTCCCATTTAATTTACCTTTTACTCAGTTTATTTTATCTTTCCTTTATATTTATAAAAACAAGTCAATTAATCCCCCCTTTTTGTGACACCGCTTAGGAATTAGATAATTCCCCTTTAGTCCCACGGTTCGATATCCGGTCGCCTCCACTCTACTATACTACTGCGACCGGGATTTTATTTGCAGCCCGTAAGGTATTTTGAGTTTTAATTTCTTTTTCATTTGTTTTAAATACGTTAGTTCCAACCACTCTCACATTATCCTGTCTGCAACAGTAGTGCATGTTTGGCAGTATTATCAACAAGGATATCAATGTGGGGTAAGGAGAAACTGTCTTTAGGGCTGACCTCATTCAAGTCCCGAAAATCAATGCACACACGCACTTTCCCATTTTTCTTAGGAACTGCTACGATGTTTGCTAGCCAGTCGGGGTAATTGACGACCCGGATAAAGCCAACACGTAGCAATTTCTCAACTTCTTCTTGCACTTTTAGTTGATGCTCAGGTTTCATTCTTCTCAAACGTTGTTTCTTAGGTTTGGCTTTAGGATACAACGATATTCGATGTTGGACAATGTCGGGATCGATCCCAGGCATGTCTGCGTAACTCTAAGCAAAAACGTCCACATATTCAGTTAATAGAGAAGTCAAGTCCCATTTTTCTGTTTTGTTCAGACCTAGACCAACTTGCAGAGTCTTGGGGTTATCAGACGTTCCAATGTTTATTGTTACAGTAGAGAGAAATTCTGAACGAACTGAATTTTAATTAATATTCGATGAGCTTGGTAGCTCTGAGATTGTTAGAAAATTGCCACCATTTTTACAACTGAAAATAAATGGTGGCTCACTATCTCTTGCTTTGACATCTAAATCAAAACGAAAACTACTTTCAATATCACTACAATCAGAGTCATCACTATCGCTACTGCTACAGCTATCAATTAGTTGAACTAAATACGGCTTCTGGGGAATTGGCTCTCCCTTCTTGTAGTAGACGGCTAGACATGCTCCCAGGCTATCAACCGAGGTTGTGGGGTCCTTCAAGACTGCTTTAATCGTTGCACTGCTCTTTGCCACTCCTTCGGGCATTCCTTGGTTGCATCCCTTGTCGCCATGATCTTCAAGGCATGAGTTGAGGGAGAATAAAGTGGTCCACCAGCTCTCCCACTCCATTGTCTCCAGATCCTCCCGAGCCTGAGCTACTCTCTGCTCATCACAACTCACAAATACATACAGTTCAAGGTTAACTGATAAGAAATGGTCTACAAAAGTTCTTATATATGAGTCTGTTAGCATCATACCTGGCGCCTTTGTGAATCCTAACCCTGCTCCTCGACCTCCAGCATACGGCATTGACGGCTCTACTTCGCCTTATAGCTCCTTCCTTAACTCATTCCCCTATTTGTAGCCCATCTGAGACATCATGTGTTGTGATGCGGGGCTATAGACACTAGGATCGAAGTAGAGAGGAGAGATGGAAGAAGTTTGACTTACCTGTGGAGTTAACCTCGTCACCGTGAAGCCCCCATGCGTCAACTCTCGACTCCCCGGTGCCTTAATCTCAAACAGTTGAGATTCGGTCCTAGCCTCGCCCATGACCTCTACAATCTGCCCTTCATGCTTGAACTTCATCTTCTGATGAACAACTGAGGGCATACCCTTGATCTGATTAATAAATTCACGTCCTAGCAGGAGGTTGAAAGTAGAGGATATGTCTATGACCATCGCTTCGATTGTCAGGGAGACATCTTCAATCAGGATTGGCAGTGAGATGGTTCCTAGCACCTTTTAATGACTGTTGTCATAGGCACTCAGGGTCATCTCAACTGGTTTGAAGTCATTGAGCCCCATATGGTGAGCTACACGGAGTGGGCAGACATTCACTTCGGCCCCAACATCAATCAAGGTCTTTGGTACCTGGAACCCTCCAGCCTTCACTGTTATGTATAGGGTCTATCCAGATTGACGAGGGATCTCCTCATCAGTGAATGTTATGGCTAAGTCAGGTGTTCAGGATAGATGGGCTATGATGTTGTCCACTGAGGCTGGTTGTTTTTTATCCATCTGCAAATGGCGGGCTATAGCATCCTTGTGCTCTTCTAAAATAGTAAGCAGGGGCCAGTAAGGGTGTGCAAATGGTTAGAACGGATATCCGTTAACTGAAGTTTGGAAAAAAAACGGTGTTCGGTTATTTCGGTTATAACCGTTTTAACCAAAATTAGTAATAATATCTGTTTTAACTGATAACTGTTTTAACCGTTAACCGTTTTACAAACTATACTGATATCCGTTAACCACCCCATAACCGAACTTTTTAAATTAATTGAAATAACCAAACATTTGAACATAACCGAAATAACCGTTTTTCTATCATAACCGAAATAACCATATTTTCAATCATAACCAAAATAACCGTATTTTATAAAATAAATGAAATAATCAAACTAAAATAACAGCATCTAGTAATTCATCACGCCTGTTGCACGAAACCATGAGCAGCAGATGCATCAAACTAAAATAACAACATCTACCTATTCTTACTGGTTAAAAAATAAGGATAAAAAAAATTTATAAAAAAACTTCGGTTATTACGGATAACCGAAGTTTGAGGTTTAATATCCATTAACCGCCCCGTTTTAAAGTACGGATATCCGTTTTAAGCGAAATAACCGAAATTTTGTAAAACGATTAAAAAAACGGTGATCGAATCCAGAAAAAAACGGTTATTTCGGTTATCTGTTCTAACCGCCCCGTTTGCTCACCCCTAGGGACCAGATGGTAATGGGTATGCTGGTGGTTTTCAGTTTTCTCAGTAACTCTTCTTCTCCAACCAATTTGTTTTCTAATTCATTCAGAGTGAGATCATGAACTTTTTATTTCAATGTTTCTGAATCCTCCATGAGCTCGATGGGTTTGAAATGCTTTCCAGAGCAAGTCAAGTGATTGATTTTTTCAAGGTGTTCACTGGGCCTCTCTTCACCCGCTATCAGTAATGGTACTCCAACAGAGCTTAAAGCTGGTGGGCTCTCATCTTCGTCGGTGATCATGATTACATTGTATTCAAAATTTCTCCTCCCTTGCCTTTCAGAAATTTTCTGCCGGCACCATGCTTCTACCACCTCCAGTGCTTTCATGGCTTTGTGCAGTTCTTGGGCTTCAAAGTTTAACCCTCCGAGTATCTCAAGATTCTTCTCCATATGTCGCCCCACTATTAGTTGAGAGATTATAGACACCCTTCGCTGTAGTCTTAGACGGTCAACTGTGTCTCGAATTTCATCTGTCATAGCTAGATATTCTCCCAAGCACGGTTGAATGTCATACTGGATCTTTGGATGAGGGACTTGGAACGCATCTAGTACTAGAGATAACACAATTGGTGGGAGCGTGCTCTGGTCAGCGGGCTCAGAAGAACTTCCTGCATTGATCTTCACGATTCTACCCAAATCTGACTCTCCTTCTTCTTCCTTTATCAGACTTATCATATTCAGGTGTAATGGGATTGAATTATTTTGAGTGTTGGGAGTGGCATTAGGGAATTGAACTTCTCCTGCGTCAATCAAATCCTATACAGCATGACGCAACGCTCTGCAGTTATCTACATTGTGACCCTTTATCTGGTGATAGTCATAGAAGCTATTTAGGTCGGACCCGAGTTGGGTAATTCCATGTTTAGGGTTTGGGTGTTTCAAAAGAAAACCATTTTCTCTCAACTTCTTCTATGCTTTACTCAAAGGCATTCCTAAGGTTGAGTACTGACGCTAGGGTCGAGTCTGGTAATCACGAGGGGGAGGTATAGCTGCAACTTGCTCCTTCTCTCGGACTTGCCTTCTTTGTCTTGAAGTCGTTTGGCTACTTCGCGTTGACCTTGATTTTAGACGTTGGACTTGGAACTTTTTAAGCTATCATCTCTCTCTTCTTTTTGTTTTAGATTTGGATTTCATTCAGGCTCTTCCGATTTGCCTTGTATCCCTTTCCTTTTTTGGGGTTCATGTTGTTCCTGTTTTTGAACTTCGAGAGCTATTTATTGATGTGAGCTCTTTAGATCCTGTGTCACTTTGGGACCATTTGCGGATCGTTTCATTGTCTTGGTAGCAGTGTTGCTTCTTTAGACTTGTGAGGTTGTTGTCAGGAAGTCGGGCTCCTTGCTTCCTTCGGTCACCGGGTCGGTTATTCATCATTTGCTGGCTTGTTGTATGGAGTTTTTAATGTCGAAAATAGGGGAGATATATGAAAAGCTCAGCGGGGGTGCCTAGGGTTTAATGTCAAGGTTCACATGAAATTCCCCGAACATTTATTATCTTAATTAATAAGGAATTAATTTAAATGAAAGGGAATAATCAATGATCAGTCACCTAATGAGGAATACTCATTATGAATATTATTATATAAATGTATAGTCCAAAATGGACTCCAAACTATACATAAAATCTCTAATCTAAGAGAGAACATTATTAAGGAGAAACCAACTCCTAAAATTAATACAACATGTAACACCTTAATACATGTACAAATATCACAAATAAAGTGATATAATTTTATGAAATATTTTATATAGTCAAATCAAATTATAAATACAACAACCTCTTGTATATACTCATTAAAACAAGATATACCACATGTTACCACCTAACACATTAAATAAGTCCATTATACACCTTTAATGTGTAACATTAATGTGCAAAATTCAAAAATATCTCCCCTCACAAATTCTATAGCCGGCCGTATCAAGAGAAAAGAGGGGGAAAGTTTGAAAAAACAAAGAAATGTGTAAAAGTATACAAGTACACTTAAAGCATAAAATAAGAAATGACTTGTACTTATACCCATCTTTCCTCTCATCTCCCCTCACACACAAAGCTAGAAATTTCTCTCACCCTTCCCCTTTACTCTCGGAAGCACATGTAGAAAAGGGAGCCAAAAAGCAAGTTAGAATAAAATAAAGTAAACAAGTACAAATCAAGAAATAAAGTAAAGTCACTTTCTACCAACTAATACCAACCTTCCTCACACACAAGTTGGCAAGCTCTCTCATCCTTCCCATTTGCTCTCGAATGCATGCTAGAAAAGAAGGAAGATTAGACATAAGACAAAACAAGTACAACTAGTCTTACATGCCTAGGAAACTAGTCAAAGACATTCCCATTTCTTATACCTTTACTTGCTTTCCTTTTTCCTCGTGCCATGCCCTCATCTCGACAGCAGCATTCTCCCTCCCTTATCTCACGACACCAACAGCTATCTTCTCCCCTCATACTTCATTTCAAGCTTCATCCAAAACACCATTAATGGTGGGAGACACAAACTAAGGTAAAACTTCATTTTTCTTCTTTTTTCTTGTGTTTTTCCATAGCCCTTCTTCCACCTGATTTTTCTTCTTCATCCAAGGCTTAAAACTACCTCTTTAAGACTCACATTCTCGGCCAAGACCAACCAAGGAACTAGAAATACTCCATAGAAGCTAAAGGTAAGGAAAAAGACCTTAAAATACCTTTTTCTTCCACCCTTTGTCTATGTCCGAAAATGGACACCTTCTTACACCCATTTCAACACCTCATTGTGTACAATTTTAAGGAGGATTCAGCTCCACTTATTGAGCCAAAGAGCTGCTCCAAGACACTCCTCTAGGAGCTCCAAAATGAGGTAATGTCGTGAGCTTAGCAAGGCATTTTGAGTCTTTTCCTTTATTTGTTTTTTTTCATGAAAATAAACTCTCCTTTTCTCCTATAAATGACCGAATATAGAGCTTTAAATCCCACCAAAAATCTCAAGGTAAACACTCTCCTTTAAGTGCAAATTTTATGCCTTAAAACTCTCCTTAAATTAATTATCTAGACAAGTTATTAACTTAACTTTTTCTTCCTTGTATAATGATGGCCGAATGGGATCTATTTTACCCAAGAAGTGCCAAGTTGTTTGGAGCCTCTTTCCAAGGGAAAAAACTAAATTCAAGGAGGTAATTTACTAAATTAAGTCTTAAGGACTATAATGGGGGTTAAGCTTAATTTAAGGAACAAAACCTAATCTAAATATAGTTTTTAATAGTGTCATGAAGACTGGAAGGCTGGGTGGATTTTCTTTGGGATTATAACAAGGTAAATATGCTTGAAATTGCATTATAGTTAATTATGTTGTAAATTGAAATAAGTGCGTAGAATATGTGTGTATGTGTGGGTTAACTAAAGCCTAAAAATGTGGGTTAAATGTTTGGTTAGTGAATTTAGGTGCTAATGAATTATTAAAGTCAAGATTATAAGTTAAAAATGAAAGAAAAATGAATTAAAGAAGTTAAATGTAAAATATGTAGCAAGCCGTGGATGATATATGTGTCTGACACATTTTAATATCATTTTATGATTAAATTGGTATGATTTTCAAGGCCATGTGTTTAGGTCATTTTATTATGGACATTTAAAACTTTAAATATTAATTATTAAGCTTTTGGGGTGAGAATATAAATTAAATAAAAATCTGGAGCTAAGATGTAATTTTATTGGAAATAATCACTTGGTAACACCTTAGATAAATATTGATGGATTTAGGTGTTACATAAATTAAGTATAAGGTTACAAATATAATTTAATGAGTTACAAACCTTATAAGTGTTTAAATAAACAAAAGACTTATTAATGGGGTCAAAATGTAATTAAATAAAGTATATGGTTCCAAACATTTAATTAAAGCCGTAAGGGGCTGTTTGGAAATTTTAGAAACATAAAGTATGAATTTTATAAAGTTAAAGTATTTAAATGTAAAACTAGTGAAATAAATGTGGCCAAATCATAAATTATGTAAGTATGGGTCAAAGGGATATTTTGGGTGGTCAACATTGACCACATGTGAGGTTTGATCAAATTAGAATAATAAATTAATTGATTTGGTAATTTAATAAAGTATTAAGTTAAAAATGAAATTTATAAAACTAGTTGGGGTGTTTGTGTAATTTCTGAAATTAAGGGCTGAAATGAAATTAATATGACCATTACGGGGTCTGTTCATAAATTGGGTGAATTTTGGGTTGATTTTGGCGATTTAATAAATTAATGATTATAATATATGGTTTAAGTATTAAATGTAACATTTATAAAATTTATGGGGTTATTATGTAAATGACCGAAACTTTGGGATGGAAAACAATATTAGTACAGCCTAAGGGCTGTTCGGGAATTTAGAAAATTTTTTGGGAAGTTTTTGAGATTATATCAGTTAATATGTATAATATAAAGTTTTAGTATTAAATCGTAAGTTTATAAAAATAAAGTGGGGCAATATGTAATTAAAAGAAAGTTGTTGGTAGATAGAATAAATTTGGAAAAGAGTTAAGAGATGTTCGAATATATGTATATGTATATATATATGTTATAATGTTTGGAAACTTTGGGTTATAAATTAAATAAGGGTAGAAATGTAACAAGAATAATGTTTGGGTTGATTATGTAAATAAACAAAAATGAATGGGGAAGAAATTAAAATTACCGAAAGTGTCATGGGTTGGTTTGGAATTTTCAAAAACTATGGCTGATATATTATAAAGTTAAAACTATATAATGTAAGTTTAAGAGAGTATTTTATAAAGGGTTAAAGTGGTATAAGTATACTTTATAAGCAACCACATAAAATAATGGGTTTAAGTTGGAAATTTGGGGAGTATAATGTATGGTAAGAAACCTTATAATATAAGGAATGTGATAATGTATAAAATACCTTGTATAACAGTAAGATGAATTCTTAATAAGAAATTTGTGAATAAATGACACAAATAATTAAATGTGTGTTTCACTTAGAATAATGAATTAATTCATTGTGGGAAACCTTATCATTCACATGATCTGATTTTATAATATAAGGTGAGAATATAGTATGATTAATTGATCCGATGAGATTAATGTGCAAAGAACTATGAGTTAGAAATATAATTATAAGTAGGGAAATTTAATGAAATGCCACTATATTTTTGGCTAATTCATGAAATGCCACTAAAAAAAATAGAAAGTCATGAAATGCCACAATATTTTCTGAAAAGTCCATGAAATGCCACTATAGATAGAAAAAAGACAAAAATACCCCTATTAGTTAACAAAGTACTTTTAAAGTTCACAATATGCCCTTAAGTGTTAAAAATTAACAAAAATATCAAAATACAATAAAAATATAAAAAATAAAAAAATTATAAAAATTCTAAAAAAATTTAAATTTAAAAAAATTTTAAAAAATAAAATAACATTAAATATTAAAAAATAAATATTTCATTTTTTAAAATTTTTTCAATACCATAAAAAGAATATTGAGTTCTAAACAAATAATTTATACCAATTTTTCTACCAATTTAGTACCATAGTTTACACCAAATAAGTACCATAATTTTTATCATATATTTTTTAATTATTATTTGCTATCAATTTAGATTATTTATTTCTTAAAGTAAATAATTTTTTTATATTGCTGATAAAATTTAAAAACTAAAATTCTAAACATAATAATTTATTTGAGATAGATCGACTGAGAATATATATATAGCATACAATATTATATAGTAAAACTTGTTTGAAATGCAAAATAAAACATTTTCAGAATAATAATATGCAACTTATTCTTTCTTTGGTTATCATTACTTGCTCCTAATAAGTTGCATATTATTATTCTGAAAAAAAATTTATTATACATTTCAAACAAGTTTTACTATTTAATATTGTATGTTATATATATATATATTATATATATTATATATATATATTTCTCAGTCGCTCTATTTCCAATAAATTATATTTTGAAATTTAAGTATTTAAAATTTATCAGCATTATAAAAAAATTATTTACTTTGAAGAAATAAAAAAATAAATTGATAGAAAATAATAATTAAAAAATGTATGATAAAAATTATGGTACTTTTTTGGTATACATTATGGTACTATATTGGTAGAAAAATTGGTATAAATTATTTGTTTAGAACTCATATTCTTTTTATGTTATGATAAAAATTTTAAAAAATGAATATTTATTTTTTTAATATTGATGATATTTAAATTTAAAAAATTTAATTTATAATAATTTTTATAAATTTTGTTTAATTTTTTTTATAAAATTTTAAAACTTTTATATTAATTTTTATAAATTTTGTTTAATTTTTTTTTTATAAATTTTGTTTAATTTTTATAAATTTTTTTAATTTTTTTATTGTATGATGATATTTTTGTTAATTTTTAGCACTTAGGGGTATATTGTGAACTTTAAAAGTATTTTGTTAACTAGTAGGGGTATTTTTGTCTTTTTTCTATCTATAGTGGCATTTCATGGACTTTTCGGAAAATATAGTGGCATTTCGTGACTTTCTATTTTTTTAGTGGCATTTCATGAATTAGCCAAAAATATAGTGGCATTTCATGAAATTTCCCTTATAAGTATTATAATATGATGTAGTACGAGTTGATATAAATAATTATCAACTATAATGAAACATTGACTTGAAACATTGACCAAGCCAAACTAGATTGACCAAACCAACACAAATTGACCAAGTAGTCAAGTTGACCAATACATAGAATAGTATGTAATTAAATGCTGAGTATAACATGGTCAAACAAAGTATAGTAATAAAAGTACACTGTCTAGATATATGTAAATATATATATATATATATATAACGATACGTGCGTATGTGTATGTATCAATATACAAGGTTGGAATATAACTTGGTCAAATAAAGTATCAATAAACTATACTATATTGTAACACACCTACCGCTAACCACATCATTAACTCTAATACTGTCTCATTCTTCATTACATTCGCAACTGAAATCCTAACACAAACGGTGGGTGATACAATGTCGTTAGCCACCCATGTGGCTAACAAGGCCTAATTCAAATACAGTAATGGTCGGATGGATCAGAATTTCCGAGTACTCAATATAATACAATCTCATTTCATTTCTTAACCGAGTCATAGACAATCTTCAAAATAATACTATACCGAGTCTATTACAATCCTGAACTTGCCGATAACATTTCAGTCTTACCATACAAACATTTACAAATGTAATTAAATGAACTACCCATACTAGCAGCAACCCCGTCCTACTCTCGAACGGTAATCGGCTCCATTGTACCTGAAAAATAATGGGTGGCCCCAAAAGGGCTCAACACCTTTGCTGGTATGGTAGTCGTGCAACCCGCTACTACCGGGTCACACCTAACTAATTCTCATCTGAACATGCGATTGATTTTATTTAAATCCTAACATGAAATGCTGTAAACATACATCATGCTCGCATTCAAACAATTATTCAAACAATGGAATATTAACAACAAGGTTAACACATCAAGTTCATTAGATTAATTTACACTGTTCTTTATCCCTTGAGAAACCCTATCTCAAGTAAGCCTCATTCGGCTTAGTTACTAACTTATCCATCTTCATCGGATAGTTTATATTTGTTCTCTTGGATCTACAGAACAGACACCCTCTGGTCTCGGTCTTGTTTTCTCAATTATTCTTCTCTTGAATAATTCTTAAGTTAAGCCTCTTAGGCCTCCGGACAGAGACACATATAGATCTCACCACCGGGCTTTTATAATCTCATCACAGAATTAGAAACATTCTCTCATGATTCCTCTTCCTTAACCCATGGTACCCAGCTTATCTCTTTAGACGGATAAGCTCTGCAGTCTTACTCCAGCGGGCACCACTACGTGGATCACGGCCCCAACGGGCACCACCATGTGGCTCACGGCCCCTAACAAGGGAGTTCGACCACGGAATCAGAAACAAACGCTCTGTTGTTTCCTCTTCCTTGCAAGTGTGACTCACAATCCCCTAATCCACTCTCAAGGTAGTAATAATATATAATATTATATATATATATATATATATATATATATATATATATATATATATATATATATATATATATATATTAGTCAGAAGCGTCTCTCTTGATGCCATCTCACAAACTTAGGGAGTTTTCCTAAGTCATTGTATTCACCGCTTTAAGGGTCACCCCTATACTTCCATTACTTAGAAGTTTGGTTGTTTTCTCACATTGAGTTGGATCCTCATATAGGAGGTCTACTAATCATAAAAAGGGAGTTTAATAGTTCCGTATATCTCTCTCTTTACCTTTCTCGTGAGTTCATAACGTTGAACTACTGTTGTACTCTTACTAGAGGTTCCTTATATGGTTTCCACGTTTAATTGTTTTGTGTATCGACTCTTACTATAAGTCCCTAACCAAATGTTATTCTATTGCGAGTTGGTCTACAATACACCGTTAGATCACAACTCCATAGAGATGGTTAGCTCACACAAGAGGCATCATGATATAGAATGAAATAAAACATTTCGTGCTTTTATCTTGTTAGGTCGGCAACACATAAACAAGTAGCACACAAGCCAAGTGTAACTCAGCAGGACACAGATTGCAAGAAAACCATACCGTTCACCAAGGAATTACTCTCACGTGTCGTCTCACGCTCCCCGGGTAATTCTCGCATAACTGATCACATTCCAAGTATTCCTATTAACGTTAAGGCAATACGAAATTTAAACGACTAATGCACCCGTAATTAACCCCGTTGTCCCGTTAATCTTTACTTTACTCTTGTGATCTTAAGTTCTCACTTTCACATTTAATCTAGCACTTGTTTACACTTCTAATGCCCTTTACATGTCACCAAATAAGTCTTAATCATCATCTAATACCAATACCCATTAACCCCCATCCATTTAATGTCATTTAAATACTCTCGGGGTGATTTTGGGTGTGGTCCGGGACTAGGTCCGGACCTACACTCCCGGACCAGTGTAGATTGTAACTTTCGGTTTTTAGCTTTGGTCCGGGACTTCTTCCAAGGGCAAGGTCCCGGACCAGTCCTGAACTTCAATTTCGGCTACATTTTAGTGTTGGTCCAGGACTTTATGCAAGACCTAACTCCTGGACCAATGTCACAGGCAATTTTCGGCAGATTATTGTTGTTGGTTCGGGACTTCTTGCTAGACCTAAGTCCCGGACCCTGCTCTTCTCTACAACATTTTAACATTTCCAATTTCAATTCCAACCTCAATTCTTTCCCAATTCTTTTCTAATCTTTCCACATGTTTCCAAACATGTTCTAACACCATAAACACACCTTAAACCTCCTCAAATCCTTAATCAAACCTATCATCTAATCCTTGATCAATTTTACAAATTTCTATTCCCATTTTCCTGCACTGCACTTAGTTTCTAAGTTTCTAACTTGCACAATTGCTCACAATCTGCACTAGTTCAATTGTTTCACTTACAATCATGTATGCTCCACTATACTTACACCTCTTGGTAATACAAACCCCTTTATAACTCATTCCACTTACTCTGCACATTATACTCTTAAATTTCCGCATTATGCACACTAGTCCATTTCTAGCCACTCCAAGACATTCCTTCATCCTTTTTGCTACAGATTTTGCTCATCTCAATATACTCCTTCAATTAACATCCTAGGGTGATTAATCAACCAAATCAATCCATATCAACTCCTAGTTAACCCTTAGGTTCTACAACTCATAGCATCACCTAAAACACTTCATTTCTATAGAAATTTCACCATAACTCCTCTACTTTTCTAGCATGCCCCAATGCTCAATTTTTTTCATTTCCTAATCAATTCAACTAGCCATATCCTCAATGGATTCTACCAGCACACAACCTCATCCAAAATTACATCAATCACAATACAATGCATAAACTTAAATCACTTGGCTCCAAGGCCCTTAAAACAACAGCAATTCCCTATTGCTGTAAACATAATCACAATTCTCTCTCATCTCAACCAACACATTTCCAACACATAATTTGATTTATTCTTTTAATTCCCATCCCATAATCTTAAAAGCATTAAGGATGTACACTAAGGTGGATTGTTTACCTTAAGTTCCCAAGCTTCTCTTTTCATTTCTCCTCTTTCTCTTTTCCTTTCTTCTAGTTCTTTTCTTTCCTCTTGTTTCTTTTCTAAAAATCAGCCAAGCTACAGCCATTACCCATGGAAACACATTCACTAAGTAATTGCTTAAACTCTAGGAATAAACCCTAGAATGCAAGAGAATGTTTAAAGCTCTTAAAAAAAGGATTTACCTTCCAACTTCTAGATGAAGTTTTTGGCAACCAAATTAGAAAGGCTCCAGCACTTCTTAAAGATAAAATGGAGCTATAACAAGAGCAACAATGGAGGTTCAAGAGCTGGACATTTTTGGTCACTATAAAAGAGCTAGGAAAGAGATATTTTGAGCTTCTTTCTTACCTTAACAAACAAGGGAGTTGCCTAGATCACAATGGATGCTTCTTTCTTCAAGAGGAGCTCCACCCATGGAGTTCAACTTCAAGGTTTGGGAGTTTTCAAGGGTGGAAAAGAATCTCGAAGATGAGGGGACTAAGAATATGTAATTTTTTTGGTGTTTTGGCTTTGTTTAAGCCTTGAACAAGGGAAGAGGAGTTTGAGCTGGTTGGGAGGCTTGTAAAATTGCCATGAACAGAGGAAGAAGAAGAGAGAGTGCTGGGGAAGGCAGGAAAAACGTGAGAGGCCAGAAAAATGGGAGAGAGAGAATAAAAAAAGCAACTTGTACTTTCTCTCTACTTTATTTGCTTTATTGATTTGTCATTTTCTAACTTAAGATTCTAGAGAGTTATTTAATTGAGAGAGAGGGGTGCTGACTCATCATAAAAATTGGCCTCCTTATTAATGTCTTGGGAGGGCGTTTTCGTCTTTTCGCAAGAAACGCTACTAAATCTCCCGGTTTGACACTATTAATTAAATATGCCCCGTTTTCTGGAATTTTCTCATTTTGTTAATTTTACTGATTCTCAGACCTTCATTAAGGTTTAATTATAGTTATATGATCAACCATAATTTTTACAAGTCCATTAAACTTCTTAAAGTCACATTTTCGGGTTTTCTTGAAAAACATGCTTTAGGACTTTGTTTACATTTTTAACCCACTATATGGATTCGTTTTCTTCGGGAATTGTTCCCACATGTTCTTAGTGTATAAAAAAGTCTTAGGAATCCATCTAGGACCCTAGTCGAGGTCATATACCTCATATGGTTGTGTAACACACATTTTTACGTTTTGTGCCTTTTTCGCATTTTCTCTTTTCTTTTGGTTTTACTTTCTTCACCAAAGTTCTTTAGGCACCATTAGGCCTCTAAATAACATATTAGACTAATTAATCACCATTTTTAAGTCAGGGGTATTTCATATATAGTTATATATATACATATATACATCGATACATATATGTGAGTATATAGATATACAAAGGCTGAAAAGTAGCCTGGTCAAACAAATAATTGACTACTATATACATATATACATATATAAGTATGTTTATGTGTGTTTGCAAATACACAAATCAAAATAACCTTGATAAATACGATGGGTTATTAGGAATTAAATCTGTAAGTAATAAATAATACTTCGCTACTAAATATTATACTCTTACAACTATAGAGTATAATTAAATCCCGAGATTTAATGAAAGACCCGAGCTAAACAAATAACCGAATAAAGGGTTAATTACTGAGTAAGGGTTAGAACTTATTCTAGGATGATTAAATAGACTCGAAGCATGGGTTTTGACATTAGAGTTATACATTCCAGAGATACGGGTTCGAGATACGAGCTTCAAAAGAGATAGAGGATAAGCGTGATACGTCACGCTAGCATTGTCCAACGGTGAACGGTATGTGAATGTGTGGTCTGAACATCCTGAGGGTTTCCTTGGGTCCAGACATTGTGTGATTTATCTGTTTAAGAGCGATATTTGTGTTATGCATGTATTGTATGTGTTTATGTAATCGACCGTCAAAGCGTTTATTATTTGTGCGCGAACGTCGATCGCACAAGTGATACCCATTATCACTAACTTGTGTGTGAACAGTTGGGAGGAACTTAGTGCTAACCTATGAGTGCAAACTACCCTGAAACACTAAGTGAGATACTTAATTAGAGACCCTGTATTAACCGTTTCTAGAGCGATGACTCGAACTGTAATATCACCTAGTGGACTTCTAGGTACGTGTGTAAGACCCGAAGGGCATCCAATAATGTGTTCTCCAATAACGAGATTAAATCTCCAGGAGATTAATTAAAATACTCTAACAAATGAGAGTGTGATAATTAAATGATAATTGTGTTTAGTAAATCCTGGGCTGCATACGTTCCACCAGGTTGCGTATAGTAATCACTAGAGTATAACACCCGGATAGGGTCTACTCTTGTTAAGTCTAATGAGCCGGATACGATCGTTAGCCGGAGTGTGCTACCGTTGGCACCATGGCTTTGGCAGATGGACGTCTACCACTGTACACAAGTAAGGCCATCTACCCGTTGGTAGTGTGGCATAGGACTATTGTCCAAATTGTGAAAGTGTGAGGCTAAATGGGAAATTGTCCTTAATATGACACCCGTATGATTATGTGAGGTTTGTTGGAAGCGGGGCTTCGTATAATGGAAATGGAATAAGTGAGACTAATTCAGTTTCAACTAACTTGTGATCCTTACTAACTACATTGGTTGATATCTTGCTAATGGTGTGACTATTGTGAATTGTTGTGTGAATAATTAAGTGACTGTTGTGTGTTTAATTCCGTATTTACATTATTTATAAGCATGTAAACGGAACGGCATGAAACGAATCTCATGTTAAGCAAGATGACTAATCAGCCTAAGTGGCCTAAAGGGTCTAGGATCACATTTAGCATACCAGTAGTTGGCTGATCCTTTATGGCATCACATTACAGGACTTGATCGAGCTATGAAGCCGGAGTGCGGGACTATTAGGTAGTCTACGTCGTCTTTTAATTTCTGCACTCATTAAATTTTAGTTTGTATCATATACTCTGATGTAAGTATTGGGAATGTTTTAGATGCTCATTGTTCTACATTTTCGGTTCATGGATTCAGTGTGTGTAGGATAATAGTAGAATATCTCGGTTCATCACAGCGGTTGTCGATTCTAGTATCATGATAAGTATTTGATTCTTTACTCACATGGGTGAGTAATGGCATGTGAAACCCGGATTAGAAGTTAGATTTATTTCCGCTGCGAGCCGTCTTTAATTAAGTTACGCGATTCCGATTATTACGTGATTAGGATTAGGGGTGTTACATCACAAGCTTTTGGCTGTGGGGTGCTGTACCTAGGTGCTTCGTCATCCCTAATAGTTGTGTATCCATTATTTGTTACTTTTCACAGGTCTAAGAGTAAATTTACAAAGTATCTCCTTTGGTTGGAGTTATGTCGTTTATCTTACCTTTGAATGTGACCTTTCAGGAGTCGTGTAAAAATGACACGCTCATTCTCTCTCGGTTTTACCACTCAAGGCACTCTCACGAAATATTCACTCTGAGACTTGTTCACGCACTTAAACAAAAGAAATAAATATTATCGGTCCTTAACTCAGATTGCCCCTAGTATTTTTTTTGGTCTTTTGCCAAGCCTTTTGAATGCCCTTTTGCTTGTGATGGTGAAATTTTCTGTGGAGAGGTGATTATGTGTGAGGATGTGATGGGTGATTGTGAATGGATGCATTTTTGTGCTTTGGAGAAGTGATGTGGTGATGAAAGTGAGCAGCGTGGTGAGATGTTCTCTGTGCAAGGATGAGTTTCATGTGGAGGGAGGAATGTGGTGAATGTAGGTGGAGTGATGGGATGAATTTGTACAGGGGATTGTATTGCGATTGAAGAATGGTGAAAGCCGGGAAAAGATGAATCCGCTTGTGATTTTCACGAGTGTTTTTTTTTAAGATGTATGAATCAATGTAGAAGTATGAAATTTAAGCTTGACATGAAGGATCATGGACAAAAAGGAGAGAGAATACTTTTGTTATTAAAATGAGAAAAGTAGAATAACATCAAACATCGGGTACTACTTCCACTGTCGTAAAAAGATAAACCGAATAAACTAACTAAAAGACTACAAAGGAAAAGAAAAATTACCCCTAACGACTAAGAAAGCTAGAAAGAAAAACAAAACAACTCCTAGCGAAGTTTTGGCATGGGGTACCCGAAGATATTTCCACACTCTGAGAACTGGAGCCCCTGTTCAATTAGATTCTGGATCTTGTGTTGTAATGCTCTACAATGATCAGTGTCGTGACCGGGCAACTGATGATAGTTGCAGAATTGGCTCAGATTTTTACCTGCCTGGGTGACCCCTGGTCGCGGTGAAGGTGGCTGTAAAATGTTCTGCTCTTGGAGCTTCTTCAAAGCTTGACTCAAAGGTCGGCCGATGTTGGTGAACTCCCGCTCGTGGTAGTCTTGTCTTGGAGGAGGTACTGCTCTATAGTTCTGACCTTCACCTCTTGGCTGTTGGACTGCGTTCACCTCGTATTGCTCCGTGTATCTCTACGGTGTGCACTTAGTGTAAGCCGTTGTTGAGTAGGAAGCTTTCTCCAGTTTAGATTTTGGGAACTTTGAATTACCTCCGGACCCCCGAGAATATCCGAGCTTCAAGTCTCCCTTGTGGATCTTCTCCTCTAGCACACCTACCTGACCAATGAGCATATCAAATCTTGGAAAGTACATGTACTTTAGCTCATCGTTATACTGCTTCTGCATGTTATCAACGATCATGCGAATTTACTCTTGTTCATCCATTCTCGTGGGCATGCCTGCTGGCTTCCTCCTCCACCCTTTTATAAAACCGGACATGGACTCGCTTCCCGTTTGGCGAGTCCTAGCGAGGTCAGACCGGATGATCTCCAAATTCTTGGCATACTCAAAGTGGGTCAAAAAAGCTTCACATACCTCCTCTTATGTCAGTTCATTCTTTGAGTTTAGTACCACCGTTGGGGAATTTTGTCTAGATACCGGGCAAAAACCCTAGCATTTTGCATGTCCTTGAGTGTTAGGATATACATCTCTCGATCAAACATGGCCAAATGGACTCGGTTGAGCCCTTGTAGAGAGCTAGAGTGGGGAGCTTCATCTTTGAAGGTAACTCGATGTCAGGATAGGATCCCATGGAGAAGTAGTCAAAACCAGCAGGTTTGTTGGCCTTTTCCATACGCTTAATACACTTGAGAGCCCTCTGGACTTCTGCAGCTAATTGATTCCCAGGGGCACCACCTTCGCACCCACCTTGAGTGCCATGTCCCTCCATGAAGGCATTGTCCATGCCATATAAAGGATTGACAAATCCCTGCATGGGCCTCTCCCGTCTTGCCGCCTCTAGAGATTCAATCTTCTCATAGAGTTCATATGTTGCTGCTGCATGTCGAGCCTCCAAGGCTTCAATGGCAGCTTGATGTTTCTGCACCATGCTAGCTATTTGGTCCTGTCCCCCTACCGGAACTCCGGTGGTCCCACTTTGAGCCACCATCTCCAATGTGGCCAGCTTTTCTTCTAGCTTAGCAATTGTATCCACGTACTTGTTTTCGAGTGCCTGGACCGCCTCCTTATGCTTTAGGTCGAAAGCCTTCATGAGCTCTTCAACGGAAGCAGTACCTCCGATTCACCCCTCTAGTTGCTGATTTTCCTAGGGGACATTGTTATTGGTCTCGACTGACATATCAGATGAAGCAGAGGCGATTTCAACTGGGAGCGATGAAGGAGGGGGAGTAAGTAGTCAGATCAAACGGCCGGAACTTCTATCCCAACGCGTTTCTGAAATTTTTTCTTTCTTTTGTTAAAGAATATAAAACATAAATTGTTAGGATGTGGGTTTTCATGGGATGGATGGATATGAAAGGATATTCTCTTGAAGGCCATTATGTTCTGGTCACAAGATATATTTTGACTATCTCGGCCGAGAGGGCTGGAAATTTTGACATGTGGATTGGGCCGATAATTTCAAAGGAATCAACTTTGAACTGAATTTTTAAGGTTTATTTTGAAGAGATGTTTTTGAGGAAGTAGAGGTATTTGGGACGCAGGAAATTTCAGATATTTCTTTGGGCCAAAGTTGATCGAAAACTTGATACAGATGTTGAGCCTAAGGCCCGGAGAAGACACACACAAACAGAGATCATACAAAAAGGGTAATGCAGATGTCCTCACAAAACGATTCAGTCCAACAGGTATGGATCGATCCGGAGAGGTGCTTGGGGTGTGGGCCCTAGTCACCGCAAAGGAATAGGGCTTGCATGCTATTCTCTTTGGGCTTCCCCACTCTTTTCACATCACCTAAAGATGTGCAGCTACGGTCGGGTCTTTGAATGACCAAACAAAGGGCTAGGTAAGGGCACTGCCAAAAAGATGCTTGGGGCTAAACCTCAAGTATTAAGGGGATGTGGTTAGACGACATCCTCCTCTTTCCCCCCACTTATTCACATCACCTTAAAAGGTGTGAGTCCTTGACAGGGGACGCCTAAGGCGGGTCCCGGGGTGAAATCGGTTTGCGTAGACCCTCGCTCTCATATGATGCAAATGTGTAGAAATTTAAATTGCGCACGAAAGTAAACAAACAACATAATAAAAGCCGTAAACAAACAATTTTCAAGTTAAGCCCTCTTTCTTAAAATTAAACAAGTTAAAATTAAGAATTTGTCCCCAACAGAGTCACCATTCTGTGAGCCTTGATTTTCGAACCACTATCCTATGTTGATTTGAGTTGACTAGGATCTGATCGGGTTCTAGGTCCACTTATAACCTAAGCTTAATAACTATGTCATAAAACATTAATTACTAAGTCCTAAGTTAGCTCACTGGAACCTAATTAGAGTCGCCACCTAATTTAACCTAAATTAAATTAGGAAAGGAGAGTTCGGGTTCAGGGGCTTGGTATTCGACTTATTTAGGGTTCAAATTACTTTCATTACCCTTCCTAGGTCGTTTTTCCTCTACTTATATCATTTACGGCTTGTTACGAGGTCGATTTATCCTAAGTGCGCAAGTTTCTGATTTTTTGTGTTTTTAGCTATTTTTGACTGAAATTAAAAGTGAAAAGTGAAATTACCTAAAGTAGGGTTTCGGAGTTAGAATTAGGTCAAATTTTGGTTCCGTTCGTGGCCACGGACCTAATGTCCGAACCCATGGACCCTAGTTAATCTAGTTATACAGAAAGCTCGAATTGAAGAGAAAACAAAAATTTGAAAAGTCCGAGGCCCACAGAATTGCTTTGGAAGAACTAGGCTCAGGGCTAGTATTAAAAATTTTAAATCTCACTGCCGTCCGAGAGCGTTCGTGCTTACGGACAGGGCGTCCGGGACCCCGGACATGGCGTCCGTAGGTGCGGACCACCCTCGGACGATGGCGTTTAGACTGTTTCTGACAGTGTTTTTGGCTCAAAATTTATGGATGCGTAGCCTGAGAGATTTCCAAGATGTTAGTAATAAAAGATTTTCAATTCGGTTTCAAATTAATTATGAAACTTAACGAACAAGTTAATGGACATAAATGAAAACAAACGTGAATTCGACAGCCATAAAAAGTCGGTTCGATCCCAAAATTTGACTGAAGACTAATAAAGTCGTGGGGAGTTAAGAAAGTAGGATTCTAACCTGTTTTACCTTCAAATTTAAGATGTTTCTTCACGCCAGGATTCTTCGGAGGCTTTGATGATGCCGATTCCGGATTGAGTTCGACCCAAGCTTCTGGTTATTGATTGTTGGTGATGTTCGTCACGTTTTGGAGGTGGTTTGGTTGATGTTTGATGATTGTTGAAGTGATGGGAGTTGAAAACGAGTTTATGTGGTGATTTTGATAGAAGTTTGATGGAATTTCGGGGGTCAGGAGCTTCAAAACGTGAGAGAGTAGAGACGGCTAGGTTTTCTAGTTTCTTAGGGCTCTTGGAGTTGTGGTTTGATCAAGGGATAAGGTTCCTTAAGTATGCCTCACTAAAGATAGGAAAAATCTGGTAAAAACCAAGATTTACCGACGTCTTAGCTCAAAGGCTTCCGAAAGGAATTTGGATATGAAATTTTAACCACGTGTAAAGGAAGATATTTATGATTTTTCTGAGGTAGAACTGGAATTTTTGGATATTGGAATATATTTAAATTCAATTTCTCGTCAGATTTAATCAAAAATTCCCATAAAATTATTGAAAATTCAAAAAATCAAAATTCCAAAGCCATTATGCCCATAATGTCATCCTCTATCATGTATTAAAATTTCCTAGCATTTCAATTTGACTTAAGCCATTTTTGGAGGAGAGAGGAAGCTTAAAGGAGGGCTTAGGAGTCTTGAAAATTATGAAAATGCCCCTGAAGATGACTAAGCTGTCACTAACACTCCGGAACGCGCCGATCGAACTGGGAATCTATGCTACTTGACCAAACTGCCCTTTTATTACTTGTGCCTTAAGAGACTGTCTTCCGGGGAGTTAGAATTTTGGGTATAACATTACCCCTTTTTGTATGATCTCTGTTTGTGTGTGTCTTTTCTGGGCCTTAGACCCAACATCTGTATCAAGTTTTTAATCACCTTTAGCCCAAATGAAATATCTAAAATTTCCTGCGGCCTAAATACTTCTACTTCCTCAAAAACATCTCCTCAAAACAAGCCTGAAAATTTCTGTTCAAAATGGATTCCTTTGAAATTATCGGCCCAATCCACATATCAAAATTCTTAGCCCTTTTGACCCAGATAGACCACATGCTTCGCAAGAACGCGCTCTCAGGGTCGACACGTTTTATGGCCCAAATCTCTAGCCCAAAATGAACCCCTCTGAAACTTAGAACTCAATATCCACCACAAGCACCTAATCTCTTTCGACCCAAATATACTGACTCTCAGCTCATGTTTCTAAGTTTAGTTCCAGCTCACCTCCCCCAACGCTGATTTGTTTCTCCTATTCAAAACAGGCAGGAACCCTTTAGAGCCAGAATGTCATCCGGAACTAACGACAGAAGCACTCAACTTTCTGAGCTTGTGAATCTGAATGGAAAGCTAGCTAAATTAGAATTTGCCCACAGAAGTGCTTTGGAAGAACTAGGCTCAGGGCTAGTATCAACCGTAAGAGAAGCGAGAACGCTTATTCATGCTCTCAGAAAAATTATCCCTTTATATCCAGCTCCCAATGAGAACGAGATCGGACCAGATAGGGACCCAGAACCACAACAAGAGCGGGCCGCACAGGTACCCTTTGTAGATCTTCAGCAGCCACAGAGCCGGATTTTGAGATGCTTTTAGGACAGAAACTGGTCCAACTCACGGTCCCGCAGCTCCGCGGGAGGTGTCTAGGGGAGCGCCCGAGTGGTTTTTTCATTTCCACTTACTCTCGGGTCACTCTATGGATGATTGTCGTAATCTGAGGTCCAAGATTTTGTTGTTAGCCCAAGAAGGGAAAATCCATATTGCAACCCCGATACCGGAGCTTCCCCAGAAGACCAAGAGAGAATTCATACACATTGGATGTTCCTTAAGCCAAGCCTTTGAGGAATTGCATGATGAAGGACTCATATAACCGCTCATCCCTTGTCGCAGAGAGACTCGAAAGGGTTGAGCCAATTCTGTAGGTACCATCAGCTAGAGGGGCATGATACCAATGAATGTAAAGTGCTAAGACACCGGATCCAAGATCTTATTGATCAGGGGTATCAGCGTTTGGATGATCTTGAGGGTTCAGAGCCCGAAGCCTAGTGTGTTGCCTTTACTGTCTTCTGGAATGACAAGAAACCAGCACGAGGAACAGGACAAAATCCCACGCCATTGGTCAGTTTAGTTCCTGCTAACGCCCATATTACTCGGTCAGGTAAGCACTACGGACCTTCGGAGGTGCCCTTACAAGAGAAGGAACCAACCCTACCTATCCCAGTGGTCGAAGAAGTTCCAGGTGAGCAAGAGCTACTGTGAAAATTGATGGCTACAACTATTACAATGGAAATCTGGTCTTTGCTTACAATTTCTCCAGAGCACCGGCGAGCCATTGCTAAGCACGTGGGTGGGCCAGAGGAAAGTTGGGCACCGGAAAGGATGGTCGCGGCCCTCTGGCAAAAGCAAGAAGAAGAGATCAGCTTCCACGATTGTGAAATCTCTAAAGATTCGGGAAAGGCACTTTATATTACTGTTTGGTGTGGAGCCTTCAAGGTACCAAAGGTCCTCATTGACACAGTTTCAGATGTCAGCATTTGCCCTTTGAAAGTGGTGGAAAGTATGGGTTATGACAAGTTTAAGTCATGTCAAATAGTATTATGGGGTTATGATGACAACCCAAGACATGTCTTCGGTCTCTTGGATCTTCCGCTCAAGTTCAGAACCATCATTCATCCGGTAAAATTCCTAGTCCTACAAATTCCTCATTCTTTTAACCTGATTCTAGGACATGATTTCCTCCAAGATTTGAAAGTTGTGCCTTCTACGGTGCATCAGTGTTTGAAATTCAAAAGGGACGGAAAGGTTCATGCCATCAAGGGGAACCACACCAAAAGGAGCTGCCAGTGTGCATGGTTGAGGAAGAAGGTTCATCCAACTTGAACAGGTTCAATGTTGTACCGGAACAATCCGACCCACCTTCTCTTCAGAAACTCAAGGTTGGACCAGGGAAGGTCATCATGGAAAAATATGATTATCAAGAGGGCAAGGGTCTTGGCAAGGAACTTCAGACATCCTGTCCTCAACGGCGAATCTTGGTCGTCAAGGACTTGGTGAGTTAGTGGATTCCCCTTTTGTTTCAGCAATTGAGTTGTCATCTTCACTCATGTGCTCGTGTTCCCCATGTTTACAAGATATGGCAAGAGTGCAGAAGGAAGTGATGCCCGACTGGATGTTTCATGAAGGATAGATTTTAGGATAGAAAAAGATAGCATGTTATTTAGATCTTTGCTTTTACATTTACTTCTCGCATTAGAACCATTAGGTTTGTAACTCAGCGTTGTTTCCCCAAGTTATGAATAAAAGTTCAATTTCTCGTATGCAAGTCTTTGTGTCAGTAGTTATTTATGTATGCTTTTCATTTATTTGCGCATCAAAGTTCAAGTCCGCTGAAATAACAATAAGGTCGTCTCATAAAGCACACCTGCAGGCGTCATAGGATAGAACCTTTGTTTTCACAAGTTCTCCTGTGCAAGACCACCTTTCCACATACACTCACCACCTTCATCACATGTATCCTCATGTCTCACCACTCCACCTTTCCACCATTTCACCAAAGCACAAAACAGAAAACCCCAAAAAAAGAAAAGAGAAGAAAAAACCCCAAAGAAAAATGCCATTCAGTCCCAACATCATCCATCACCTCCTCACACACAATCACCTCTTCACAGAAAACTCCACCATCATAAGCAAAAGAGCATTCAAAAGGTTTGTTAAATAAACCCCAGAACAATACTGGTGACAACCTGAGTTTAGAACCGATAATGTTTATTCTCTTGTTTAAACGTGTGAACGAGTCTCTAAGTGAAAAATTGTGTGAGAGTGTCTTGAGCGGTAAAACCAAGAGAGAGAGAACGTGTCATTTTTACACGACTCTAATGAGACTACATCCAAAAGTAAGGCAAACTGCATAACTCCAATCGAAAGAGATCATTTGTAAATTTACTCTCATACCTGTGAAAAGTAACAAAGAACGGATACACAACTATTAGGCATAACGAAGCACCTAGGTTCAGCACCACATAGCCAAAAGCTTGTGAACCCTGACATTAAACCCTAGGCACCCCAGCTGAGTTTTTCGTATATTTCCTCTTTTCAATACACTTAAAGTTCCACAAAATGAGCCAGCCGATGATGAATAACCAACCTGGTGACCAAAGGAAGCATGGAGCCCGACTCCCAGATAGCAACTTCATAAGTTCAAAAAGTAAGACAGCCACTGGCGTGACGAAACGATCCACAAACGGTCCCAAAGTGACACATGATCCAAAGAGCTCACATCAAAAACAGCTCTCATGATTCAAAACTGGAACCACAAGAACCACGAAAGGAAAAAGGACACAAGGAAAATCTGAAATGCCTGAAAGAAGTTCAAACACCAAACAAGAGAGAATGATGCGAAGGACAACTCCAAAGTCCATAGTTCCAAGCTCACCAACAAAGTCATCACTAAGTGGCCAAACAACTTCAAGACGGGAAGAGGTGAATCTGAAGGAAGGAGCAAGTTGCAGCTTTGGTCACCCTTATAGCTCCAAATATTCCAAACATTCCTCCACGGTCCCATTGTCATACATCACACCCCATGGCCACGTTATAAGCTTTAAAGACTTCCGACTTAATAGTTGTGTATCCAATCAAGTGAAAGTAACAGATCGAAGGCGTAAGTCAAACAAATATCGAATTCAATGATCAAGACATTATGACCAAAAGGAAAAGATGAGTGCAAATGCTAGACACATCGAGTGTAGAATAGAACGCACCACAGCAAATAAATCCTGACCCTGTGAGAGTAAGACTTGTTTCACACTGTTAAATCAAAGAAAATACTAGGGGCAATCGATCGTCCCGATCGTTTGTCACAAATTCTAAAAAGCTCAGGTTGCCTTAAGGAAAAATACTGGGGGCAATTGTTGGTTCCAACAATTGCAAAAGCAACACCAATTATAGCCCGGGGGCTCAAAGCCCGAGAGCGTAAAGCCAAAAAGTTCAAAGCCTCTCACGAACTTCAAGCACCTCCACATCATACATCTAGAGGCTCGTCCTAAGCCCTACCTCTACATCAAACATCCTCCAGGCCCGTCATAAGCCTTAAACCCTCTCCACATCATACAGGCTCGTCCTAAGCCCTACCTCCACACTAAAACATCTCCAGGCCCGTCATAAGCCCTAACCCTTCTTCACATTCATTCAGGCTCATCCTAAGCCCTACATCCACATCATATATCCACAGGCTCGTCCTAAGCCCTACCTCCACATCTAACATACCTCAAGCCCATCATATGCCCTAAACCCTCCCCACATCATACAGGCTCGTCCTAAGCCCTACCTCCACACTAAAACATCTCCAGGCCTATCATAAGCCTTAACCCTTCTTCACATTCATTCAGGCTCGTCATAAGCCCTACCTCCACATCAAACTTCCTCAGGCTCATCCTAAGCCCTAACCCTTATCTACATTCATTTAGCCCATGACAAGACCTAACACATCTCCACATCGTACACTTGACTCACCTCCACATAGTATCATCCTTAGGCTCATCATAAGACCTAGTACCATTCTTAGGCTCGTCATAAGACCTAGTACCATCCTTAGGCTCGTAATAAGACCTAGAACCATCCTTAGGTTCGTAATAAGACCTAGTACCATCCTTAGGCTCGTCATAAGACCTAGTATCAACCTTAGGCTCGTAATAAGACCTAGTACCACCTTTAGGTCTGCATAAGACCTAGCATCACATTTAGGCTCATAATAAGACCTAGTACAACCCTTAGGCTCGTCATAAGACCTAGAAACACCCTCAGGCTCATAATAAGATCTAGAACCATCCTTAGGCTCGTCATAAGACCTAGAATCATCCTTAGGCTCGTAGTGAGACCTAACTTCACTCTTTTAAGATTCATCATACAACTTATTTGCTTTCATCAAACACATTGCATCATAAAGCATCCATCTCATTCATATAGGCGCGTCATAAGACCTATCTGCATTATCCATGCGCGTTACAAGACCTGGCGATGAAGAAGTTGGCGAGGTGATGGCAATAATCCTCCTGTGTTATGTCAACTTATTTTGGGATCAACGAATGATGGGCAATGGCAATAAGTCCCCAGGGTTTTTACCAGGAGTTATCCCTGCACACCGGCTTGGGGGCAATGGCAATAAGTCCACAATGGGTCCAGCCAAGAGCAACGACATGGGCTTCGGTCCCTAGAAGCATCCGAGCATCATCAACATCATCAGCACCATCAGCATCATTAGTATATCGACATTGTTAAGCATTATTCCCACATCAGCATACCCTCTTGTCTTTACTTTTTGGTAGTCGACGCCTTAGAATAGTCCGACATCACTTCATTTTTAGGTTTAGGTAGTCGACGCCTTAGAATAGTCCGATATCACTTCATTTTTACCTTTAGGTAGTCGACGTCTTAGAATAGTCTGACATCTCTTCATCTCACTCTTAGGTATTCAGCGCCTTAGAATAGCTCAACATCATTTCCATTTACGGCATAGGTAGTTAGCGCCTTAGAATAGCTCGACACAAACCATCGGTCCATAATAACGTGTGAGGTCTTTTGGGATCCAAAATTTTGGGACATCACTCAAGCATCAAGTAGACTCTCCTTATCCATTCTAGAGTCCAGTTGACGTGAGGCAAACAGTTATACCAAAAATTTTGACCCCCTGATGTAGGGGTTTTAAGGCTTTAGGGTTGCAAGGGACACTTAGGTCAAATGATGAGAAATCCCAGTTCAATCGGCGCGTTCCGGAGTGTTAGGGACAGCTTAGTCATCTTCAGGGCATTTTCGTAATTTTTAAGGCTCCTAAGATATCCTATAGGCTTTCTCTCTCCTCCAAAAATGACTCAAATCAACTTGGTATGCTTTGAAATTTTAACACATGAAAAATAATGACATTTTGAGAATAATGTGCTTGGAATTTTGAATTTTTGAATTTCCAATAATTTACTAGCAATTTCTGAATGAATCTGGCGAGAAATTGAATTTAAAAATATTCCAATATCCAACAATTACAATTCCACCTCTGAAAAATCATAAATATCTTCCTTTACATGTGGTTAAAATTTCATAGTAAAATTCCTTGGGAAAGCCTTTGAGCTAAAACATTGGTAAATCTAGGTTTTTACCGGATTCTTTCTATCTTTAGTGACGCCTACTTAAGGAACCTTAAATCTTGATCAAAGAACAACTCCAAGAACCCTAGACAATCGGAATAACTAGCCGTCTCCAAGCTCCCACGTTTTGCAGCTCCCGAGCACCGAAATTCTACCAAAACTCTTCCAAATCACCACATAAACACACTTTTCAATTCCCAACCCTCAACAATCATCAAACATCAACCAAACCACCTCCAAAACGTGAATAACATCAAGAACAACAAGGAGCCAGAAGCTCGGGTCGAAGTATTTTTGGATTCACCACCAACGAGGCTCTCGAAGTATCCCGAGGTGAAGGAACACTTCAATTACGAGGTCAAATAAGGTTAGAAAATAGGTTCCCTAACTCCTTTAGATTTTAATTACCTCCGATGAAAATTTGAGTTTGAACCGACCATTTACGGCTTATGAGTTACCATTTATTTAAGCTTATGCCTTGTTACTTGTTCATTAAGTTTCATCATTAATTTGAAGCCGAATTGAAAATCTTTGATTACTAACGTGTTGAGAATCTTTCAGGCTTCACATCCAAAACTTTGAGCCAAAAACACCGCCAGGAACAGCTTCAACGCCACCATCCAAGGGCGGACCGCACCCATGGATGCTATGTCTGCAGTCCGGACGCCCTGTCCGTAAGCACGGACGCTCTCGGACGGTGGCAGGATTTTAAAATTTTAAAAATTTTGGGTTTTATAAAACATGTCCGGGCCCACGGACGCCTTGTCCGTGGCCCTGGACTTTTGAAAATTGTATTTTCTGTTTAATTCGACTTTTATTTTCACTTAGGTTAACTAGGGTCCGTAGGTTCGGACATTAGGTCCATTAGGTGGGCCACGGACGGAAACAAAATTTGACCTAATTCTGCCTTCGAAACCATAGTTTAGGTAATTTCAATTTTCACTTTAGTTTTCTGTCAAAAAATGTAAAAAATAAAAGAAAACAGAAGTTCGCGCACTTAGGTAAAAATGACTCATAATAAGCCGTAAATAAACTAAGTAGAGGAAAAATGACTTCGAGGGGTAATGAAAGTAATTTGAATCCTAAATAAATCGAATACCAAGCCCCCAAACCCGAACTCTCCTTTCCTAATTTAATCTAGGTTAAAATTAGGTGGCGACACTAATTAGGTTCCAGTGAGCTAACTTAGGACTTAGTAATTAATGTTTTATGACATAGTTATTAAGCTTAGGTTATAAGTGGACCTAGAACCCGACCAGACCCTAATCAACTCGAATCAACAAAGGGTAAAGGTTCAAAAATCGAGGCTCACAACATCTACGGTCGGGTCTTTGAATGACTAAACAAGGCTAGGTAAGGGCACTGCCAGGAAAATGCTTGGGGCTAAAGTCCGGGTATTAAGGGGATGTAGTTAGACGACACATCCTCCTCTTTTCCCCCACTTATTCACAACACCTAAAAGGTGTGAGTCCCTGACAGGCCCGGGGTGAAATCGGTTTGCGTGGTCCCTTGCTCTCACATGATACAAAGGTGCAGAAATTTAAATTGTGCACGAAAGTAAACAAACAATGTAATAAAAGCCATAAATTAACAATTTTCGAGTTAAGCCCTCTTTCTTAAAATTAAACAACTTAATATTAAGAATTTGTCCCCATCAGAGTCACCATTCGGTGAAACTCGACTTTTGAACCCTATCCTATGTTGATTCAGGTTAATTAGGATCTGATCAGGTTCTAGGAACACTTATAACCTAAGCTTTAATAACTAAGTCATATAACATTAATCATTAAATCCTAAGTTAGCTCACTAGATCCTATTGTGAGTCGCCACCTAATTTTGACCTAGGATAAATTAGGAAAGGAGAGTTCGGGTTCGGGGGCTTGGTATTCGACTTATTTAGGGTTCAATTACTTTCATTACCCCTCGAAGTCGTTTTTCCTCTACTTAGTTTATTTACAGCTTATTACGAGTCGTTTTAACCTAAATGTGCGGACTTCTGATTTTTTTTTTATTTTTATCATTTTTTGATAGAAAATTAAAGTGAAAAGTGAAATTACCTAAACTAGGGTTTCGGGGGCAGAATTAGGTCAAATTTTGTTTCTGTCCGTGGCCACGGACCTAATGTCCAAATCCACGGACCCTAGTTAAACTAGTTATACAAAAAAGTCAAATCGAAAAGAAAACAAAATTTTGAAAAGTTCGGGGCCACGGACAGGACAGCCATGGGCCCGGACGTAAGTTTAAAAACCCTAAAACATTTGAAAATTTAATTCTCGCCGCAGTCCGGTGGTGTCTGTGGCCTCGGACAGGCCATCCGGGACCCCAGACAGGTTGTCCGTAGGCACGGACCACCCTCGTACGCGGTGTTCTGGTGGTTGTCGACGGTGTTTTCTGCTCAAATTTTATGGGTGTGTAGACTATGAGATTTTAAACAAGTTAGTGTTCAACTGAATCCAATTTGAAGTTGAGTCAAACATGAAACTTAGTGCACAAGTTATCAGGCAGAAACAAAGTAAAACGCTAATTCAGGAGCCGAAAAAGTTCGGTTTGATTCCAAATTTCTACAGAGAGTTAATGAAGTCGAGGGGAGTTAGGAAGCCTGAACTCTAAACTGTTTTACCTTCGGATTCAAGGTGTTTCTTCACGTCGGGATTCTTCGGAGGCCTCGTGGATGCCGGTTCCGGATTGCGGTCGACCTGAGCTTCTGACCCCTTGCTGTTCTTGATGTTCTTCACGCTTTGATGGTGTTTTGGTGAAGGTTTGATGATTGTTGATGTTGTGGGAGTGGAAGAATGTGTTTGGATGATGATTTTGGAAGGTTTTTTTTGTGATTTCGGTGCTTGGGTGTGTAAAAACGTGGGAGACTTACGATGGCTGGGTTTTCTGACTTTCTAGGGTTCTTGGAGCTCTGGTTTGATCAAGGGATAAGGTTCCTTAAGTAGGCCTCACTAAAGATAGAAAAAATCTGGTAAAAACTAAGATTTACCGATGTTTTAACTCAAAGGCTTCCAAAGGAATTTGACTATGAAATTTTAACCATGTGTAAAGGAGGATATTTTTTATTTTTCTAAGGTGGAATCAAATTTTTTGGATATTGAAATATTTTTAACTTCAATTTCTCGTCAGATTCAATCAGAAATTACTAGAAAATTATTGGAAATTAGAAAAATCAAAATTCCAAAGCCAATATGCTCAAAATGTCGTCCTCTATCTTGGGTTAAAATTTCAAAGCATTTCAATTTTATTTAAGCCATTTTCGGAGGAGAGAGAAAGCTTATAGGGGGCTTAAAAGCCTTTGAAAATTACGAAAATGCCCCTGAAGATGACTAAGCTGTCACTAGCACTCCAGAGTTTGCCGACCGAACTGGAAATCCTTGCTACTTGACAAAACTACCCTTTTGGTACCAGCGCCTTAAGAGACTGTCTTCTCGGGGGTTAAAATTTTGGGTATAACATAAGGTGAAGAAGAAAACCCCGTGGAGCACATCGAACAGATTGCCCATGAAGTTGAAGAGGAGAAAGTGTAAAGTGATGAGAAGTCACAAAAAGAAAATTAGCAGAAGAAAAAATGCAAGAAGGTCTGGCCAAACCAGACTCTACAGAAAAGCAAAGTCCACCAGTCCAAGAGGTCTCCGGTCGTCCCGACACCTCACCGATCGAGTCCAGAAGAAGGAAGAGGCACCTAATCGCAATCTTCAATCCTTCTCACTTATGAGGAACGAGAAGTGATCAAGAAGGCCAAAGGGAAACAACCAATGGTTCCCTCAGTTGTTGGGGTATAACCTAACGGCAAGTGCACCGTTCGATTCTAGCAAGTTTTAATCTCAGAGTATTCCCTAAGTATCGAACTAGAGGAGGCGATGTCTAGCTTAATCTTTACTAAACTAACAAATAAGAAAAACTAAATAATGTATGAATAACAAAAATTGGGGGTTTTGGTTTGTGGAAATAAATGTTGTAAAAGAGATTGGATTGTAAATAATAATAATGATTTAAATCTGATCCGGAAAGGAAATCCCGGTTCACTACTTCTCCCTAGATTTACAGTTCATTTCCCTATGTGATTTCCAAAAGAATCCTGAATAACACCCTAGAACAACGGTAATTCACATCCGGTCTCCCGCTCAGCAAATTCTAATTAGCAAAGACCGAATCCTAACCGTCGTTATGAACCCACTGCTTACTAATTGCTTTAAGCACAATCTAGTCTATTGGTCACATAAAGAATCCTGAATAACACCCTAGAACAAAGGTACTTCACATCCGGTCTCCCGCTCAACAAATTCTTATTAGCAAAGACCGAATCCTAACTTTCGTTATGAACCCACTGTTTACTAATTGCTTTAAGCACAATCTAGTCTATTGGTCAGTTAGCGATTTAGAGGAATTACCATCTCTACACTAACTGGTTCTTTCCCTGTAGTCAATTGAAAGCCGCAGTCATCACTTATAAGCTATCAAACTAATAATCTCAATAATTGGCCAGATCATAGAAGATTTAGGAATTCAAAAAAGAAAAGAACTTTATTCAATTGAATTGTAGAAAATCACAAAGGTACTGGAATAATCAATCTAGGGATACATAGCAAACCGGAATTAAAAACAACTACTCAGACATGCTAAATTCATAAACAACAATAATAGATAGAGAGAAAGCCATCAAATCTGCAATGAAGAACTGATGTTGAAATCCCGATCTGCTATGTTGTCCCTCTTCTCTGTCTCAAACTCGTCTGAACGGTGCGGCTAGGTCTACGACCTGTGTCCGTCGCGTATTTTCTTTTATGTTTCGAACTGCTGTGCTCGCTCTGTGTCATCCCGTCTTGTCTCTCTTCCGACGTTCCCAAAGTTCTTCTTTTTATAATCTTCAAATCTCCTCTTTCAGTTAAGATCCTGGGCGCGCTTTATCACTTTGGTCCGGGACCTAGTCCAGGTCTAGGGTCCCGGACCATCCTTTAAAATCAGCCGCAAGTACGTCTTTGGTGTGGTTCGGGACTTAGGGTGTGTATAAAGTCCCGGGCCAATCCTCAAAATCAGTCGAGAGTCAAGCCTGATTGTGGTCCAGGACTTAGGGTGTGTTTGAAGTCCCGGACCAGTCTTCAAAGTTGGTCGTAAGTTCTGTCTGACTGTGGTCCGGACTTAAGATGTGTATGAAGTCCCTGACCATCCTAAAAAATAGGCCGTGAGTCTAGCTAAGGGTTGGTCCCGTCTTGATCGTTAAGTTCTTTGCACATGCATCTAGACCCTTTTCTTTAGTATTTTTACTTGTTTCAGCATAAAACCACAAGTAAGGGAAGTTCTTTGCATAGGACATAAAATACATATAAGTGAAGAAATTTATCATTATATATCTATAAAATATTAATCATATTAAGTGTAGAAATATAGATAAATTCCGCACTTATCAACTACCCCACACTTAGCTTTTGCTTGTCCTCAAGCAAATAAAGAATATAAGTGCTCCAAACTGAAACATTAAACTCCAGGATCAAACATAAGTAGAAGGAAAACAAGCAAAATGGCAATCAGAAAAATTAATGTACTCTAAACTATCAGTTTTCACCAACAGTGAATAAAGAATAATTTTAATAAAAGCATGAATAAACTGAATTGTAGAAACTTAAACACAGATTGGCTTAGGACCTTCCACCTATTTCATTCCATTACCCTTTAGATGACAAGGGGTGTGCAGTAATGCCTTATTCTGCAATACCTTTCAACACCATGCACTCATGATCAAATACTAAAAAAAAATACAATTAAATATTTTATGTAAAAACTTTTCTTCATCAAGAAATAAAAACAAACAATTTATTTAATTAATTGCATAGTTGTTCCTTCACCCAGACTTTTCTCTTTATCCTGTAACGGCTTTGGGCCAACTATCCCAGATCACAAGACCTTAGGTAGATAAGTGATGAAGCATCCCAAGGACTTAATAACCAGATAAAAGAGATCTGATTTGGTTCAGAAATTTTTTTATCAGAGGAGTACCTTGCCTTATCCTTTCATTCCAAACATTCATATCATTTCCAAGGTCCAAAGCTAAAAGCATTTAGTCTCCACAGTTAGTCAATCCATTAGATTTCAGTGAAAATAGAGTACATTTAAGTAAAACAATTCCGGAAAGACAACTTTTAAGCAGAGAGATTTTTAAGGTTGTGATCAGGCTCAATTTCAGACTTCCACAAACACTATCACCCAAAATTCAACATTTAACAGCAAAGAGTAGCATATTATTTATCACTTGATACAATAAAAAACAAGTGGTCTGAAGTAATAACTGAAGGTCACTCCCTACCCCACACTTAAAATTTAACAATGTCCTCATTGTGTGATAAGGTAGGAGGGAAAAATTTAAAGCTCGCAGATAAACATTTATGTCCGAAGGAAACACAGTAGAGTAGTCACTAACATCAAACTAAAATTAAAAAGAAATCAATTAAAACTAGAACTCGCCTGGATTTTGTTGTTACAATATGTAGAATGACCCCACCACACACTTGAGCTTTGCTCAAGTGTTGCACCCTGGTTATAGTATCACCATGAAGAATTCATTTGAAAAGAAAAAAAATACCAGAAGCAACCAAAACTACAAAACGGAGTTAAGAGTTAATAAACAACAAAAACCAGGAAAATAACTATAAAAAGAAATTTAAAACCAAATTTAAAACTAGCAAAATAAAAGATAACACCGGGTTGCCTCCCAGCCAGCTGCCCTTCTTTAACGTCTTTGGCTAGACCATACCTCCCTAAGGTCAACCAGGATCGAATATGAATGTTGATATGGGCTTCAAAGGGTGGGTGGGGCGGGCATCATATATCTTCATAAAATGTCCCCGATCAAATGGAAAAGTAAACTCAACACTTCAAATGTAAAAGTGTACACTCCACCGATCATGCATTAGGTGGTCGTGTTGACGTGGGTGATCCTTGATGTGAAGATCACACTTTGGCTGGTCATCCTTCTCAAATTCAAGGGTGTAAACAACCTTGTCATCCAGCGGAAGCTGAAGGGAGAACATATAGAGAAATCAATTTCAACATGAGTCAAAGGCTCCTTGAAGTCAGTGAGGTAGCTCTACTCTGATGGCTCATTAGCACGCACAGGAAGTAGGTCTACTGGAAGACTCTCTGGCTCAAGTACAGGTGGAGAAGGAATAGACTGGATTGCTTCATGAATTAGATCATTCTCTAACTCTGTAGATTCATCAACTTGCTCAATCTTTAGCTCTGGTCTCTCCATGATCTCCTCCTCAGGTGTGTTAGCAACTTCAGGGATTGTTGGATCAAGTTGCGTACCACTCCACTTAGCTACTGCAATTGGTTGTTTAACCTCACGAGCCTCTAACCTTTCAATCAAGAGAGCCATTTTAGCTGACATATAGTCCAGCCTTGCATTCATCTTCGACGCGAAGTAGGTCTCATGCTCAACAAATTTTGGTTTCCAGCTTTCAACAAAAGGAACCTGACAGTGAGAACTTTCATGATCCCCTCCACACGTCTGACATAACCGTCCTCGAAGATTGCAAGATAATATAAACTCTCTCATAGCATCCTCCAATCCAAAAGAGATCGGACAATAAGCAAGCTCGTGGTTTCCTCCACACCTTTCGCATACAACCCATTGGTTGTAATATCCTGGCCAACCTCCTAGCGGATTGTAATATCCAGCCATCAAATCAAAGTACCTCGAAATAAAAAGAAAAACAAATTATATACATAAAGAAGAAAATAGAAATAAAAATGAAAATAAAAGTATGTACATAAAAATAAAATAAATAAAAACAAAATAAAATAAACTAAACAAAATCAAACTAAACAAAACCTATCAATAAATATAAAATAAGCAGACTAAACAAAACAACCACAAATAAAATAAATAAGAACAAAGTCAAACAAATAAACTAATCTAATAAAATAAAAATCCTTGAAACTAAAATAACTATAAAAATCAAAACAATCAAACAAACCAAATTAGTTTCCAAACAGAATAATAATAACTAATCAAACTAAAACACAACGTAAATAAACAAATTAAAATAAGAAAAGAAAAAAACAAAATAATAGAAAAATAGAATAAAGACTAAACTAAATAATCGTGCCTCCCCGGCAACGGCGCCAAAAACTTGTTGGGGTATAACCTAATGGCAAGTGCACCGGTCGATTTTAGCAAGTTTTAATCTCAGAGTATTCCCTAAGTATCGAACCAGAGGAGGCGATGTCTAGCTTGATCTTTACCAAACTAACAAATAAGAAAAACTAAATAACGTATGAATAACAGGAAATTGGGGGTTTTGGTTTGTGGAAATAAATGTTGTAGAAAAGATTGAGAAACAGTAAATAACAGAAAAATAACTAATTTGAATCTGATTCGGAAAGGAAATCCCGGTTCACTACTTCTCCTGAGATTTGCAATTCCTTTCCCTAATTGATTTCCAAAAAGAATCCTGAATAACACCATAGAACAACAGTAATTCACATCCGGTCTCCCGCTCACCAAATTCTAATTAGCGAAGACCGAATCTTAACTCTCGTTATGAACCCATTGTTTACTAATTGCTTTAAGCACAGTCTAGTCTATTGGTCACAGAAAGAATCCTGAATAACACCCTAAAGCAAAGGTACTTCACATCCAGTCTCCTGCTCAGCAAATTCTAATTAGCAAAGACTGAATCCTAACTCTCGTTATGAACCTACTGTTTACTAATTGCTTTAAGCACAATCTAGTCTATTGGTCAATTAGCGATTTAGAGGAATTACCATCTCTACACTAACTGGTTCTTTCCCTGTAGTCAATTGAAAGCCGCAGTCGTCACTTATAAGCTATCAAACTAATAATCTCAGTAATTGGCCAGATCATAGAAGATTTAGGAATTTGGAAAAGAAAAGAACTTTATTCAATTGAATTGTAGAAAATCACAAAGGTACTGGAATAATCAATCTAGGGATACATAGCACACCGGAATTAAAAACAACTCCTCAGACATGCTAAATTCATAAACAACAATAATAGATAGAGATAAAGCCATCAAATCTGCAATGAAGAACTGATGTCGAAATCCCGATCTGCTTTGTTGTCCCTCTTCTCTGTCTCGAACTCGTCTGAACGGTGCGGCTAGGTCTACGACCTGTGTCCGTCACGTATTTTCTTTTCTATTTCGAACTGCTCTGTTAGCTCTGTGTCGTTCGTCTCATCTCTCTTCCGACGTTCCCAAAGTTCTTCTTTTCATAATCTTCAAATCTCCTCTTTCAGTTAAGATCCTGGGCGCGTTTTATCACTATGGTCCGGGACCTAGTCCAGGTCTAGGGTCGCGGACCATCCTTTAAAATCAGCCGCGAGTACGTCTTTGGTGTGGTCCAGGACTTAAGTTGTGTATAAAGTCCGGGACCAATCCTCAAAATTGGTCGAGAGTCAAGCCTGATTGTGGTCCGGGACTTAAGGTGTGTATGAAGTCCCGGACCAGTCTTCAAAGTTGGTCGTAAGTTCAGTCTGACTGTGGTCCGAGACTTAAGATGTGTATGAAGTCCCAGACCATGATCAAAAATAGGTCGTGAGTCTAGCTAAGGGTTAGTCTCGTCTTGATCGTTAAGTTCTTTTGCACATGCATCTAGACCCTTTTCTTCAGTATTTTTACTTGTTTCAGCATAAAACCACAAGTAAGGGGAGTTCTTTGCATATGACATAAAATAACATATAAGTGAAGAATTTATCATACAAATCAATAAAATATTAATCACATTAAATATAGAAATATAGATAAATTTCGCACTTATCATCAGCCAAGGAGCAAGAGCTAGAAGAGCTCTTCCAAAATAAGAAGGCGGTCGCCAAGCCACTGCCTCCCTAGTCGCTCAAGCGCCTGCAACGGCTCTGCCAACTACAGCTTACACTAATCAAGGCTGCAAATGTGGATGACAAATCATGTCCAGTTCTGCCCAAGACACTGGACATCGAAAGGATGAGTCAGATGGGCTTATGCGCGATTGTAGAGCTCATCAAGTTCCAAGGATGGCTCAAGTTCTTTCAGGAGCCAATCCTGTGAGCCTCAGTTTTTGAACCACTATCCTATGTTCATTCGGGTTGATTAGGATCTGATCGGGTTCTAGGTCTACTTATAACCTAAGGTTAATATCTATGTCATAAAATATTAATTACTAAGTCCTAAGTTAGCTCACTAGAACCTAATTAGAGTCTCCGCCTAATTTTAACCTAGATTAAATTAGGAAAGGAGAGTTTGGGTTCGGGGGCTTGGGATTCGACTTATTTAGGGTTCAAATTACTTTCATTACCCCTCCTAGGTCGTTTTTGTTGTACTTATGTTTATATACGGCTTATTACGAGTCGTTTTAACCTAAGTGCGTGAACTTCTGATTTCTTTTATTTTTAAGAATTTTTGACAGAAAACTAAAGTGAAAATTGAAATTACCTAAACTAGGGTTTCAGAGGCATAATTAGGTCAAATTTTGTTTTCGTTCGTGGCCACGGACCTAATGCCCAAACCCACGGACCCTAGTTAACCTAGTTACACAGAAAAGTCAAAATAGCGAGAAAACAAATTTTTGAAAAGTCCGGGGCCACGAGCAGAACGACTGTGGGCCTGGACATGAATTGGAAAACCTAAAAACATTTGAAAAATTAATTCCCGTCGCGGTCCAGGGGTGTCCGTGGCCACGGACAGGCTGTCCGGGACCTCGGACATGCTGTCCGCAAGCACGGACCATCCTCGGACGGCGGCGTTCTGGTGGTTCCCTGCGGTGTTTTTGGCTCAGATTTTATGGGTGTGTAGCCTATGAGATTTTAAACAAGTTAGTGTTCGAAATAATTCAATTTGAAGCTGAATTTAACACGAAACTTAGTGCACAAGTTATCAGGCAGAAATGATGGAAAACACTAATTCAGGAGCCAAGAAAGTTCGGTTTGATTCCAAATTTCAATAGAGAGTTAATGAGGTCAAGGGGAGTTAGGAAACCTGAACTCTAAACTGTTTTACCTTCGGATTCAAGGTGTTTCTTCACGTTGGGATTCTTTGGAGGCCTCGTGGATGCCGGTTCCGGATTGCGGTCGACCTGAGTTTCTGAACCCTTGCTGTTCTTGATGTTCTTCTCGCTTTGATGGTGTTTTGGTGATGGTTTGATGATTGTTGATGTGGTGTGAGTTGAAAATTATGTTTAGATGATGATTTTGGAAGGTTTTTTATGTGATTTTGGTGTTCGGTGTTGAAAAACGTGGAGGAATTGTGACGGCTGTGTTTCCTAATGTTCTAGGGTTCTTGGAGTTCTCCTTTGATCAAGGGATAAGTTTCCTTAAGTAGGCCTCACTGAAGATAGACAAAATCTGGTAAAAACTAAGATTTACCGACATCTTAGCTCAAAGGCTTCCAAAAGGAATTTGCCTATGAAATTTTAACCTTATGTAAAGGAAGATATTTATGATTTTTCCTAGGAGGAATCGAATTTTTTGGATATAGGAATATTTTTAAATTCAATTTCTCGTCAGATTCAATAAGAAATTGCTAGAAAATTATTGGAAATTAGAAAAACAAAGCCATTATGCTCAAAATGTCACCCTCTGAAATACCCCGTAATTAAAAACAGTGATTAATTAGGCTAATTATATTTTTAAAAGCTTAATTACACTAAAATAAATACAAGGGAACAAATCCCGAAGAAAACGGACCCTTAAAATGGGTTAAAAGCATAAACGAACCTTAAAGCGCGTTTTTCGAGGAAACCGGGAAAACGGACTTTAAGCGGGTCAAATAGACTCGTAACAATTTTGGTCAACTAAATAGTCACTAATAATATTAGTGAAGCTTTAGAACCAATAAAATTAATTAAACGAGAAAATTCCGGAAAACGGGTACCGGTTAGTAAAAACTGTAACAACCGGTAAGTTGTGGGGTGAGAATGCAAATAAAGAAACTTAGTGTGTCCACTTTTGTAAATAAAAAGCAAAAATTTGAGTGTGTGTGAGTGTGGGATCGAGAGCCCCTCCTCTCTCACTCTCTTTATTCCTCTTATGTGCTAAAAGACAAACAAAGTAAATAAAAGCAAGAAAGAAAAGAAAAGGCACTCTCTCTCCTCACTCTTCCCTTTGCCTCTCACGTACTCCCTCCCTTCTCTATTCTCTCTTCTTCCTCTCCTGCGACATTCATGGAGTTTTGAAGAAACCCACAAAACTCCTCACTTCTCTCATCTCTTTGAACACTCAAACCTTCTCCAAACTCAACAAAAATTACACCATTGGAATCCCCTTGCAAAGGAGAACATTTCCCTCCTTTCAAAAATCCAAAAGCTCAACTTTCGATGTTATGGGTGTTCTCCATTTGAAGATTCAAGTCCACCATTAGAAGCACCTTCACCTCCTTGTTACTTTGAGGTAAAAAGAATTTCGAAAATCCTCCATTTCTAGCGCTCATTGGCATTATAAGGATTTTCAGTTTCTGAACTATTGGCCCTCTTTGTTCCAGCCGATTTTGGCTCTCTTGTTGGGTTAGGAATCTTGTTCTTTTGCTATTCAAGAACTTCATTCACCCATTGGAAGGTAACATCCTTTTCTAAACCCTAAAACCTAAATTCTAGGGTTAGTATAAAATGAATGCTAAATGGTATTGTGTATGTGTTATGGGCTGTAGCATTTTGTGTGTGTGAACCCATTGGAACCGAGAACAAAGGAGAAGAAAAGAAGAAGAGGAAAGGAAAGGAAAGAAAAACTAGCAAGACAAGGTAAATGCGCTTACCTTGTGTTAGTTGGTGTATTGTATTGTAACAGTTTTTTAGTAGTGAAATGAGTATGGAATTGAGTAATAAGTAGTAGTAATGTGGTAGTGTATTGAGAATTGATAATGTAACAGTTTTGAAGTATTTTAAAGAAGTGTAAAAGCTTGGGAAAACATTGGGTAGTGAATGTGTAGGTGTGCAGGAATTTTATGTGTTGTGGTAGTGTTGGATTGTGAGGATAATGATTGTATAAACAGGTTGTGAGAATGTGAATTTGTGAGCTGAAATAGTGTGTGGAGAATGTTAGAAATATAGGGGAAACCATGTCAAATTTTGTGTAGGAATGAGAAGACTTAAGTTGTTTAAGAAGAGGAAGTATTTGGAGAGTTTAAAAGGAATGTTTAGTAGCTTGTAAAAGATTTTAGTATGAGTGTGTAAATGGGATGGAATTGGGTTGAGAGTTAATGTATTTAAGATGCTAAGAGTAGCATTGGTTGAGGGAGTATTGGAGTGTAAGAGTTGAGGTGAAAATCTGTAGCAAAATGAAGAAACCAAAATCTGTAGCATTAGTGTGAAGAAAACTGATGCAAGTGTTGGGAAGAAATGAGGAAATTTGGTGTAAGTTGTGTAAGAATGGAGTAGTAAGTTTGGAGGATGAATTAAGGTGATTTAGGTGTGTAAATAGTGCTAAATCATGTGGGGAAACATTGGTAAAGATTGGGGAAACAATGGGTAAAGAAAACACCCAAAAACAGATTTTAAAACTGAAGTACTGGGCCGGACCGACCTTAGGACCGAACTTGCAAGGTCGGTCGAGCCCAGATTTACAAGACGGGAAACCTTCTGGAATCAACCGACCTTGCGACCGGACTTGCAAGTTCGGTCGGACCAGAAAATTCTCCCGTCTGAAACCTTCTGGAATGGACCGAACTTGCGACCGGACTTGCAAGTTCGGTCGGCCAGAAAAATTCCGCAGATGAAACCTTCTGGAATGGACCGAACTTGCAACCGAACTTGCAAGTTCGGTCGGCCAGAGAAATTTCGGTAATGCAAGCTACTGGAATGGACCGACCTTGCGACCGGACTTGCAAGGTCAGTCGGGCTAAAATTTTCAAATCCGAAACCTACTGGAATGGACCGACCTTGGGACCGGACTTGCAAGGTCGGTCGGCCCTGGAATTTTACATAGTCTACTGGAATGGACCGGACTTGCAAGGTCGGTCGCAAGTCCGGTCGAGTCAAAAAAAAAATGTTTTAATTATATGATTATAGTAATCATATATACATATATATGCCTATGTACACATATGCATTATAAGTAGTAATACACCATTAATGAAGTAATAATGGTAAGAAAGTAAGTAAATGTGTAAGGAAGCAAGTTTATGAAGTAGTAAAGGAAAGAATGGTTTTATAACCAAGTAAGAAAGTAATGGAGTAGTAAGTATACATTGAAAGTATCAATGAAGGAGTAAGTAGATCAAAATAGATCATTGATCATACTACTTCATGTATGTATAGGAATCCCATAGTTGAGCTCCAAAGGAACCGGTAGTACCCTACGACGGTGAACGGTATGATTTCCTCATGCCCTGTATCCTAACTTGGTTACCCCGATTTGTGTGCTTATGTGATCACCAATAAGATAAATGCATGAATCGGACTTATATTGCACTTAGTTGTGTTTGAACTATATTGTTCTTGTTTATGCTCTTGAACATTTAGTTTGTATAATTCATGAAATGTATGAATGGAAATGAAGTGTATGTGTAAGTATGAGTACTTGTGTATTGTATGTATCTACGGGAAGTAAGTATGGACTTCTACTAATTCCTAACCATCTAACTCCTAACATGAGTAATGAGTATAATGGAATGAGTAGAAGCCCGATATAGTTTCGGCCACGCGTGAGGATGAGGAAACACAAGAGGTTGGATCCGAATCCTGGCTATAATCTTTTCCATGGACCAAATCCCTTGAATGGGTAGCATCCTGGATTAGTGGGCCACCCTAAAGCCCGGTGGTGGGATGTAGTAATCCCTGCCCAGAGGTCATACCGACTTAACTGGAATCGTAGTAAGAAGTATTGTATTCGTATTGGTCTTGACTGTTGTAAGTTATTGACCCGGAGTAAAAGTATTGAACACCCGATTAACCCGGGTGAGTAATAAGGCTAACAAGACCTTTGTATGTATTGGAGAATTGTATCTCCGTGATGCGGTGAGTGTGGTAAGTATGAATGGATGACTTGTATTGCACTCTTTGTATGTATTGTATGCATGTATGCTTGGTGAAATGAATGTATTGTATTGTACTGTATAAAGCATGTATGTATGTATGAGTGAAACGAACCGCATGTACTCGACCAAATAGTTGGCGTACCCTCGCTAGTACGCGGGGTATGCGGTTATCATATGCAGCGTAAGCTGGCCCCCTAGGGGGAATGTTTTTACTCCACAGGTACCCGCGAGGCGTGAAGGTAGAGTAAGGTCAAGATGTGATTCTTTTTGGAGTAGTAGTAAGATTAGATGGTGTACTGAGTTGTACACGGCTAAGGCCTTTTGAGTAGCCGGTGTACCATGTGGTACACCTTTTTGAGTAATGAATTCTTGATTGGATAGAAGGGAGTAGTTGTATAAACTCTTAATTTTGGGAAGTAGCACCGGATTGTAATTCGTATAACTTGGATACTCGGTAATCAAATGTAAGTAAGTAATCGGTATTGTAAAGTAAGTAGTATGTATGCATTTTATTCTAATCATCAGACCGATACGGTAAGTAGCAGTAGCCTTGTTAACCTTGGATGGTTAACGGCGTTGTATCACCCGCCGGGAGTAGGTAAGTATTCCGCTGCGAGTAAGGAAATTATGGGAATGATTAGAGGATAATGGATGGATTAGCGGTTGGGGTGTTACAAAAAGTGGTATCAGAGCGAAGTCTCGCTCTGATGATTAGAATCTTAAGAGTAGTGATTACCGAGTTAGGATTTCAACCGTCTTAAGACGGATATTTAGAAACCTAACTAGGAACTACCGTTGTTAACAACGGATACCCTTGACGTCTGCAAAGACGATACCACTGCTTGAATCAAGACCATGAGGTCGTAGTATCATGACATCTAATGTAATCCACACTTGTTCAGATGTCAGGACGTGGTCCAGGTCGTCCCAGAGGAGGGGGCAACGATGGACCAAGCGCGCAGACGATAGCCGAAATCGTCGCCGCCACGGTAGCACAGATGCTACCGGATGTAATCACGACTGTACAACAAACACAGCAAAACCAGCAGCAGCAGCAGCCCGACCCACCTCATCCCCGAGAAACGAATTGGGTAAAAGCTGTCACCGACCTTCGACCTCCATGCTTTAGAGGCGAGAGCGACCCCGCCAAGCTCGAGGCCTACCTCTCCGAGATGGAGACGGCCTTCGAGACACTTGAGACTCCCGTTGGAGTTCGAGTGAGGATAGCTGCGTACTATCTCAAAGACGCGGCTATGGACTGGTGGAAGCTCGTTAAGGCCGAGCACATAGCTGATCCCGCATTCGGATGGGAAGCATTCACCTCTCTCCTCCGATCTAAGTACTACCCCGAGCATGTCAAGACCAAGAAAAGGCTTGAGCTCGACGCACTAAAAATGACCGAGAAGATGACGGTTGATGAATATTACCGCACTTTCACCTCTCTTCTCCGACTTCTACCCGACCTTGGGTATACCGGCCAAGTCTTGGTCGACCGCTTCTACGGCGGATTGAGCCATCGACTCCGGTATGGCATGGGCTTCACACGGTTTACCTCCCTTCAGGTGAACAAGTTGAACCCTTAAAAAGCCATGAGTAATGTGAATTAGTATTCCCGTATGTAAATGTAACCTAATGCCTAAGTAATTCAGGAGTGTTACCACGCTGCATCTCGAGTTGAGATCACCTGCCAGCTAAGAGATGAGGAGCAAGCGCTGAAGCGCAAGGTGAGCGGCAAAGGTAACCCCTCCGATGATCAAAACCAATCCAAACCTTGGAAGAAAAGGAAGTGGAAGCACTCCCACCATAAGAACACTTCCGGAGACGGCGGTGCCCATGCTGAGAAGGGAAAGGCAACTGAGCCATTACAGATTGTCTACACCGCACCAGTGGCAGCGAAGCCACTGAGGTCTCAGCCCTACAGGGGTAAGAACCCGAAACCGAACTAGTACACTTGTGAATTGCATGTATATAGAGTATTGTAAGTATACCGAACCTTGCTAACTTGGAAGCTATAGGTTCTGGATTTGGCCAAGGAAAGAACCAATCTGATGGCCGCAGCTACATCTGCCGTAACTGCAACAAGGATCATCCCGGCACAGATTGCCAAGGAAGGGAGATCCGCTGCTTCACTTGTCAGAAACCGGGCCACCGTGCCAATGCATGCCCAGAAAACTCTAAGCCCAAGGGCAACTACCAGGGCTACAAGCAGCGTGAAGGCAAGGAGGTTGCATCTGGCGATGCTCATGCCCAGCACACCTCACAGGGACAGGGGTCCCGAGGTCCGCAGAAGGGCGCACCGCAGAGGCAGCCGGCCTTACACATCATAGACCGTGATGGGACCGGGACTAAGTCCGGCCCAGGTAACCACTGTAACCTTTAATCCTTGAAGAGCATGACTAAGTATTAAAGTAATTGTATGAATGAAAGCATGAATACGTAAGTACTTGAAGTATGAAATTGACCATGAGTAAGTAACATGGAAGTATGTAATGAGCATGAAATGAATTAGTAAGCCTAGAACTCACTCTAGATGAAATTTACCACCTTAGGGAAATTCCATATCTGTTACCCAATACCTTCAAACTCACCTCATGAAGAGACCGACATCGCCAATCACCACTTCAACAACGAACAGGGTCAGGTCATCCGCCCAGGTATGATCTTATTAAAAGGATACCTGACACCCGAAGCACAAGTTTCAATCATCCGACGATGCAACGAGTTAGGAATGGGTCCAGGAGGATTTTATACACCCGAATTCCCCGGTGGAGCAACAATGAAGCTGGAAATGATGTGCTTGGGAAAGGACTGGAACCCTTATACCAAGACATACCAAACAACGCGAGCAGGAGACGGAGCAACACCTCCAGCAATACCCCCAGAATTCCAAATGCTTGTCACACAAGCCGTAGAAATCGCACAACAATGTGAAGATGAACCAATCCCTGTACTTGAAGCAGACCTATGTATTGTCAACTTCTATGAAAAAGAAGGACGACTTGGCTTACACCAAGACAAGGACGAGACAGCGGAATCTCTTGAACTAGGAGTGCCCGTAGTGTCTTGGTCCATTGGTGATGACGCCGTATTTTTGTATAGCGAGCGGAAGCGTGTGGACCTCGTAGAGAAATTGGTATTGAGATCAGGAGATGTTCTAATCATGGGTGGAAAATCAAGGTTGCTGTATCACGGGATCCAGAAGATCAAGTTGAATACGGCACCACCGGCAATAATCAATGCCACACACATGAAACCAGGACGCCTGAACCTTACCTTTAGAAAGTATTAATCTTGTAGTAACATGTAATCCAGTAGTAACGTGTATTAGAGACACAGTATGTATGATGGTTGGTTATTCAATAAAAGCAGTGTTGATTATTAAATTCCACTTGCGTTCCACCATCTTTACTTATAATCTCATGAATCAATAGGTTGTGGACTCGGTACCGAAGGTAACCTGAGCATCCTCACCGAAGAACAAGCCGGCAAGAGCGGCACCATTCTAACGGGAACCTTCCTAGTAAACGGCATCGAAGCCTCAGTATTATTCGACTCCGGCACCTCTCACACCTTCATATCGCCATCTCTTGCGAAGAAGTTGGGGCTAGATGCGGATGAGCTACCGAACTTCTTGGTTACTCTCCCATCGAAGGAGCGGGTACAGTGTACCAAGTTACAAAGCAGCCACCATTCAAATCAAAGGTGAAGCGTTTCCCATTTCCTTCATTGAATTCAACGGATTGGGATTCGACTTAATAGTTGGAATGAACTGGTTGGAGCGGCACAAGGGGAGAATCCTATGCGCCGAGCATCGATTGCAGCTCAAGAGTCCATCTAGTTGGAATGAACCGGAGGTTTGTTAAGGACTTCGTATGGACAAAGGAGTGCGAGGTATCCTTCCAGAAATTAAAAGACTCATTGACCTCAGCGCCAATTCTCACACTTCCAGAGGGCACAGAGGGATTTGAGGTGTATTGTGATGCATCGGGCAAGGGCATGGGATGCGTACTCATGCAGCATGGCAAGGTAGTAGCCTATGCTTCTCGCCAGCAGAAAAAGCATGAGGAGAATTACCCGACACATGATCTAGAGTTAGGAGCCATTGTCTTCGCCTTGAAGATATGGAGACACTATCTCTATGGGGTTAGCATCACCATCTACTCCGACCACAAAAGTTTACAGTACGTATTCACCCAGAAAGAACTGAATCTAAGACAGAGGAGGTGGATGGAGTTCCTCTCGGATTACGACATCAACCTCCAGTATAAAGAAGGGAAGGCAAACGTAGTAGCCGACGCCCTGAGTCGTCGAGCACACTCGCTCCATTCGCTACTCGCTTCTTCTAGCTTGGTTGACGAGGTGCGAGACGCTCAGTTGAGCGACCCTTACTTCACAGAGATCAGACAGAAAATCACAGATGGTACCTTCGAGCGCCGAAAGTACGACTTCAAACTGCATGAAGATGGTCTGATCCGTTTGAATGGCAGATTATGCGTCCCCCGAAGCAATGCTGAGCTAAGGGATCGCATTCTGCGAGAGTCACATTGTTCGACATTGCATGTCCATCCGGGAGCCTCTAAAATGTACAAAGACATGAAAAGGTACTTCTTGGTGGTCAGGAATGAAATCAGACGTGACTAAGTATGTTCTGAGGTGTCTCACATGCCAGAAGGTGAAGTTCGAGCACCGAAGACCGGGAGGAATGGTGCAATCCATGCCCATTCCGGAGTGGAAATTCCACGACATCTCCATGGATTTTGTTGTTGGACTCCCACCTGCTAGGGGAGGACTCAACATGATCTGGGTAGTAGTCGATCGCCTCACCAAGGTTGCCCGATTCATACCGATGAAGGACACCTGGAAGGTGGCGAAGCTCGCAGAGCTATTCGACAAGGAGATCATCCGACACCACGGAGTCCCAAAAACCATTGTATCTGACCGCGACACCAGATTTCTTTCGAGATACTAGAGAGCGACACGGGAAGCGCTTGGTACTGAGTTGAAGCTTAGCACCGCCTTCCATCCACAGACCGACGGTCAGACAGAAAGGACCATCCAAACACTAGAGGATATGCTAAGGGCATGTGCCTTAGACTTCCAGGGGAGCTGGATTGAGAAGCTTCATCTTATCGAGTTTTCGTATAACAATAGCTATCATGCTTCGATTAAGATGTCGCCATTCCAAGCCTTATATGGTAGACCTTGCCGTACCCCGTTGTGTTGGGATGAGTCAAGCGAAGCGGTCATCATAGGACCGGAGTATTTGGAACAAGTACAAGCTGAGGTACAACAAATCCGAGCAAATATGAAAGCAGCCCAAGATAGACAGAAATCCTATGCGGATGTGCGACGACGCGACCTTGAGTTCGCCGTGGGCGACCAAGTGTTCTTGTGTGTCTCACCTATGAAGGGTGTCTTTCGATTTGGCCAAAAGGGCAAGCTGAGCCCGAAATATGTAGGGCCGTATACCATTACCGAGAGGATTGGAGCCGTAGCTTATAGGCTAGCATTGCTGAAGAATTGGGGGTGTTCATGATGTCTTTCATGTATCACAACTCAAGAAATACATAGCTGATCCCTCTCATGTATTAGAACCCGAACACCTATCCCTAGAGCCGACGATGAGATATGTCGAGACTCCACTACGAATCCTTGATACGAAGACAAGAGACACTCGCCATAAATCTGTACGAATGGTGAAGGTCTTGTGGTCTAACCACGATGTCGAGGAAGCGACTTGGGAATTAGAGGACGCCATGAAGGCGAAGTACCCGAATCTGTTTGTAGACTAGATGTCTAGTATCCGTATAGCACGGAGGGTACGGGGCGTACCCCTTTTAAGGGGGGTAGAGCCTTTCGCTTTTGCATTGCTTCGGGTTAGCATTGCGTAGTATGCATGTATTGTAATTGTATTTTGGTTGGCACATGTAGTGCTAATTGTATTGTATTGGCACAAAGTAGTGCTAGTAGTATTCGGTATGTAGTACGATGAGTATGGTATGTGTATGGTAGTATGTAATGAGTAATGCATTTGTGTTGTACGGTATATGACACGAATGACATTGTGAAGTGTATTGTGGAATGTATGAACTGAATGGTGTATTGCGTATGGTATTTGAATGGAGTATTGTGTATGAATTGAGTATTTTGTATGGTATTGGAATGGAGTATTGCGTATGAATTGTGTATGCTGGTAGTGTAAGAATTGTGAACACCTCGTAAGGTGGTAGTAGAATGTATTATGGCAACTGGTTTGCCAAATAAGTGGAAATGTAAACCGTAACTTTGAGCAACTTTGAGGGCAAAGTTTCTTAAGGGGGGTAGATTGATATACCCCGTAATTAAAAACAGTGATTAATTAGGCTAATTATATTTTTAAAAGCTTAATTACACTAAAATAAATACAAGGGAACAAATCCCGAAGAAAACGGACCCTTAAAATGGGTTAAAAGCAAAACGAACCTTAAAGCGCGTTTTTCGAGGAAACCGGGAAAACGCGTTTAAGCGGGTCAAATAGACTCGTAACAATTTTGGTCAACTAAATAGTCACTAATAAATATTAGTGAAGCTTTAGAACAATAAAATTAATTAAACGAGAAAATTCCGGAAAACGGGTACCGGTTAGTAAAAACTATAACAACCGGTAAGTTGTGGGGTGAGAATGCAAATAAAGAAACTTAGTGTGTCCACTTTTGTAAATAAAAAGCAAAAATTTGAGTGTGTGTGAGTGTGGGATCGAGAGCCCCTCCTCTCTCACTCTCTTTATTCCCTCTTATGTGCTAAAAGATAAACAAGTAAATAAAAGCAAGAAAGAAAAGAAAAGGCACTCTCTCTCCTCACTCTTCCCTTTGCCTCTCACGTACTCCCTCCCTTCTCTATTCTCTCTTCTTCCTCTCCTGCGATTCATGGAGTTTTGAAGAAACTCACAAAACTCCTCACTTCTCTCCTCTCTTTGAACACTCAAACCTTCTCCAAACTCAACAAAAATTACACCATTGGAATCCCCTTGCAAAGGAGAACATTTCCCTCCTTTCAAAAATCAAAAAGCTCAACTTTCGATTTTATGGGTGTTCTCCATTTGAAGATTCAAGTCCACCATTAGAAGCACCTTCACCTCCTTGTTACTTTGAGGTAAAAAGAATTTCGAAAATCCTCCATTTCTAGCGCAAAAAGCATTATAAGGATTTTCATTTTTTGAACTATTGGCCCTCTTTATTCCAGCCAATTTTGGCTCTCTTGTTGGGCTAGGAATCTTGTTCTTTTGCTATTCAAGAACTTCATTCACCCATTGGAAGGTAACATCCTTTTCTAAACCCTAAAACCTAAATTCTAGGGTTAGTATAAAATGAATGCTAAATGGTATTGTGTATGTGTTATGGGCTGTAGCATTTTGTGTGTGTGAACCCATTGGAACCGAGAACAAAGGAGAAGAAAAGAAGAAGAGGAAAGGAAAGGAAAGAAAAACTAGCAAGACAAGGTAAATGCTCTTACCTTGTGTTAGTTGGTGTATTGTATTGTAACAGTTTTTAGTAGTGAAATGAGTATGGAATTGAGTAATAAGTAGTAGTAATGTGGTAGTGTATTGAGAATTGATAATGTAACAGTTTTGAAGTATTTTAAAGAAGTGTAAAAGCTTGGGAAAACATTGGGTAGTGAATGTGTAGGTGTGCAGGAATTTTATGTGTTGTGGTAGTGTTGGATTGTGAGGATAATGTATTGTATAAACAGGTTGTGAGAATGTGAATTTGTGAGCTGAAATAGTGTGTGGAGAATGTTAGAAATATAGGGGAAACCATGTCAAATTTTGTGTAGGAATGAGAAGACTTAAGTTGTTTAAGAAGAGGAAGTATTTGGAGAGTTTAAAAGGAATGTTTAGTAGCTTGTAACAGATTTTAGTATGAGTGTGTAAATGGGATGGAATTGGGTTGAGAGTTAATGTATTTAAGATGCTAAGAGTAGCATTGGTTGAGGGAGTATTGGAGTGTAAGAGTTGAGGTGAAAATCTGTAGCAAAATGAAGAAACCAAAATCTGTAGCATTAGTGTGAAGAAAACTGATGCAAGTGTTGGGAAGAAATGAGGAAATTTGGTGTAAGTTGTGTAAGAATGGAGTAGTAAGTTTGGAGGATGAATTAAGGTGATTTAGAGTGTGTAAATAGTGCTAAATCATGTGGGGAAACATTGGTAAAGATTGGGGAAACAATGGGTAAAGAAAACACCCAAAAACAGATTTTAAAACTGAAGTACTGGGCCGGACCGACCTTAGGACCGAACTTGCAAGGTCGGTCGAGCCCAGATTTACAAGACGGGAAACCTTCTGGAATCGACCGACCTTGCGACCGGACTTGCAAGTTCGGTCGGACCAGAAAATTCTCCCGTCTGAAACCTTCTGGAATGGACCGAACTTGCGACCGGACTTGCAAGTTCGGTCGGCCAGAAAAATTCCGCAGATGAAACCTTCTGGAATGGACCGAACTTGTGACCGGACTTGCAAGTTCGGTCGGCCAGAGAAATTTCGGTAATGCAAGCTACTGGAATGGACCGACCTTGCGACCGGACTTGCAAGGTCGGTCGGGCTAAAATTTTCAAATCCGAAACCTACTGGAATGGACCGACCTTGGGACCAGACTTGCAAGGTCGGTCGGCCCTGGAATTTTACATAGTCTACTGGAATGGACCGGACTTGCAAGGTCGGTCGCAAGTCCGGTCGAGTCAAAAAAAAATATATGTTTTAATTATATGATTATAGTAATCATATATACATATATATGCCTATGTACACATATGCATATATAAGTAGTAATACACCATTAATGAAGTAATAATGGTAAGAAAGTAAGTAAATGTGTAAGGAAGCAAGTTTATGAAGTAGTAAAGGAAAGAATGGTTTTATAACCAAGTAAGAAAGTAATGGAGTAGTAAGTATACATTGAAAGTATCAATGAAGGAGTAAGTAGATCAATAATAGATCATTGATCATACTACTTCATGTATGTATAGGAATCCCATAGTTGAGCTCCAAAGGAACCGGTAGTACCCTACGACGGTGAACGGTATGATTTCCTCATGCCCTGTATCCTAACTTGGTTACCCCGATTTGTGTGCTTATGTGATCACCAATAAGATAAATGCACGAATCGGACTTATATTGCACTTAGTTGTGTTTGAACTATATTGTTCTTGTTTATGCTCTTGAACATTTAGTTTGTATAGATCATGAAATGTATGAATGGAAATGAAGTGTATGTGTAAGTATGAGTACTTGTGTATTGTATGTATCTACGGGAAGTAAGTATGGACTTCTACTAATTCCTAACCATCTAACTCCTAACATGAGTAATGAGTATAATGGAATGAGTAGAAGCCCGATATAGTTTCGGCCACGCGTGAGGATGAGGAAACACAAGAGGTTGGATCCGAATCCTGGCTATAATCTTTTCCATGGACCAAATCCCTTGAATGGGTAGCATCCTGGATTAGTGGGCCACCCTAAAGCCCGGTGGTGGGATGTAGTAATCCCTGCCTCGGAGGTCATCCGACTTAACTGAAGTAAAGTAAAGTATGTAAGAAGTATTGTATTGTATTGGTCTTGACTGTTGTAAGTCATTGACCTGGAGTAAAAGTATTGAACACCCGATTAACCCGGGTGAGTAATAAGGCTAACAAGACCTTTGTATGTATTGGAGAATTGATCTCCGTGATGCGGTGAGTATGGTAAGTATGAATGGATGATGTATTGCACTCCTTGTATGTATTGTTTGCATGTATGCTTGGTGAAATGAATGTATTTATGTACTGTATAAAGCATGTATGTATGTATGAGTGAAACGAACCGCATGTACTCGACCAAATAGTTGGCGTACCCTCACTAGTACGCGGGTATGCGGTTATCATATGCAGCGTAAGCTGACCCCCTAGGGGGAATGTTTTTACTCCACAGGTACCCGCGAGGCGTGAAGGTAGAGTAAGGTCAAGATGTGATTCTTTTTGGTAGTAGTAGTATAGATTAGATGGTGTACTGAGTTGTACACGGCTAAGGCCTTTGAGTAGCCGGTGTACCATGTGGTACACCTTTTTGAGTAATGAATTCTTGATTGGATAGAAGGGAGTAGTTGTATAAACTCTTAATTTGGAAGTGGAGTAGCACCGGATTGTAATTCGTATAACTTGGATACTCGGTAATCAAATGTAAGTAAGTAATCGGTATTGTAAAGTAAGTAGTATGTATGCATTTTATTCTAATCATCAGACCGATACAGTAAGTAGCAGTAGCCTTGTTAACCTTGGATGGTTAACGGCGTTGTATCACCCGCCGGGAGTAGGTAAGTATTCCGCTGCGAGTAAGGCAATTATGGGAATGATTAGAGGATAATGGATAGATTAGCGGTTGGGGTGTTACACCCTCTATCATGGGCTAAACTTTCAAAGCATTCGAAGTTGATATGAGTCATTTTTGGATGAGAGAGAAAGCCTATAGGAGATCTTAGGAGCCTTGAAAATTATAGAAATGCCCCTGAAGATGACTAAGCTGTCACTAACACCCCGTAACGTGCCGATCGAACCGAGATTCCTCATCATTTGACCAAAGTGTCCCTTGCAACACTAAATCCTTAGAAACCCTACACCGGGGGTGAAATACCCCAAACATATTAAACATGGATTAAATATTTAATCACATTAATTAAGGCCTGAACATGCCTTATAAGTCAACTGAGAACAACAGTGGTCAACATAAAATAAGATGTTAAGGGTAAATAAATACCCAAATGAACTTCTTAGGACCTAAAAATTTGTCCTAAGTCTATAAACATAATATTAAACATATTATAACCATTGGACAACACTCCAACACAAAGAACAAGCACTTACATGCTTCAAGGTCAAATAGAGCAAAAAGGTGCTCTAAGAGACCTTAAAAATCTAATGACCTCTAAATGATATAAAATTGGATACCATGATCAAATATCATGTAAGGGACACAACAAAACCGTTGTCAAAGAAAACCAAGCTCAGAAACACCTTGCGACACAAAATGTGCACTAAAACTCCTTAAAGCACGTTTTTGTGTAATCGCCTTCTAAATTGGTTTTAAATGAGCTAAAAGGTTATAAATACCTTTAAATATGATAAAATATCATATTATATGATATTAGGAATTTAATTCCAGAAATTTATGAATTTTTACAAATTTAATATTAAAATATTAATAAAACCCTAATGTGGGGCCCGTTTGGGTCAACATTGACTAAGTTGGTCAATGTTGACCATTGACCACGAAATGGACTACATAAAATCAGGTAAATAAGTCTCTTAACAGACCAAGAGACAAGTCCCATGTGACAACTAAATATAGTCCTTTACTTTAGCATAAAATAACAAAAAAAGACATACTTTACCTTATAAAACAAAAAAGGTGGGCTCCACTTACCTTACCCATGTGAGCCAACCGAATTGGAGCCTCCACTTGCTCCTCTTCCTCCTTGTATTTCGTGGCTCCAAGCTGGTACAAGACAAGAGATGAGTCACCTTACAATAAATGAACTAAAGTAACATTATTTATCCCCATTTTCATTCAAAATTGGCTCCAATCATGCCCTACCTTTGCCAATCAAGGACGGCTGCCCTTGTCATTGTCTCCTCCTTGTCTCCACCGAAATTACTCATCAATTATCAATTGCAATCAAACTTGATGAGTCACCAATTCAATAATGACATAAAATATTCAAAAAAAGTGTTTTAAGGCAATATTAGGTCTTTCCCCTTCATTTCTCCTCTTCAGCCGAGTTTGCTCTGTCCATGAGCTCTCTCTGGCTCCCCTCCACCGTAGGTAAGAGTTCCAAGCACCATTGATGAGGTTTCAAGCTCTAGGTAAGCTCTTAAGGCATAAAAATGCCCATTTTCTTCATCTTTCCTTCCATTTTCGATTGATCTACACTCCAACCTTTTCTATACATCTATGTAGAGTGATTTGGAGGTTAGAGGAAGTGTTGGTTTCGTACATAACCAGATCTAAGGAGGAAAGTTCAAGTCTTGACCATTTAAGGTAAAAATGTGCTTTAAGCTCATAACTTTTGATTCCCTTCAAGTTCGGCTGTGAAACTTTGGTCATAGCCTCATCTTCTTCTCCTTTTCATGTGGAATCTGTTGGTTAGCCATTTGGAGCAAGGGTGGCCGAGATCCAAAGGAAATACCCTCTTTTAAGGCATTTTTCCAAGGTAAAACCTAATAACAAGGTAGCTTGTTGAGATCTAGCTATTTCCTATGTCAATATGGTGGATCTAACACCTTGTGGTGTGTTTGATTCAGGTAGAAACCATCTTGAACTCTCCTTGCACTCTTAAGGTAATTTTTGCCTTAAATCTTACATTAAATTACTTCTTATGGTTAGATCTTGCTTGGAGACTAACTAGGCCTTGTTTTCTGTTTGAAAACATGTAAAACAAGCTGTGGAGAATTTCTACTTAAGGTGGCCGAACCAAACAAGGATTACCTAAGCTAAATCAAGGTATAAATCACTTAAACATTAACTTTGCTAAGTTAAAAATGTTCTAAGCTAATTCTAATACTATTGCCGTGAGTGAATGAAATACCCCAAACCTAAGTATGCTAAGCAAACATCAAATTATGATGTAGTAAGGCTAGAATATGCCTTAGAAAGATTGGTAGACAATTTAAACCAAGGAAAACACAAGAAAGTGCCTTAAGGGCAATCAGGGCAAAAACATGCTCTAAGCTTGGAGAGACTTGGGTGAGTACCCAAATATCATGATAAGACCTTAGTAATATTCTAATGGTCATTTTAAATCAATTAGCAAAGAAAACCAAGCTTGAAAACAAGTTAAAACACAAAATGTGCTTTAAGAAGTCTTAAAGCACATTTTTGAGAAGTTGTCTTAGAATTGAGTTTTGAGTGGCTAAATGTCCATCATTACTCTTTAATCAACATGTGTACTAATTAGTATCACATTAGGAGGTCTAAATCAATGGGAAATCAAAAATTTCAGAAATATGTGCACTGATTAGTGAATAGTGCCAAATAGTGACTAGTTTAAGTTTTAATCAACTTAAGTCAATTAGTTGGTCAACAAAGACCATGACTAGCCTTATTTAAGGTAGGGGGCCAGTTTTCTAAAGGAGGGTGAGTCACCATAAGTAGTCAAATAAGGGAAGAAAAGAAGAGATAAGTAAAAGAGTACTATTTGCTTTATTAAAGCAAATATCTCTTATAAGCCACCTTTCTTCTTCTCTCTCTTCATTTCTCTTCTTCACACGATTTCTTCTTCTCTTCTTTTGCTCCAAACCGAGAGAGCTCCATCCATGGGTGCTCCACCTTCAATCACTCACTAAGTATTCATCTTTGCTCCAAATCAAAAACTAAACACATATTTCTCTTAGTTAGGCCAAGACCTATCTTTCTATCTTTTCAAATCTTTCAAAGCTCCATTTTGGTGCCATGAGGAAACTCCATTGATGGAGGAAAATCAGGTTTGAAGAGCTCATTAGCTTCTCCATTCTCTTAAGGTAAAGAAAATGTAAGAAAAACCATGTTTCCATCATTTCTTGTACATGGCCGAAAATTCCTTCTCATGGGGCTATGTTTTCATGCCTTGTTCTAGCTTGATTTATTCACCAAGTACTAGTGGAGGTCCTATTTCATTCAATGCCCAAGTCTACTTTGAGACTTCAAGGTAATCATCCACTTTTATGCTTTAGAACACATTTCTAACCTAGGTTTTCATTCCTTGAGGTTAGTGCATTGTTTAGTACTCATATGAGTAATTGAATATTGATTAGAACATGGGCAAGGGGAATTTAAGTGGTGGCCGAGATCTATGCAAGAAGAAGGTCTAAGGAGGAGATTAAGATAAGCTTGAGAAAATAAGGTAAAATGCTTACCTAATGGTGGTTTAAGTTTAAGGAATGAGTTTTAGATGAGTACTAATGTAGCTTAAAGCTTACATTAGGTAATGGGTTGTATAACCTAAGAAAAAGAACTTAAATAAGCTTGAGAACTTGTGACTAAGGAGCCAAAGGAAATGAGTTAGTAATATAAGTTTAAGATGAGTTTTAAGAGTATTATAACTACTATGAGATTGATGAGTGTATTTGCAGGTTGAAAGCTTATATATGTGGGGAAATTCAGTGTTTAAGTTTAAGTCATTTAAGGGCCTAAGAGCCATGTCATTTAAGAGCCTTAGTGCTATGCAATTTAAGATTAATTGCCAATATTGAGTTTGTTGTGAATGAGTTGGTTTGGTGATGAGATGTGATGAGAAAGAACTTGATGTGTGTGTGAGATGGTTGAATGAGGAAAACAATGTGTGTGGGCATGATAAGATACTAGAGAAGCCATGGCGAAATTTGAGTAGAAAATAAGTGTTTAGGTGATGGTGGTGAATTAATATGACCTAGGATTTACTAGGAATCACTATGAGGAATTTGAGTGGGAATGAGTTAACTAAGGAGTTCTTGAGGTTTAGAATGATCTAGAGATGTCTAGGAGGAATTAGAGGATTGGTGAGTGTTTTGAACACACCAAAATCATGAGATGAGGAATGTAAGACTTGTGCATAAGTTTAAGGAGAAGGTATAATGCTTAAGGTGATTAAGATATGTCCTAAGGGAATATAATGACTAAGGAAGTACTAGGAAGTCTTAGAGGTGTCTTGATGAAAAAGGGGTGAGATAAAGTGTTATAATGAGTTATAATGACTTAGGCATTACTTTGAAGGATTTAGGAATCAAGAGAATGTAATTGAGTATTTAGGACTTAGGTAAATGTTGGTAAACAACTAGGATGGAAATAAGGTGTTGATGGAGGGAAGCTTAAGCTTGTGAAGGAACTTTAAGTAAATGCATAACAAGAATTTTCGGTGGTGAAAGATGCTTGGGAGATGATGTTATAGTGGTGAGGAAAACATTTGGCATAGTGGTTACATTAAGTATGAACCACCACCTAGAAACCTAGAGGAAAGCATTACAAGTATTAGCATTATTACAGGGAGAAATGTATAATGATAAGGGATAATCTTGGTGAATGATTTAATGTTGTTTGGAGGATGCTCTAAGGTGGGTTTAAGGGTCTAACTGATGTAGAACACATTGGATGGCTTGAGGAAAGTTTGTGAAGATTTGGCAAAGTTTGGGCATTTTTTAGTGGCGTCCGATACCAGAGGGTCCGACCCAAGTTTGGGTCGGAAGGCCTCTGTATAACGCCAGGAAGTTTGGAATGGTCCGACCCAGAGGTCTTGGGTCGGTATGGGTCGGCGGGTGAGCTGTAGAGGGCAATAAAGTTCTGGAGTTAGTGGTGGGCCCCCTTTGCGACGGCAGTTGGTTGGGTGGACGAGGCGGGTCAGAATGGTCGGACAGGTGGTTTTAGAAGACGGAAAGTTTCTGGAATGGTCCGAACCAGTTGGTTCGGACGGTCGGACATGGGGTCGGACATGTAGGGTTTATTTCAAACCCGAAAGTTACTGGAATGGTCCGACCCAGAGGGTGGGGCCGGACGGTTGAGGCTGGTTGGACGACGGTGGGTGGGTCGGACGGCCCTTAACACTTAAAAAAAAAAGAAATTTAAAATTCTAAGAATGGTAATAGGTAATAAGGTATACCTTTGGTGGGGTGGTAATGATTAGGACCCTAGGAACTTAAGGGATTAAGTTAAGTTAAGTATAAACTTAAAAGTTTAAGGTTAAGATATAAGATTAAGTTGTAAGACTTAAGAGGTGTTAGGTGGGAATCATTAAGGGATTAAGTAAGTTAAGCAAGTTAAGTAAGTTGGATTAAGTTAAGTGATTAACAACCTAAAACTGAATGAATGTTTTAGGACTTGGGGATTTGGACTCCGGAAGAGAGTAAGCAACCGAACGACCAACGGTGAACGGTACAGTTCTCTTGTGACCTGCTTGCTAACGAGGTGTCCCTCGGCTTGTGTGCTATTTGTTTTTGTGTGCTCACTAAACAAGATAAAGCATGCAACCGGAACATATTATATATATTGTATTGTTGTGTGATGTTTGAAAACTAAACACAATATTCCGTGAGAACTTACTAACCAATGTTTAGTAAGGAATTGAGTGAGACTAAGGAACGCCCCTAATAAGGGACGATATGAACCGAAAGAGGTTAACCAACAAAATGGTCTTGAGATGACTACTAACTGGAACTTGAGTGAGGAGGAAACCCGGGACCGATCTCCGGTCATGCATGCTAAGGAAAAAGGGGGACGGTATCTGAATCAGATCCGCCCTCCGCTTAAGGACTTGTCTTCGGACTTGTAGCCTAGGGCCGGCTGCCGGCTCAGCTACGTGGACTCCCGTCCAGAGTAGGTGGCATTAAGATGGTGCGGTGGGATCACCTAAATCCAGGTTCGAATTAAGCTACAACCATTCCCTTCCAGGAACGGTTTGTATATTCAGATTAAGTTAAGATTAAGATTAAGGTGAGATTAAGATAAGTTACAATCATTCCTTTTTAAAGGGTGATTTGTATTGTTAAAATTAAGATTAAGTTAAGATTAAGATAAGTTACAATCATTCCTTTTTAAAGGATGATTTGTATGTTAAGATTAAGATTCAGTTATTAGATTATTAGATAAGTTGCAACCAATCCTTTTAAAGGATGGTTTGTATAATTAAGATTAAGATAAGTGACATCCACTCCTTATTAAAGGATGGTTGTTGCTAAGATTAAGATAAGACTAAGATTGAGGTGAGATAAGGTTGGTCTAAGATTAAGAGGGAACATTACTTAAGGAGTAAATAATTAACTCTCTAATTAAGGGAACGCATTTAAGTCGTTCATTGTGTGTGAACTGTATTGTTCATATCTGAGTTGTTGTTTACTGCACTTACTATTATATTGTGCATCTAATCAACCTCCATGCTATCGACAATTAGTCGTCGTAGCCACGTTAGCTTGGGGGCCATGAGGGGATCGTACCAGCATTCGTGCTGACCCCCTTTGGGGGCTGTTTTTACTACACAGGTACATCAGGAAGCGGCCGTCGCAAGAGTAAGAAGAGGATACAAGTGTTAAGGATTAAGAGTGACCTACGAGTTGTGCATGTACACTCGTATGGCAATTGAGTTAGTAAGATGTATAGGTTGTTGAGAGGATTGTAAGAAGAATATGTATTTGGTTAAGGTTGTTATGTACTAGTGTTCGGTATATTCTGTAGTCAGACCGTGGCAAGGTCCTGGAGTGTAAAGAATTCCGCTGTGACATATATATATATATATGTTGTTAAGTTGCGAGACCACATTTGGATTGAGTTGGGGTGTTACAGTGAAGAGGTGAAATAAGGTCTTGTTTGACCTTAAATGTTTAAGGAATGGTTTAATAAATTTTATAACTAATTAAAAAGCATAAGTGTCAAATTTAAGACATTATGTGGAAGTTTGGTAATTAAACAAAGAATCTATGGTGAGGCCGAAAATTTATATGTATTTTGGGACATTTATGTGTAATTTATTTTGAGAGCAAATGTTGTAATAAGGCCATGTATTTTAGGCCATTTTATTTAGGCATTTACAAGTTTTTATTTAAGTTTAGGTGATATATAATTATTACCGAAATGAATAAGGGGTGGTTATAGTGTAATTAAATTAAATTTAGGGACTTTAGAAAAAATAAAGCCGAAAATTAGAGTTAAAAAGGAGTTAAAATAAAGTTTATAAGATTTTATAAAGTTTTGGTGGTTAAATGGTAATTTTTGAAAAGTATGGGTACAAACCGTGAATAAAGGAAATTAATGGTCAAGGAAATATTAAGGTGGTCAACCTTGACCATATGATAGGTTTTGACCAAATTAGATAAGTTAAATAACTTATTTAAGGTTGTATAATAAGATAAGTATCTTATGGTAATATTTTTATAACATATGTGGTAAATATGTTATTACCGAAAATAAAGGGTGTACAATGGTATTTTAAACACCCATGGGCTATTAGGAATTTTTAGGAATATTGGGAATGTTTTGGAATTAAAATAAACTATATATGTATAATATATATAGTTATTATGTCATTATGACACTTTGAGAAAAATAGATGGTGGAATGGTAAATATTGAAAGTATATGGGTTAATGAGGATATTTATAACCCTTTGGTGGAATTTGGTGATTTTTAGAATTAATAAGAGTATTTAATAAGATATGTGTATAATATATGGTTTTAGTGAATTATTGAACTATATGTTATAAATAGGGCCAAATGGCAATTATAGAATAGCACAAGGGCTATTCGGAATTTACAAAAAATAACCATAGGTTACACTCTTTTATAAGTTAGAAATGTTATATTAAATGTATATATAACATGGTAAAAAGAAAGGGGTGATTTTGTAAATAAAGGAAACTATGGTTTAAGGAAAGAATAAGATTTTCTTATGGTGCCTAAGAGGCAATAATAAATAGTTTGTATAAAAACTATAGGTTATAAGTTAAAGGGAATAAAAATATCACATAGTATGATATTAGTATAAGGTATAACCTTACATAAAGTTATGTGGTCAAACGGAATTTAAATTAAGTTAAGGGCTATACTGAGTTAATAAGAATTGAAAGATGAATTTTAGACTAAGGTCTATAATGTTATAAATGTTATGACAATGATATGGTTTAGATGAAATTAATATAAGGAAGGGTACTCACATAAAATAATGTGACAAACTATAAAAAATGAGATTTATAAACTAAGGTGTTTATGGAATAAACCTTAGGAGTTGTAATTATACAACATAAAATGTTACATGATATTAGGATAATAATCTTAATATAAGTTGTATAATATAATACAACTGATGGGAATAATCATCTAATAAAAGATGATAAAATGTAACATAAAATATAAGAGTTTATGAAACTCATGAGAATTACCTACGTGGTAAAAAATATATATACATACACAAGAATGATGTATATAAGGTGGATATATATATACTTTGGTGGAAAACCATATGATTTAATGGTGGTGGTTATTTAAAAAAAAAATAAATATAGTTACGAACTATAAGTCATAAATTTTAGAATGCAATATAATATAAGAATGCATGCATACATGCAACTATAGGTTACGTACCTAAACTAGATGTGGATAAGATTAAAAGAAATATAAGGAATTAAACTTAACAGTTGAAATAGTTTTGACGTACGCGTTTTAAGTAACAAAGCCGACTGTTTTAGAAAAACCTGTAACAAACAACTGTAGAAAACAGGGGTGTGAACGTCGGTTACTTATAATTCGGAAATACCGGATGTAGTTAGTCATGGAGACTGACTTATAGTTTTATTACCGTTTAGAGTATACTTCTGACAAGGACGCTTGACGAGCTAACGGACTGCACGGAGCGTAGGATCTTGCTGATTCATACTCCACCGTAATACAGTCAGGGTGAACGGTATGTAAAGGGGTTGATCCGAGTTGTCCTAAGGTTGCTCCTTGGGCTCGGATTTGGTTGATATAACTGGTATGTTGTTATGAGTCTTTGATTGTCCCTGAGGGTTTCCTCAGTTCAGACATCTGTGTGATCTGTGATAAGATTGTTTGTCTGAATGTGATAATTAATATGCATGAACTGTATATTTATAGCTGCTTATTATTTACTGTTGTTGAGTTAACAGTATTGGTTCGTATATATGAACCTATTATATAAAACGAACTAGCGGCTATGGTGCTATCTTATATGAAATATAAGGAACGTAAGTAAAACGTTGTAGCACTATGATAATAACATATACATATTATCTGAGACTTTTGTACGGAGCATTGGCCTTTCTATACGCCGCTCTTGTATCTAACACTGGATCCCGAGTTTACAGACTCCGGATTGGACTAATGACCTTAGTCTGCTGTGTTAGAAAATTTGGTAATGCGATGCGATGGTATAATTAATTAATTAATGGAATGGAAGTAAAGCCAAGAGGATGTGGCTCTTGGTGCGCGCTGTGATCACAAAAACGATACCAGGATGTCCGCGTACGGGTCCGTAAGTATCAAGAAAATTTCCCGTGAGCTAGAATGGCTCGTTGGTCGGAGACTCTACCGTTGGAGTGGCTACTGCCGTGGGTGACCCGCCATAATATATGGGTAACTAGAGACATGTCTTTTTAACGAGACATTGTCACTAGGTATAACTGAACAACTAAAACAATTGAGACTTATACAGTGGCGAACAATACCATGGACGAGACTTAATACTTGTTTATTATTCTCGTTGTTTCGCTTTGTTGTTCATTGGTTATACTTGTGGTTATTTTATTGTGTGTTGATGGTTGGATGGAGCCTACAAGGCTAAGGTAAATTAAATATGAAAACTGTACGCTACGGCGAATGTACATTGTACATTATATTGTTATTACTCGATACGTTCGATATATAAATGTTGTATGGAATATTAAATGAATGTTTGGATTGGATGGATGGTTAAATGTTTATGGATACTTGGATGGTTGATTAAGTATATTATACATCTATGCTTCAGTTTTGATTATAACTGTAAAAGAAAGGAAAAGCATGAAACCAATCTAATAATAAGATGGTTAAAATGACAAGTGACCATTAGGGTCCAGGCCCGGCATACTCAGCGTCTATCGCTGATACTACACCATTACAGGTTGTTGATCATTGTCGGAGCTGAAGAGCAGGAACAGGGTAATTGGAGTGTTACTTTGGTCACCACACTTGGAGATGTTGTATAGCAATGAAGATGGTGAATTGTATTATGGTAAGGTTGTGTATTCAGGATTGGGTAGACGCTCACTTGTCGATGTTTATGATTTATGGATTTAGTATGATGTATAGGAGTTTCTCGTTATCACTGCGGTTAGTAGTTTGTTTATTTTGGAAGTTGGATGTAGTTTGGCTACGTTGCTCGCATGGGCGAGTAATGGCCGGTGACACCGAGTGAGTCTTGTAATTGTTGTTTATTTTCCGCTGTGAGACGTTTTTAACTATTGCTACGTGAGGGATTATATCGTGATTATGGAGAGGGGGTGTTACAAAAGTGGTATCAGAGCGGAGTACCGCTCTGATGACGAGAAAGTAGGTTAAGACAGTGAGCTTAGGACTTGGGAAACATTGGGAAACATTTGGGAGATACGAGACGATTCGTCTTAGGAAGATATTGTGTCTAGAACGCAAATTGCGTGACAGGTTAGCCTTTAAGGCAACTTAATATCTATTCGTTGTGTACGGTAATTTACCGAGTAATTATGTGACATACTGTACTACAGATGTCTAGTGGAACTAGAGGGCGTGGTACTGGAAGAGGTGGAGACGGTGACCCCGGCATTCCAGGAGTTGCTGAGACGGTTGCAGCCGTTCTTGCACAGCTGGGTACTCAGATAGGAGGAGCACCAGCCCACCCGCCACAGCCCAGGGAAACGAACTGGCTGAAGTCAGTTACAGACCCGACCACCTACATATTCTGGGGAACCCGACCCCGTGGCTTTGGAGCGTTACATCGTTGAACATGAGAAAGCGTATGAAGCTTTACAGGTACCAGACGACAAGAAGATCGCCATTGCTGCTTTCCATCTGAAGGATGCAGCCAGCACTTGGTGGAGGTTGGTCAAGGGCCACCACCTGGCTACGCCCGACTTTTCGTGAGCTGCCTTTGTCGAGTTACTGAGAGGGAAGTACTACCCAGCACATCTCAAACAGAAGAAGCGCCAGGAGTCCGAGACACTGACCCAAGGAGGTCTGACCGTGAATGAGTATTACGCTCGATTCATTGGTCAGCTGGACTTCATTCCCGGTGTGGATTACTCAGAGACCGTGAAGGTCGAGAAGTTCCGGGGAGGAGGACTATTATTTCGCATTCAGATGGCGATGGGTGCTACCCTCTACACTACCATCCAGGTACCAACAAGAAAGCCATAAGATTCTTTACTTACTACATTACCAATTAACTTTGTGAGAACGTACCAAGGAGATTCCAGGAGTGTTATGAGGCTGCCTCGAGGACGGAGCTAATGCCCAGACTCGGGAAGAGACTCTAGAGGCAAAGAAAAGGAAGAACCCTGAGGGAGAGTCTGAGGGTGGAGGAGCATCTCCAGGAGGAGGCCTGAGAAAGGGAAAGTAAGGACTTATCCCACTCTAAATTGTTTACCATACTAAATACCTTATATAAATACTGACCCGACATTTAAACAGGAAGTTTTCCCAAAAGAAAGGGCAACAGGGTCACAAGGGAAAGAAAGGGAAAGAGCCCGTCCTTTAGTTGACCGGCCCAGCTATTGATGCTAAACCTCTGAGATCTGCACCTCTAAGGGTGAGAACACCTACCTCTTAAATTGAATTGTGACCTTAACCTTTAAATCATCAGATTGTAACTTAAACTTAATTACTACCATTAGGCACCAGACAGCCCCAGCGCCATTTTTACTGTAAGCGTTGTGGGAAAGACCATCCTGGGGTCGATTGCGAAGGCCGCAAAGTTGTCTGTCGGTGCTGCCACAAAGAAGGCCATAGGGAATTTGAATGCTGGATGAACCCAGAGAGCCGTAATTACAGGCCACCAAAGAATACTCAGAAGACCTCAGCTGGAGGATCTGGAGTACCACGAGGCGGTCAGGATGGCCAGACATCTACTGATACTGGAGCCTATAAAGGCAAGGGAGTAGATAGGGAATGAATACCCTAACTCCATAAGACCGCTGTGGAAGATTTTTACTTACTATGTTGTGTGCTTACTTTCTATGTATTCACCTTGGATGTTAGACAGTATGTGGGAGTGTGTCATTGACCACTCGCCTTTTGTGTAAGACTTTGGGATTAGTTGGGTGAACTCAGTACCAAAAGCTTTAAACCTTGACGGATATATATATGAACAGGATGTTAATGCTTACACTACTATGTAGCCCATACTCAACGATACAGAGTCAATGAGACCGGAAATTACTGAACCAGAATTTCCACCTGCATGGCGCACTTGCTATTGCAAGCGCTATGACAAGAAAACCACTGAAATTTCCATCTGCCTTGCGCACTTGCTACAGCAAGTGCAGCGACAGACAACAGTAACAGCTACTGCAAATGCAACAGTAACAACTACTACTTTTTAACCTTTATAAAAAAAAAAAACTGTTTTTCAAACTTTTTCGTTCAAACCTGGAGATTAGAAACCTATGCAATTTTGGAAGGACCGATAGTCCAACCACTGCAACTGGACACATTATACAGCCACTATGACTGTAAAAAAAAAAAGAGAAAACACACCAGTTTAAACGTTCGAGGAAGTTTCAGACAGGGCTACTAGCCAAATACCATCAGAGTATACTTGCATTTAATGCTAATCACTACTAGTGATACATGTTTAGCCCTTATGGACAAGCATACCCTTTGTAGATGCACCACCGTCAGTGAGGATGGTTGGGAAGTGAAGAGCCAAGTTGCTCAAGCTATTATGCAATCTGCAATGCATCCAATTACATGGATGAGGGGACGAATATGAATTATGGATGAGATATGATCAAAAAAAAACAGGAAAAAAAAAGGAAAATGTGTTGTACTCAATGAGATCAGGAAAAAAAAAGGGAGAAACAAGTTTGCTAATGTAGCACGGATTTTACTTACACCGAGTTGAATAATACCAGTCTATGATACAAGTTACCACGGTTGCCACAAAGGCAATAGCACTTATTACAAGATAACTGATAACAGGAACTATTACAAAAAAAAAAAAGCAAGCAAAAAAAGGAAGAAGGAAAAGAAGAAGAAGAAAAAAAAAAGGGATATCCATCAAAGGGAGATTAACAAAAGAATACTTCACAACAACCGTGTGACGGACATTACCAGTTTACTAAACGAGACATGGGACGACCGCACTCCGTTAGGAGCATGTGGGCCTGACAGACTTATTTATGAGTTAGTCGGGTAAGTAGTAATGTATCAGTACGGTACCCCATGCAAGTAGACAAGTAGTGTTAGGAACACGATAACTAGTCAACTCCATTCTACGGACAGTAAGACGGATTACCTCGAAGATGGACGAGAAGAGCCACAGTTAAACCAACGGGCTAAAGAAATCAAGAACCTTCAACAGAGAACAGTGGACAGTATACAGAGAAGACAGAGAAACCTTTCAAGGACGTAAAAAAAAGAAACAGGAAAACCCATAATGGACGAATAATATGAAGCCTCATAAGGATCAAGCAAATGCTTGCAATCCAGAGGAAATCTACCAGATGATATGGATATAAACGCGTGACTACGTAAGGAGAAAAGATAAAGCTATATGATAGCAGATACCTTAAGCAAAGAACAATGGATTTGGAATGTACCACTCATAGGATAATTCGCACATCTTATCTGTTTGACTCATGAGATATTAGCTGTTGAGCGTTTACGCCTCTGCACTCTGTATGACTGAGTGTTTTGGTATTGCACTCGTGCAGTTATTAATCTAGTAGGAATGCAGAAAGATAAAGTGGATATCAACACGAGAGTGTAAAGAAAAAAAAAGAACTATAATAGTGTGTTACTCCGGAGCAAAACCACCAGGAGACATGGATGACAAACATCATCTTTGTGGACATTTAGGCTGGTACGTCTTAGTATTACAAAGACAAGTGCAAAAAGCACTAAGTACTAACAGTAGCCAATGTCATATTACATCTCAAACTGAATATCAGTGAGAAAAGACACACGCATGTATGCTAGTGATCCAAACAAGTGGATTCACAGCAATGGAAAAAAAAAGAGGCAAATTGAGCCTATGATTCATGGGTCTGCACCTCATACGGAGCGAGTGGGCCCATAAGAACAAACTTAGAGAGAGCACAAATAGTTAGTACCTCACCCTTTATATATTGCGGAGCCCAGAAGGGCTAGAGTCATACCCCTCTCTCTGATATGAGGATAACCCACGAATTGGTGAACTCTTTGAGAGCCAAGTATCCAGCGCTCCTTGTTGAGCGGCTGTGGTATACTTGTGGGGTACGGGGGTGTAACCCTTTTTAAGGGGGGTAGAGCCTCTTGGTTGTGCACATGTGTGCACTAAGTTTTGGCTGTTTGATATGCATTGCATACAAAAAAAAAAGAGAATTGGTGGTGTGCGTGGCATACGAGGTTTGTTTGGTTAGTATATGAATTATTTAGTATGCATAGCATACAGTGAACTGGTTTTGATGGTTATGGTTGGTACGCGGGGCGTGCGTTGTTTGGTTTGTTTGTGTGTGATGTGCACTTGTATGTATGTATCTTACGAGATACATGTATGACTGCTGTGTTTACACCAGGTGTGTAACACTTTCTTATGCTATTTGTGATATGTATTCATATTGCTTTATAGAATGATTACATATGGTATCGCCTAGATACGAAATGAATCATTAGATATGGAATGTGGAACAATGGAATGTTATGGACACCTCAGAGAGGTTGTCAGGGTTGGTAGAACTGATAGAAAATGATGGTGCTGATGGATCACCTATATCCATATATGAATGAACTAACGCCACAAAGTGATGGCTATGTGCTATATAGGCACAACACGATGTGTGTAAATGATATATCACATAGATATACATTATGGGAATAATGGGTAGTTATACATTTATATATTTACCTATTTAATTGAGAGACTTCGGGACGAAGTCTTTTTAAGGGGGGTAGACTGAAATACACCAAAACTTATTAAACATGGATTAAATATTTAATCACATTAATTAAGGCTTGAACATGCCTTATAAGTCAACTGAGAACAACAGTGGTCAACATAAAACAAGATGTTGCACCCTTTGACTGTTAGGGTAAATAAATACCCAAATGAACTTATTAGGACCTAAAAATTTGTCCTAAGTCTATCAACATAATATTAAAACATATTATAACGTTGGACAAACACTCCAACACAAAGAACAAGCACTTACATGCTTCAAGGTCAAATAGAGCAAAAAGGTGCTCTAAGAGACCTTAAAAATCTAATGACCTCTAAATGATATAAAATTGGATACCATGATCAAATATCATGTAAGGGACACAACAAAACCGTTGTCAAAGAAAACAAGCTCAGAAACACCTTGCGACACAAAATGTGCACTAAAACTCCTAAAAGCACGTTTTTGTGTAATCGCCTTCTAAATTGGTTTTAAATGAGCTAAAAGGTTATAAATACCTTTAAATATGATAAAATATCATATTATATGATATTAGGAATTTAATTCCAGAAATTTATGAATTTTTACAAATTTAATATTAAAATATTAATAAAACCCTAATGTGGGGCCCGTTTGGGTCAACATTGACTAAGTTGGTCAATGTTGACCATTGACCACGAAATGGACTACATAAAATCAGGTAAATAAGTCTCTTAACAGACCAAGAGACAAGTCCCATGTGACAACTAAATATAGTCCTTTACTTTAGCATAAAATAACAAAAAAAAGACATACTTTACTTATAAAACAAAAAAGGTGGGCTCCACTTACCTTACCCATGTGAGCCAACCGAATTGGAGCCTCCACTTGCTCCTCTTCCTCCTTGTACTTCGTGGCTCCAAGCTGGTACAAGACAAGAGATGAGTCACCTTACAATAATGAACTAAAGTAACATTATTTATCCCCATTTTCATTCAAAATTGGCTCCAATCATGCCCTACCTTTGCCAATCAAGGACGGCTGCCCTTGTCATTGTCTCCTCCTTGTCTCCACCGAAATTACTCATCAATTATCAATTGCAATCAAACTTGATGAGTCACCAATTCAATAATGACATAAAATATTCAAAAAAAAGTGTTTTCAGGCAATATTAGGTCTTCCCCTTCATTTCTCCTCTTCAGCCGATTTTCTCTGTCCATGAGCTCTCTCTGGCTCCCCTCCACCGTAGGTAAGAGTTCCAAGCACCATTGATGAGGTTTCAAGCTCTAGGTAAGCTCTTAAGGCATAAAATGCCCATTTTCTTCATCTTTCCTTCCTTTTTCGATTGATCTACACTCCAACCTTTTCTATACATCTATGTAGAGTGATTTGGAGGTTAGAGGAAGTGTTGGTTTCGTACATAACCAGATCTAAGGAGGAAAGTTCAAGTCTTGACCATTTAAGGTAAAAATGTGCTTTAAGCTCATAACTTTTGATTCCCTTCAAGTTCGGCTGTGAAACTTTGGTCATAGCCTCATCTTCTTCTCTTTTCATGTGGAATCTGTTTTTAGCCATTTGGAGCAAGGGTGGCCGAGATCCAAAGGAAATACCCTCTTTTAAGGCATTTTTCCAAGGTAAAACCTAATAACAAGGTAGCTTGTTGAGATCTAGCTATTTCCTATGTCAATATGGTGGATCTAACACCTTGTGGTGTGTTTGATTCAGGTCGAAACAATCTTGAACTCTCCTTGCACTCTTAAGGTAATTTTGCCTTAAATCTTACATTAAATTACTTCTTATGGTTAGATCTTGCTTGGAGACTAACTAGGCCTTGTTTTCTGTTTGAAAACATGTAAAACAAGCTGTGGAGAATTTCTACTTAAGGTGGCCGAACCAAACAAGGATTACCTAAGCTAAATCAAGGTATAAATCACTTAAACATTAACTTTGCTAAGTTAAAAATGTTCTAAGCTAATTCTAATACTATTGGTGAGTGAAGAGGTGAAATAAGGTCTTGTTTGACCTTAAAATGTTTAAGGAATGGTTTAATAAATTTTATAACTAATTAAACAAGCATAAGTGTCAAATTTAAGACATTATGTGGAAGTTTGGTAATTAAACAAAGAATCTATGGTGAGGCTGAAAATTTATATGTATTTTGGGACATTTATGTGTAATTTATTTGAGAGCAAATGTTGTAATAAGGCCATGTATTTTAGGCCATTTTATTTAGGCATTTACAAGTTTTTATTTAAGTTTAGGTGATATATAATTATTACCGAAATGAATAAGGGGTTATAGTGTAATTAAATTAAATTCAGGGACTTTAGAAAAAATAAAGCCGAAAATTAGAGTAAAAAGGAGTTAAAATAAAGTTTATAAGATTTTATAAAGTTTTGGTGGTTAAATGGTAATTTTTGAAAAGTATGGGTTCAAACCGTGAATAAAGGAAATTAATGGTCAAGGAAATATTAAGGTGGTCAACCTTGACCGTATGATAGGTTTTGACCAAATTAGATAAGTTAAATAACTTATTTAAGGTTGTATAATAAGATAAGTATCTTATGGTAATATTTTATAAATATGTGGTAAATATGTTATTACCGAAAATAAAGGGTGTACAATGGTATTTTAAACACCCATGGGCTATTAGGAATTTTAGGAATTTATTGGAATGTTTTGGAATTAAAATAAACTATATATGTATAATATATAGTTATTATGTCATTATGACACTTTGGAGAAAAATAGATGGTGGAATGGTAAATATTGAAAGTATATGGGTTAATGAGGATATTTATAACCCTTTGGTGGAATTTGGTGATTTTTAGAAATAATAAGAGTATTTAATAAGATATGTGTATAATATATGGTTTTAGTGAATTATTGAACTATATGTTATAAATAGGGCCAAATGGCAATTATAGAATAGCACAAGGGCTATTCGGAATTTACAAAAAATAACCATAGGTTATACTCTTTTATAAGTTAGAAATGTTATATTAAATGGGTATATATAACATGGTAAAAGAAAGGGGTGATTTTGTAAATAAGGAAACTATGGTTTAAGGAAAAGAATAAGATTTTCTTATGGTGCCTAAGAGGCAATAATAAATAGTTTTGTATAAAAACTATAGGTTATAAGTTAAAGGGAATAAAAAAATCACATAGTATGATATTAGTATAAGGTATAACCTTACATAAAGTTATGTGGTCACAACGGAATTTAAATTAAGTTAAGGGCTATACTGAGTTAATAAGAATTGAAAGATGAATTTTAGACTAAGGTCTATAATGTTATAAATGTTATGACAATGATATGGTTTAGATGAAATAATATAAGGAAGGGTACTCACATAAAATAATGTGACAAACTATAAAAAAATGAGATTTATAAACTAAGGTGTTTATGGAATAAACCTTAGGAGTTGTAATTATACAACCTAAAATGTTACATGATATTAGGATAATAATCTTAATATAAGTTGTATAATATAATACAACTGATGGGAATAATCATCTAATAAAAGATGATAAAATGTAACATAAATATAAGAGTTTATGAAACTCATGAGAATTACCTACGTGGTAAAAATATATATACATACACAAGAATGATGTATATAAGGTGGATATATATATTACTTTGGTTGAAAACCATATGATTTAATGGTGGTGGTTATTTAAAAAAAATAAATATAGTTACGAACTATAAGTCATAAATTTTAGAATGCAATATAATATAAGAATGCATGCATACATGCAACTATAGGTTACGTACCTAAACTAGATGTGGATAAGATTAAAAGAATATAAGGAATTAAACTTAACAGTTGAAATAGTTTTGACGTACGCGTTTTAAGTAACAAAGCGACTGTTTTAGAAAAACCTGTAACAAACAACTGTAGAAAACAGGGGTGAACTGTCGGGGTTACTTATAATTCGGAAATACCGGATGTAGTTAGTCATGGAGACTGACTTATAGTTTTATTACCGTTTAGAGTATACTTCTGACAAGGACGCTTGACGAGCTAACGGACTGCACGGAGCGTAGGATCTTGCTGATTCATACTCCACCGTAATACAGTCAGGGTGAACGGTATGTAAAGGGGTCTGATCCGAGTTGTCCTAAGGTTGCTCCTGGGCTCGGATTTGGTTGATATAACTGGTATGTTGTTATGAGTCTTTGATTGTCCCTGAGGGTTTCCTCAGTTCAGACATCTGTGTGATCTGTGATAAGATTGTTTGTCTGAATGTGATAATTAATATGCATGAACTGTATATTTATAGCTGCTTATTATTTACTGTTGTTGAGTTAACAGTATTGGTTCGTATATATGAACCTATATATATAAAACGAACTAGCGGCTATGGTGCTATCTTATATGAAATATAAGGAACGTAAGTAAAACGTTGTAGCACTATGATAATAACATATACATATTATCTGAGACTTTTGCACGGAGCATTGGCCTTTTCTATACGCCGCTCTTGTATCTAACACTGGATCCCGAGTTTACAGACTCCGGATTGGACTAATGACCTTAGTCTGCTGTGTTAGAAAATTTGGTAATGCGATGCGATGGTATAATTAATTAATTAATGGAATGGAAGTAAAGCCAAGAGGATGTGGCTCTTGGTGCGCGCTGTGATCACAAAAACGATACCAGGATGTCCGCGTACGGGTCCGTAAGTATCAAGAAAATTTCCCGTGAGCTAGAATGGCTCGTTGGTCGGAGACTCTACCGTTGGAGTGGCTACTGCCGTGGGTGACCCGCCATAATATATGGGTAACTAGAGACATGTCGTTTTAACGAGACATTGTCACTAGGTGTAACTGAACAACTAAAACAATTGAGACTTATACAGTGGCGAACAATACCATGGACGAGACTTAATACTTGTTTATTATTCTCGTTGTTTCGCTTTGTTGTTCATTGGTTATACTTGTGGTTATTTTATTGTGTGTTGATGGTTGGATGGAGCTACAAGGCTAAGGTAAATTAAATATGAAAACTGTACGCTACGGGTATGTACATTGTACATTATAGTTATACTCGATACGTTCGATATATAAATGTTGTAGATATAAATGAATGTTTGGATTGGATGGATGGTTAAATGTTTATGGATACTTGGATGGTTGATTAAGTATATTATACATCTATGCTTCAGTTTTGATTATAATTGTAAAAGGGAAAAGCATGAAACCAATCTAATAATAAGATGGTTAAAATGACAAGTGACCATTAGGGTCCAGGCCCGGCATACTCAGCGTCTATCGCTGATACTACACCATTACAGGTTGTTGATCATTGTCGGAGCTGAAGAGCAGGAACAGGGTAATTGGAGTGTTACTTTGGTCACCACACTTGGAGATGTTGTATAGCATGGGGACTTATTGCCTCTGCCCATCAAGTGCTGGGATAACTCCTAGATTACCAAGGGGACTTATTGCCACTGCCACTAGTTGTTTCTCCCTAAAACGTTATTGCCACTGCCCCACCAACTTGGATCACGCACTATCTCGTACTTGTCTCGCACTGAAGATGATACTAGGTCTCGTACTGGTCTCGCACTGGTCTCGCATTGAAGTCTCATACTAAATGAAGATGTTAGATCTCACACTGAAGTTGAAAACTAGGTCTCGTACTGAATGAAGAAAATAATGCTAGATCTCGCACATTAATGAAGAAATGCAAGGTCTCGTACTGAAATGAAGAAAATGCTAGGTCTCGAACTAAAAATGCTGCTAGGTCTCATGCTAAATGAAGATGCTAGGTCCCACACTGAAGTGTCGTACTAAATAAAGATGCTACATCTCGCACTGAAGTCTCGTACTAAATGAAGATGCTAGGTCTCGCACTGAAGTCTTGTACTAAATGAAGATGCTAGGTCTTGCATTGAAGTCTCGTACTAAATGAAGATGCTAGGTCTTGCACTGAAGTCTCATGCTAACTGGATGAAGAAAATGATGCGGTCTCGCACTGAATTACGATGGGTCTTGCACTGAAGAGAAAAATGATGGGTCTCAAACCAAAAAATGAGTGGACTTCTTGCATGATGAAGTGATGAAGATAAAGATAATGGTCTCGTGTAAATGAGTGTGGTGAAAACCAATTGTAAAAGTGCCAAGCATGGCAATTGTAAACCCCAACTACAAACTCCACAGTTAACCATTAATCGCAGCGGAAATTATATCATAAACACTAAACAATGGGGGCGGTGTTACACGCCGTTAGCCACCCACGTGGCTAACAAGGCTAATACTTACACATCGTACCGGTCTGATGGACTAGATTACCGAGCACTGCACTTTACATTACCAACCGTTTCTAAACTGAAACAAATACATTTACGTTACAACTGTACCGAGTCTATACCTTCAGCTACCGGTATCAAATTTCGGTCTTACACCACTTACAACTGCATAAACAAACTAAATAACTATCCATGTATAAACAGCTACCTCATCCTACTCTCGAACGGCTGCCAACTCCATTGTACCTGAAAAGTAATGGGGGGCCCCAAAGGGGCTCAGCACCTTTGTTGGTATGGTAATCTTGCAGCCCGCATACTACCGGGCCACGCACAACTAATTGTGTCTAAGCATGCGGTTGATTTTTCAAATCATACATAGAAACTTTAAATACATATCATGCTTATAATTTACACACATCCAATCAAAAGGATACAAACATAAGGTTAACACATCACATTGGTTAGATCACATTATTGTGTTCCTTGACCCTTGAGGGTTCTACCTTAATAGAGCTATTCCTTGTTAGATGACACATACCCATTTAATCGGGTTATATTTAATTACCTCTTTTATTAACACCGGGTTGATTTAGGTATTCAACATACACAAACATATCAACACCCATCACATAATAGCATATACACAATGTAACACTGTTCTTCTTAGAGAACGTAACTTTTCTTAAGGTGTGTTCGATAAAATATAGGTCCGAACACACCGTACACATTTACTTTACTTAGATGTGTCAGCCTTAATATAGGCCCGATCACACCATACACATACCCCTAGCCCCGAATAATAATCAAGGTAGGAAAGTCTCTTATTAGACTTGTGGGTGATTGTAATCCAAGTAGAAAAAACAACCAAAACAGAGAGAGAGTTAATTCAGCTATAGATACCAACTCCCAAACACACGTGCACGACCGGGACACCCCAGATTCCTCACCCCCATAATATATTTTAATTAGAAGTTCCCTTATGGAACTTATCACAACATGACACCATAAGGTGTTACAACTTAGTTAAACAACCAAGGGAGGTATTATACCATTCGTCATACATGAACAACAACCATCGTTAATTAACGGAAAACCACAAAGGGAAACACAAATCACACACAATCACATTGTACAACTAACTCACTGATAGCCGTAGTTAGAATGTTCCCGTAGTTTGGGACGTTAAGTCCGAACACCGATCTCTTATGTGATCCTAGAGTCGGTTAGCTTCGGTTTAACACATATTAGAGGTTAAACGGTGTCGGAAACTAAAATACGCCACATAAATGAATTACTGTAAACTCATTACATGCTTTATCTTACAAGGTGGCAAACATTCAGAAAAACAAGTTGGCATACAAGCCGGTGTAACCCGGTAGGACACAGGTTGCAAGAAAACCATACCTTACACGTGGGTTACTCTACCGTGTCCCCGAGGATTTACTCTTAACGCGTCATCTCACGCTCCTCAGGTAATTCCCGGCAACTGGTATTATTATTTAAACGTTTTATTACATCATGATTATACGGTATGTAAGCTACTATCACCATCTTAATCGTTATACGTATTTAAGCTATTATACCGTACCATCTATACTTCACTTAAACTGCTACTTATTAACGTAATTTACATTTACTTCCACCCAAATCCACACTTGTTTATACTTCTTAGGACCTTTAAAAGTCACCAAACAAGGCCTTAACAACATCCAAAACCATTACCCATCAATCCCCCACCTCTGGAACACTTTAAAACACATTTTAGGCTATTTTTGCCCTGGTCAAGGACTTGGTCCGGACCCAAGGTCCCGGACCACCTCTGAAATGTACTCTCGGCCCTTTTTTGACATTGGTCGGGACTTGGTCCTGGACCTAGGTCCCGGACCACCTGTAAACTCAACTCTCGGCATATTTTTAAGCTTGGTTCGGGATCTTATACAAGGGCTAGGTCCCGGACCCTTCTAAAAAGCTGATAAAAGTCCATTTTTTAACCCCCTAAACCAACCTTAATCCATACCTAATCATTCCATAATTTTTTCATATGTTTCTACATTTTTAAACACCCTAAAACACTTCTTAAACACTCCTAAAACATTGGTCCAATTCACCACCCAATTCTTGTTCAAATGCACAAAAATCAATTCCCACATTTTGCACTTTGCCCACTAATGCACTTCTTACTCCATCTTGATAGTTTACAATCTTGTACCACCTCACCAAAAACTTATAGTTCATCACCACACCTTCCTATAAATTTACACCACCTATACCCAAGTCCATCCTTTGTTTCTCAAGCCTAACACTCTTGTTCATCCCTAGCCAAATCCATGACTTTTCTACCACTTGTGCTACAGATTTTTGTACTACTCCTCTTAGTTCTCCAACTACCATTCCATGGTTACCAATCAACTCAATTCAACCCAACAAACACCTAACCTCTCCAATTCACAAAGTCACCTTAAAACTCATTTTCTACACAAATTTTGCCATAACCTCCCCATAAACCTAACATATCCACATTCATCAATTTTCACCTTTTCAATCCTAGACTAACCACACCCATAGAGGGTCCTACCAGCACTCAATAATCTCACCCAAATCATCAAATAACATTATAGTTCCAAAAACTTCAACAAACCACAATATGAACACAACCTCAAATCGTTTGGCTTCAAAGCCCATATTTCAACAACAATTTACCATTGCACAAGTTTAACCACAATTCTCTCCCAATTCTACTAACACACTCCAACTCATAATAATTTTTTTTTGGTTCAGATTTTAATTCCTCTTTTATTCCCACAACCCAAATTCTAAAACATCAAGATAGTAATTAAGGTAGATTTTCTTACCTTGAATTTTCACATCCCCTTTTAAATTCTCCTCTTCTCTTCTCCATTTTCGGTCAAGTGGGGAATGGAGTTGCCAAACTCCATTCCAACTTCCAAGTAACACAAAATAAACATAATTAAAATCTTAAACCCTTGGAATATCATTAATTCAATGAAAGGCTTAGAACACCATAGGTTAGGGTTTACCTTTGGAGTTTTTAGAAGGAGTTTTCACCCATGAATCAAAAGGACGGTTCCACCACCATTGGAGTGTTGAACCAATGCTCCAAAACAAGAAGAAAATGAGGTATCAAAGAGGGGCAAAATCGGTCAAGAAAGGAGAGTGAAGAAAAATGAGTTTTTCTTGAATATTTTTACCTTAGGAGAGAGATGAGACTCCAAGCTACCCATTGATGCCATTTTATCTTCAAATGGGCAAAACCCATGGAGGTGAAATTCATCCTTTTGGGATTTTGAAAATAGAGGAAGATAGAGAATGAGGAAGGATGAAGAATATGTATTTATTTTGTGATTTGAGCTTTAATGGAGCTTGTACAAGGGAGAGACGATGAAGAAGCCATGGATGGTTGGTGTAGAAGTTAAAAAACTACAGCAACAGAGGGAGGAGGGGAAAAATAGCTGGGAGGAAGAAAGAAGAGGAAAGAGAGGGGAAAAAGAGAAATGAGAGGAGAGAGAAGAGAGGGGGGCCTTTTTACTTTTTGTGCCTTTTTGACTTATTTAATTAGCTAGTTGGTCAAGAGTGTGTGAGAGGCTTATTTGAGCTGTAAAAACCGGCCCCCACATAATATACTAACTGAAGCGTTTTTCGTCTTACAAAAAACGCTCGTTAATTTACCCAGTTTGGCACTATTCATTAACCAGGCCCGTTTTTCCGGAATTGTTCGTTTCTTTAATTTTAATGGTTCTTAAGTCCCCCATTAATGTTTAATAATAGTTATATGATCAACCATAATTTTTACGGGGTCATTTAACCGTTTAAAGTCACGCTTTCGGGTTTTCTTGAAAAACGCACTTTAAGACATTGTTAGCGTTTTAATGCATTATTTGGATCCGTTTTCTTCGGGAATTTTTCCCACATGTTCTTAGTGTGTGATTCGGGTATAAAAATATATTTATAATGCTATTTAAGGTTATACACCTCTTAAGATAATTAAATACGTGTTTTTGCATTTTGTGACTTTTACGCGTTTCCCTTTATCTTTTGGTTTCTCTTTCTTCACCAATGTTCTTAAGGACTAAATTAGCCTTAGAAAATCATAATTACTTAATTAATTAACACATAAAGGTTTGGGGTATTTCAGCAATGATGAGGTGTGTGAAATGAAATCAAATGGTTCAAAACAAAAATGCTGAAAAAGGTGCCAAACGTGGCAATGTTTGAGGAAAATTTATCTATTGATAAGGAAAGTGAAGTTATCGTTGCCTGACTAAGGACTTCTGGTCTGCAATTTGTTTCTTAGAAGATGAACATGTCGTTGGTGAAGGTGTATGGTGTTTGTTGTGGGAGTTTGAGACTTTTTGAGTGGTGGTCAGGTAAGGGCTTATATGGGCCTGCGTGGTGGTAGTGTTGGTGGTGCTCAAGCTTCGGGTTTCAATTGGTGTTCTCATAGCAATTGTTGGAACCAACAATTGCCCCCTGTATTTTTCCTTTAAGACAATCTAAGCTAAAGTTCGTGGTAATCGATCGGAATGATCGATTGCCCCCAGTATTTTCTTTGATTAATTGCGTGAAACAAGACTCACTCTCACAGGGTCAGGATTTATTTGCTGTAGTGCTTTCTATTCTACACTCGATGTGTTTAACATTTACACTCATCCTTTCTTTTCGGTTATAACGTATTGATCATTGAATTCGATATTTGTTTGACTTACACCTTTGATCTGTTACTTTCACTTGATTGGATACACAACTATTAAGTCGGAAGTCTTTAAAGCTTATAAAGTGGCCATGGGGTGTGTGATGAATGACAATGTGACCGTGGAGGAATGTTTGGAATAGTGGAGTTTAAAGCGGTGACCAAAGCTAGGGGTGTGCAAACGGTTAGAACGAATATCCGTTAACCAAAGTTTGAAAAAAAAATACGGTGTTCGGTTATTTCGGTAATAACCGTTTTAACCGAAATTAGTAATAATATCCATTTTAACCGATAACCGTTTTAACCGTTAACCGTTTAACAAACTATACTGATATCCGTTAACCGCCCCGTAACCGAACTTTTTAAATTAATCGAAATAACCGAACATTTGAACATAATCGAAATAACTGTTTTTTCTATCATAACCGAAATAACCGTACTTTCTATCATAACCGAAATAACCGTATTTTATAACATAAATGAAATAATCAAACTAAAATAACAGCATCCGGTAATTCATCACGCCTGATGCATGATACCATGAGCAACAGATGCATCAAACTAAAATTACAACATCGATCTACCCATTCTTACTGGTTAAAAAATAAGGATAAAAAAATATATTTTTTATAAAAAATCTTCGGTTATTACGGATAACTGAAGTTTGAGGTTTAATATCCGTTAACCGCCCCGTTTTAAAGTACGGATATCCGTTTTAACCAAAATAACCAAACTTTTGTAAAACGGTTAAAAAACGGTGATCGAATCCAGAAAAAAATGGTTCTTTCGGTTATCCGTTCTAACCGCCCCGTTTGCTCACCCCTAACCAAAGCTGCACCCTGTGTCTTCTCTCGGATTCATCTTCCTTGTCTTGAAGTCATCTAGCTGCTTTGCGCTGATGCTGTTTCCGAGCTTCTGGACTTGGACTTTTGAAGTCGTCCTTAACACCATTTCTCTTCTTTTGTCATTTGGATTTCCTCGAGACACTTCTGGTTGGCCTCTTTGTTTTATTTTCTTGACTTCGCCTCGGGGTCTTGTATTTCTCGGTTTTTAGCTTTGAGAGTGGTTTTGATGTGAGCTCTTTAGATCCTGTGTCACTCTGGGACCAGTTGCGGATCGCTTTATCATGCTGATAGCGGCATTGCTTCTTTGGATAAAAATGTTATCCGAGAATCAGGCTAGCTCCTTACTTCCTTTGGTCACCGGGTTGGATATTCATCACGGGCTGGCTTGTTTTGAAGAGCTTATAATATCGAAAACGGATATTTGAAAGGCTCAGCGGGGGTGCTTAGGGTATAATGTCAGGTTTCACAAGCTTTTTGGCTGTGTGGTGTTGTACCTAGGTGCTTCATCATTCCTGAGAGTTGTGTAGATTTTTTGTTACTTTTCACAGATCTAAGCATAAATTTACAAATTATCTCCATCGGTCGGAGTTATGCCGTTCACCTCACCTTTGAATGTGATCTCATCGGAGTCATGTAAAAATGACACGCTCGTTTACTCATGGTTTTTCTGCTCAAGACACTCTCGCAATTTTTTTCTCGGAGACTTGTTCACATATTTAAACAAAATATTAAAGATGACGAACCTAAACTCAGATTGCCCCGATATATGATTTGGGGTTTATGACAACTCTAAAACGGTTGTGGAATTTGAACCATTTTATGGGTCGTTTGGAAGTTCTAGGATAAGCTATGGTGTTTGGCATGGCATGTTCAAGTTTTTAGAAACAAGAGACAAGTCACTTTGTTCCATAGTTGGGAAATGTTCACTTCATGATCTTTGAAAGATGTGAGTGTTCATTTTTTTTAATAATGATTTGCACAGAAGTTATAGAAATGGAACTACGCTTTTATTCATGAAACATTAAAAAATTATAATCTTAGGAGACTGAAAACTAACTAGGAAAATAAGCTACTAGGAAAATTTGAAGATGCAAGAAAATACATAAAATGATGAATCACCTAAATAAAATGATCTGCATACTTAGAAAAATTGGACTCCTTGATCAAGGATGTCCTGAATCTTGTGCCTCAATGCTCGACAATTGTCGGCATAATGTCCAGGCAACTGATGGTATTGGTAGATGTGATTAAAATGTCTCCCCAAATGAATAGTTCCTGGCCGAGGGGCCAAGGGCTGTAACAAGTTTCTTCTCTGAAGCTCTTCAGATGCCTGACTTGGTGTTCGGCCAATGTCGGTGAATTCCCTTTATGATGAGTCTTGGCGCGGTAAGGGTACCGTCCTGAAGTTTTGATTCAGAGCTCTAGGCTGTTGAACCGTACTCATTTCCAAGAAACTATTTTGAGCGCACGCTACTGTCTGAAAAGAGGTCTTTTCTGGTTCTGGCTTAGAGAATTTGGAACTACCACTAGAGTTTCTTGAGCACTCGTGCTCCAACCCTTCCTTATGAATTTTTTCCTCTAGAATACCGACTTGTCCTATCAACATGTCAAAACTTGGAAAGTACAAACTATAGCTCATTGTTGTATTGTTTTTTCATGTTCTCAGTTATCATGCGGATTTGTTCTTGCTCGTCCATTTTGGTATGCATGGCAGCAGCCTTCCTCCTCCAACGCTTGATGAAGCCGGACATGGACTCACTGTCTTTCCGTCGAGTGCCTGCTAGATCTGATCTGGTGACTTCAAGATTCCTAGCATACTCGAAGTGATACAGAAAGGCTTCGCAAACCTCCTCATAGGTCTTAGCATTCATTTTCTGAGTGACATACCAACGTTGAGGAATTTCATCAAGATAGCGAGCAAATACTTTGGTTTTCTACATGTCGTTGAGCCCGATGATGGACATTTCTCGATCAAACATAGCCAAATGAATTTGCGGATCTGAGGAACCTTTGTATAAGGTAAGTGTGGGCAGCTTTAGCTTTGGGGGGAGGTCAACTTCGGGATATGACGCCGTGGAGAAGAAATCGAAGCCAGCTGGTTTGTTGGTTTCTCTATGCGCTCGATCCTTTTCAAAAACCTTTTAACCTCTGCAGCTAGTTGGTTATCCGGAACATCTTTCCCCACATGTGCTTGAGGATCCTGGGCCCTAACGGAGTCAATTTCGATGTAACTGCAGTTGACATTTTCATCCGCAAGTTTTTCTAAAGTTTGCTGATTTGTCTCCTGGAGATTAGCCTTACTCTTTAATTCCTCGATAATGGACTCCAAGACCTTGCACCTTTGCTCTGCAGCGGCTAACTGGGCATCCATGCTTACCTGTTTTCAAGGTGTCAACCAACAATGAGAGCTAGAATCAAGAGAAAGGGGGTTGGACCAAAGTTTGGGTTAGAGAATAAACACTTGATCCGAAATGTAAATGTTTGGACCCCGGATGTATATTAGGGTTAAAGAAAAGTGTGTGTGGGCTTAAGTAACATAAGAGCTGGGCCGCTTGAGCCGGAGCAGTTTTTTTGGATTGTGAGTTGGAACTTGGGCCGAAACCTAAACAGATGGCTCTGATTGGACCTAAAAGATGATACCTATGATACCTAGATCTAGGGCTTTGGGCCAGGGCCCGAATGAAAAGTTTTCCTAGACTAAAATGGGCCTTTGTGTCGAAAAGGTTTTCAGTGAAAAGGCTAATGAATGTTTTTTTAGTCTTGTGGATTATTTCAAGTTTGAGTGGATTTCTTTTCATGGGCCTAGAACTAAATGGATAATTCAAATTGGACTACTGAAAGAGAAATCACCTAGATCTAAGGTTTTGGGCCAAATCCCAAACAAATGACTCACACATTTAAACCAAGCAGGGCCCTTGGGCCGCAAACAATAAAGCCGCCAAATCGGGTTGGGCTGTTTTGTGTAGGAAGAGTTCCTATCAATTTCTAGGTTGGTAGTGGACCGGTCATACAAGCAAGCAAAGTTTCACACAAGTTCAACATATCCTCACTAGTCGCTTCAACCAATTTGGGTATGGATCGATCGGGAGAGATGCTTGGGGCTTGGGCCCAGGTCACCACAAAGGAATAGGGTTTGCGCGCTATTCTCTTTGGGTTTCCCCACTCTTTTCACATCACATGAAGGTGTGCGTCTACGGTCGGGTCTTTGAATGACCAAGCAATGGGCTAGGTAAGAGCACTGTCAGGAAAATGCTTGTGGCTGACGCCCAGGTATTAAGGGGATGTGGTTAGACGACTTCCTCCTCTTTTCCCCCACTTATTCACATCACCTTAAAAGGTGTGAGTCCCTAACAGGGGACCCTAAGGCAGGTCTCGGGATGAAATCGGTTTATGTGGACCCTCGCTCTCACATGATGCAAGATTGTAGAAATTTAAATTTCGCACGAAAGTAAACAAACATCGTAATAACAGCCGCAAATGAACAATTTTGAGTTAAGCCCTCTTTCTTAAAATTAAACAAATTAAAATTAAGAATTTGTCCCCAACAGAGTTGCCATTCTATGAGCCTCATATTTGAACCACTATCCTATGTTGATTCGGGTTGACTAGGATCTGATCGGGTTCTAGGTCCACTTATAACCTAAGCTTAATAACTATGTCATAAAACATTAATTACTAAGTCCTAAGTTAGCCCACGGAACCTAATTAGAGTCGCCACCTAATTTTAACCTAGATTAAATTAGGAAACACTAGTACAAAACAGGCTTACCGCAGCGCCCCTATTGCAGCGGTTGTAAGAGGAACCGCTGAAATAGGATGTTTTAAATTTTCGCATCACCTACCGCAGCGGTTCCTAGCTAACAACCGCTGTGGTAGGTGACGCGAAAATTTTAAAACGTCATATTTCAGCGGTTCCTCTTACAACAGCTGCAATAGGGGCGCCGCGGTAGGTAAGTCAATTTTTTCAAAAAAAAAATCCCGCTTATTCTTTTAAAAATTTCACTATCCCGCTTTTTTAAAAGCCTATTGTAGCGGTTGTTAACTAGGAACCGCTGCAGTAGGTAGGTCGATTTTTTAAAAAAAAATCCCGCTTATTCTTTTAAAAAATTTCATTATCCCGCTTTTTTAAGCCTATTGCAGTGGTTGTTAGCTAGGAACTGTTGCAATAGGTAGGTCGATTTTTTCAAAAAAAAAATCCTGCTTATACTTTTAAAAAATTTCACTATCCCGCTTTTTTAAGCCTATTGCGGCGGTTGTTAGCTAGGAACGCTGCAATAGGTAGGTCGATTTTTTCAAAAAAAAAATCTCGCTTATTCTTTTAAAAATTTCACTATCCCGCTTTTTTAAAAGCCTATTACAGTGGTTGTTAACTAGAAAACCGCTGCAGTAGGTAGGTCGTTTTTTTATAAAAAAATCCCGCTTATTCTTTTAAAAAATTTCATTATCCCGCTTTTTTTAAGCCTATTGCAGAGGTTGTTAGCTAGGAACCGCTGCAATAGGTAGGTCGATTTTTTAAAAAAAAAATCCCGCTTATACTTTTAAAAAATTTCACTATCCCGCTTTTTTTAAGCCTATTGCAGCGGTTGTTAGCTAGGAACCGCTGCAATAGGTAGGTCGATTTTTTCAAAAAAAATCCCGCTTATACTCTTAAAAAATTTCACTATCCCGCTTTTTTTAAGCCTATTGCAGCGGTTGTTAGCTAGGAACCGCTGCAATAGACTTTTTGTTTTATTATAAAAGTTTTTCTCTTCTCTGGCGACGCTCTGCACTCTCTTCTTCTAGCGACGCTCTACGCTCTCTTCTTCTGGCAACGCTCTGTGAATGTAACACCCCAACTCAATCCAGATGTGGTCTCGCAACTTAACAGTATATATATAAACATGTCACAGCGGAATTCTTTATAATCCAGGACCTTGCCACGGTCTGACTACAGAATATACCGAACATTAGTACAACAATCTTAACCATATACATATCCTTCTTACAACCCCCTCACATCCTATACATCTTACTAACTCAAATTGCCATACGAGTGTACATGCACAACTCGTAGGCCACACTAAACCCTTAACAACTGAATCCTCTTCTTACTCTCGCGTCGGCCGCTTCCTGATGTACCTGTGTAGTAAAAACAGCCCCCAAAGGGGGTCAGCACGAATGCTGGTACGATCCCCTCATGGCCCCCAAGCTAACGTGGCTACGACGACTAATTGTCGATAGCATGGAGGTTGATTAAATGCACAACATAATAGTAAATGCTGTAAACAACAATCCATATATGAACAATCAAAGTTCACACACAATGAACGACTTAAATGCGTTCCCTTAATTGGAGAGTTAGTTATTTAACTCCTTAAGTAATGTTCCCTCTTAACCTTAGTCCCTTATCTCACCTTAATCTTAGTCTTATCTTAACCTTAGAAACAACCATCCTTAAATAAGGAGTGGATGTTGCTTATCTTAATCTTAATTATACAAATCCTCCTTTAAAAGGAATGATTGTAACTTATCTTAATCTTAACTTAATCTTAATCTTAACAATACAAATCATCCTTTAAAAGGAATGATTGTAACTTATCTTAATCTTAACAATACAAATCATCCTTTAAAAAGGAATGATTGTAACTTATCTTAATCTTAACTTAATCTTAATCTTAACAATACAAATCATCCTTTAAAAGAATGATTGTAACTTATCTTAATCTTAACAATACAAATCATCCTTTAAAAAGGAATGATTGTAACTTATCTTAATCTTAACTTATTCTCAGAATACAAACCGTTCCTGGAGGGGAATGGTTGTAGCCTAAGTCCAAACCTGGGATTTAGGTGATCCCACCGCACCATCTTAATGCCACCTACCCTGGACGGGAATCCAGCGTAGCTGAGCCGGCAACCGGCCCTAGGCTACAAGTCCGAAGACAAGTCCTTAAGCGGAGGGCGGATCTGATTCAGATACCGTCCCCTTTTCCTTAGCATGCATGACCGGAGATCGGTCCCGGGTTTCCTCACTCAAGTTCCAGTTAGTAATAGTCTCAAGACCATGTTTGTTGGTTAACCTCTTTCGGTTCATATCGTCCCTTATTAGGGGTGTTCCTTAGTCTCACTCAATTTCTTACTAAACATTGGTTAGTAAGTTCTCACGGTATGTTGTGTTAGTTTTCAAACATCACACAACAATACAAGAAATATAATATATTCCGATTGCATGCTTTATCTTGTTTAGTGATCACACAAAAACAAATAGCACACAAGCCGAGGGACACCTCGTTAGCAAGCAGGTCACAAGAGAACTGTACCGTTCACCGTTGGCCGTTTGGTTGCTTACTCTCTTCCGGAGTCCAAATTCCAAGTCCTAAAACATCATTCAGTTTTAGGTTATTAATCACTTAGCTTAATTCAACTTACTTAACCTACTTAACTTACTTAACGATTCCCACTATCACCTCTTAAGTTTTACCACTTAATCTTACAACTTAACCTTACACTTTTAGGTTTATACTTAACTTAACTTAATCCCTTAAGTTCTTAGGGTCCTAATCATTACCACCCTACCAAAGGTATTCATCATTACCCATTACCATTCTTAGAATTCAAAATTTCTCTTTTTTTTTCCTAAGTGTTAAGGGTCGACCGACCCACCGACCGACCCAACCCCTGGGTCGGTCCATTACAGAAACTCTTCCGTCTTTTGAAACCCATCCGACCGACCCAGAGCTAGACCGACCGACCCAAACCCTCTGGGTCGGTCCCTTACAGAACCCATTTTCCTACGTTAAACCTTGCCCCGACCGACCCAAAGCAAAGCCGACCGACCCAAACCCCTGGGTCGGTCCAGTCCAGAGCATTCCGGTTGGCTCAACATGGCCCGACCGACCCAAAACTGGGTCGGACCCTGGGTCGGTCCTCTACAGACCTTCCTCTTAAATTGTCTCCTTCAATTCCAAACTCTTCCACAAGTGTTCTAATAGGTCCAACACCATCTTGGACCTTAAACCCACCTTATAACCTCCACCAAACTCATTAAAACAACTTCCAAAGATCTTCTCAAACATTTACTCAATTCTCATAAACACTCCTAACACTTATCATATAATTCCTTACATTACCAACTTGTAACCTTACCAAAAACTTCTACCATCCAAAGTGTTCCTTTTCAACCCATATAACTCCTCCTTAACATCATTGCACTCCATCTTTGCTTGTTAAACCTTCCAAGGTTATCTTGCATGTCCATGCACAATTTCTCTTCTTTTCACTTGTTACTCATCACTCTTAAACTCTAAGCTTGCTTATACATTTCTTCCATTACTTTAATACCTTGGCATTGTTCTTCATTTACCTAGGTCCTAAATACTCAATTACATCCTCTTGATTCCTAAATCCTTCAAAGTAATGCCTAAGTCATTATAACTCATTATAAACACTTTATCTCACCCCTTTTTCATCAAGACACCCTCTAAGACTTCCTAGTACTTCCTTAGTCATTAAATTCCCTTAGGACATATCTTAATCACCTTAAGCATTACACCTTCTCCTTAAACTTATGCACAAGTCTTACATTCCTCATCTCTGATTTTGGGTGTGTTCAAAAACACTCACCAACCCTCCAATTCCTCCTAGACATCTCTAGGTCATTCTAAACCTCAAGAACTCCTTAGTTAACTAATCTCCACTCAATTTCCTCATAATGACTCCCAGTAAATCCTAGGTCATATTAATTCACCACCATCACCTAAACACTTATTTTCTACTCCAATTTCGCCATAGCTCCTCTAGTATATTCTCATGCCCATATGCAGTGTTTTTCTCACACAATAATCTCACACACACACCAAGTCCTTTCTCATCTTATTTTCTCATCCAAATCAACTTATTCACATCATACTCAATATATTGCAATAATCTTAAATTGCATAGCACTAAGGCTCTTAAATGACATGGCTCTTAGGCCCTTAAATGACTTAAACTTAAACACTGAATTTCCCACATATACAAGCTTTCAACCTGCAAATACACTCATCAATCTCATAGTAGTTATAATGTTCTTAAAACTCATCTTAACTTATATTACTAACTCATTCCCATTGGCTCCTTAGTCACAAATTCTCAAGCTTATTTAAGTTCTTTTTCTTAGGTTACATAACCCATTACCTAATGTAAGCCCTAGGCCACATTGGTATCCACCTAAACTCATCCCTTAAAAACTTAAACCACCATTAGGTAAGCATTTTACCTTGTTTTCTCAAGCTTATCTTAACTTCCTCCTTAGACCTTCTTCTTGCATGAATCTCGGCCACCACTTAAATTCCCCTGCCAATGTTCTAATCAATGACTCATATGAGTACTAAACAATACACTAACCTCAAGGAATAAAAACCTAGGTTAGAAATGTGTTCTAAGGCATAAAAGTGGATGATTACCTTTGAAGTCTCAAGGTAGACTTTGGCATTGAATGAAATAGGACCTCCACTAGTCCTTGGTGAATAAATCAAGCTAGAACAAGGCATAAAAACAAGGCCCCATGAGTAGAAATTTTCGGCCATGTACAAGAGATGATGGAAACATGGTTTTTCTTACATTTTCTTTACCTTAAGAGAATGGAGAAGCTAATGAGCTCTTCAAACTTGATTTTCTTCCATCAATGGAGTTTTCTCATGGCACCAAACTTGAGCTTTGCAAGATTTGAAAAGATAGAAAGATAGGTCTTGACTTAACTAAGACAAATATGCAATTTGTTTTGGATTTGGAGCTTGGAGTTGTATTTGGCAAGTGATTTAAGATGGAGAACCATGGAAGAGCAGCACTCTCGGTTTTGGAATGGAGAGAAGAAGAAGAAGAAGAAATCGTGGAAGGAAGGGGAAATGAAGAGAGAGAAGGAGAAGAATAGCTTATAAGAGATATTTTACTAAAAAGGTGAATAGTTACCTTACTTTATTTACCTCTCTTTTCCCCTCTTAACTAACATGTTGTGGTGACTCACCACCCTTAGAAAACCGGCCCCTTTATCAAATAAGGCTAGTCATGGTCTTTGTTGACCAACTTATTGACTTATGTTGACTAAAACTTAAACTAGTCACTATTTGGCACTATTCACTAATCAAGGCACATAATCGGGAAATTTTTGATTTCTCATTGATTTAGACCTCCTAATGTGATACTAATTAGTACACATGTTGATTAAAGAGTAATGATGGACATCTAGCCACTCAAAAACTCAATTCTAAGACAATTTCTCAAAAATGTGCTTTAAGACTTCTAAAGCACATTTTGTGTTTTAACTTGTTTTCAAGCTTGGTTTTCTTTGCTAATTGATTTAAAATGACCATTAGAATATTACTAAGGTCTTATCATGATATTTGGGTACTCACCCAAGTCTCTCCAAGCTTAGAGCACATTTTTGCCCTAATTGCCCTTAAGGCATTTCCTTGTGTTTCCTTGGTTTAAATTGTCTACCAATCTTTCTAAGGCATATTCTAGCCTTACTACATCATAATTTGATGTTTACTTAGCATACTTAGGTTTGGGGTATTTCAGTGAAATACCCAAACTAATAAAACATGGATTAAACATCTAATTACATTGACTAAGGCCTAAACATACCTTAAAAGACAACTGAGAACAACAGTGGTCAACACAAAGCAAGATGTTGCACCCTTGACTGTTAGTGTAAATAAATACCCAAAGAACTACTTAGGACCTAAAAATTTGTCCTAATCATATTAACACATTAAGGAACACATTACAATTGTTGGAAAACACTCCAACACACAAAGAACAAGCATTTACATGCTTCAAGGTCAAGTAGGGCTAAAATGTGCTCTAAGAGAACCTTAAAGGTCTAATGACCTCTAATGATATAAAAATTGGATACCATGATCAAATATCATGTAAGGAACACAACAAAACTGTTCTCAAGGAAAACAGAGCTCAGAATCACCCTGCGACTCAAAATGTGCACTAAAATACCTTAAAGCACGTTTTTTGTGTATGAGCTCTAAGATATTGACTTTTTGTCATTTTAAAGACTAGAGCATGTTCTTTAAATCATTAATGTGACATGATAGACTATATTTTAAAGTCTAAATCAAAGTTTGAAAATTAAAAATAAAAACTGACAGTTAGTATGAATAGTACCCGAAAATAACACCTCAGTTACTTAACTCACCATTGACCAAGGTCAAGCTAACTCATTGCCTTGGTTAGGGGCTGCCGACTTCACCAGGCTGTCATGCCCACTCATTCATCAACTTGCAAGCAATTAACCAGCTGTTATGTGAGTCATCAAATACTATTCCTAAAGTAGTCTTAAAATAACATTAAGTGACTTATAAGCTAAATTAGCTCATTCTTCTTCATTTGCTGCCTTCCCTGCCGACAGCAGCCCTTCCTATCCTCTCTTTGATTCTCCAAAAACGTGGGTAAGTCACCAAGAAACAGAGGTGAACACCAATTGATCTAGGTAAGCTTAATTAGTCATTAAATGTTCATTTTCTTCACAATTCTTACCTCTTTCAATGGAGCAAAGCATCAACCATTTCCATCAATGTTCTTAGGTGTTTTGGAGATTAAATGGAGGGTATATCTCGGCACTAACAAGGGAAGAAGGTGGAGAAAGCTAATCTTGTTCTTAAGGTACAAAAATGTGCTTTAAGCTCATATCTTTTGATTCCCTTCAAATCCAGTTATGAAACTTTGTTTCCTAGCTTATAATCTTCATCTTAACATGATTATTCAGTTGGTATATCACGATCTTCATGGTATAACCAGATCCAAGCCAAAAACACCATTTTTGTCATTTTAATCAAGGTAAAGATTAGCCATCTTCTAATCTGAGTTATACCAGTTTAAAGCTTGGTTTAGTAGTTCTTTTGATGATCTTTACCTACTGTAATTATAGGCCGAAGACAACTTATACATACCTTGGTATTCTAAGGTAAATCTTACCTTAAAAATTACATTAAACACTTCTTATGGTTAGATCTTGCTTGGAGACTAACCATGCTTTAATTGCTGTGTAAAAACATGTAAATGATGCTGTGGAAACTTTATCCTAAGCAGGCCGTGGCCAAACAAGGCCTTAATTAGGCAAAAACAAGGTATAAATCACTTAAACCTTCACTTGGTATATTGATATGTAATTATACATATATATATGTATTGTGCCGTGAGTGAACAAGGTTTATAGGTCTTATTTTGACCTTAGGTGATTAAGGAATGATTTAATAAATTTTATAACTAATTAATAAGCATAATTGTCAAATTTAAGACATTATGTGGAAAATTGGTAATAAAAAGGAAAACATATGTGCAAGGCCGAGAGTTTATAGTACTTTTGGGCATTTTATGTGTAATTCATTTTATAAGCTAATGTTGTAATAAGGCCATGTATATTAGGCCATTTTAATTTAAGTTTAAAGCTTATTTATTTAAGTTTGTGCTTATACAATTAAGTTTGGGGTCAAACGGTAATTACTAACAAAATATTAAGCCGTGGGCTTAATTTAGAGGAACTTAGGGTTTTAAATGAATTTAATAAAAATTATAACATTTTATAAAGCTTTGTGACAAAATTGTAAAAAATAGAAAACTATAAGTTATGTTTTGTAATTACCGAAAGGTTTGGGTCCAATTTGGTATTAGAAGTCAAAGTGACTATATAGGAGTCTTTGACCAAGTTTGGAGAATTTAAGGAATTAAAATACTACCTTATAATAAGATAGTTATTGAATTGTAAAGATATATAAGATTTGGGGTGATATTGTTATTTACGAAAACTTGGGGTACTAAATGGAGTTTAGTACAAACCTTAGATTATTAGGAATTTTTAGAAGTTGAATTGGATAAATTTGGAGTTTATATGAATTATCTAAGTGTAATATAAGATATTTCATAACATTGTTACAAATGGGTAACATATGTGGTAAAACCGAGAGATTTAGAGAAAATATAAGGTTAGTAATGATATTTATAACCTTTTGGTATAGTTTGGTAATTTTGGAATTATATATAAGGTTTTATGAAGATATATGTATAATATATAGTTTTGGTGATATTAGAAACTATATGTTATTAATGGGGTAAATTGGTGAATATAGAAAGTTAAGTGGTGGAAAATTAAATAAGAATAGATCATGGGTCTGTTCGGTTATTTGAGAAAAATATAACCATAGGTTATAATTATATTAAGGGATAAGGATTGTAATATAAGGTATATATTATAAGTGTAACAATGGAATATATTTGGGGTTGATTTGTAAATTATGAAAGTATAGTGGAGAATAATTAATACCAAAAGTTTTAAGGGCTGTTGGTATTTTATAACAATATATAACTATAAGTTATAATTGTTTTAATGACATAAATGTCAAAATATATGTTGTATAATTATAATATAACATTATATAAATGATGTGGTGGATTTTGTAAATATTTGAGAATTATAGGTGCTGTTCGGAAATATTACTATTTTTGAATGAAATTTATAATATGGTTTTTAATGTTATAAGAGCTATAACATTTATAATATAAGAGGTATTCATTAAAAAGAATGAATATATATTATAATGACTTACCATATAATAAATAGTCCTATAATGCATATATATAAATAAATATAGTTGTAGTGTGGAAAAATTAATATAGTTCAATAAATATATTTCCATAATTAAAATGATATGAGATAAAAGGGAAAAGAATTATAAACATTGGATATGGAATTCTAATGTTAGGAGTGTACATGAAATAATAAGAATTTATATAGTTCATGGTATTTTATACACGAAGTATACTCCATTAAACTTGGAAAAACAAACCTTAGAAAAATAAATACTAAGGTGAGATGTATAATATACGATTAATATTATACATGTAATATAGTGATAAACTATATCATACACAAGGTGTATTAAACTACATGCGATAATAAACGTTTAAGTTAAAGTGTATTAATATACTCGACGTAACCACGCATGTGATATAGCGTTTTTCCTAATCCCGAGTTAAACCGAAAACCCGACAAACGTTATTAGTTAACAGCGGGGAATAAATTGGGGTAGATTAATAACGGTACGGGGTGCCGTAGTGTATTGTTAATATGAGATGCTGATGCATAGTGTGATGCATATTAATAGATGTTAGAGGCGTCTCGAGGATCTCCAGAGAATTAGCTGATTCATACTCCACCGTAATACAATCCGGGTGAACGGTATGTTATTTATGTGGCTTGATTGTCTCTGAGGATTTCCTCAGTTCTGACATTGTGTGAAAATCTGTGTTAAGATTGAATGTCTGCTTGTGTGAATTAATATGCTTGAGTTGTATATTAATGCTGCTTATATTATTACTGTTGAACGATAACAGTACAGTTCGTATATATGAACATATTATAAAACGAACTAGCGGCAATGATGCTATCTTATATGTGTAATATAAGGAACGTAAGTAAAACGTTGTAGCATTAAGATAATAAGATATATATATTATCTGAGACTTATATACGGAGCATTGGCCTTTTCTATACGCCGCTCTTGTATCTAACACTGGATCCCGAGTTGACATACTCTGGATTGGACTAACGACCTTAGTCTGCTGTGTTAGAAAAAATAGTGGAACAAATGCGATGGTATAGATCAGTTTATCAAGAGGATGTGGCTCTTGTTGTGAACTGTGATCCTTAACGATACTAGGCTACCGTGTGGTAACCGTAAGTATCTGGATAAATTTCCAACGGACTACAGATGGTTCGTAGGTCGGAGACTCTAGCGCTGGAGTGGCTACTGCCTTGTGTGACCCGCCATAGGCGATAGGTTATTTAGAGACACGTCGTTCTAACGAGGCGTTGTCATCAGGCGTGACTGAACATTACGGACGACTATATTAGCTTGTACATTAGGCGAACATTATTTGGGCTTGCATGCCAAAGACGGGAATTCATACTTGTTTATAGTCTCGTTGTTTCGCTTGTTGTCATGGTTATGCTTTGTGGTTGTGGGTGGTAAGTTGGTGATGTGATTAAATGAGTCATTGTACTCATATGTGTGTTGTGAATTGGATTATTGAATCATTGTACTTAAATCTATGTTGTAATGGATGGGTCGAGTCGCAGTGCTGTGTGTGGTTATGGTGGATTGTTTGGTCGAGCGTGTCGACGTACTCAATAAGAGCTTTCAGGTGTTTGCTGTATAGAGTCTATGTACTCATAAAAGCGTTGTAGCGCTTTCAGTGGTAATTTTGAAATACCCCAAACCTAAGTATGCTAAGTAAACATCAAATTATGATTTAGTAAGGCTAGAATATGCCTTAGAAAGATGGTAGACAATTTAAACCAAGGAAAACACAAGAAAGTGCCTTAAGGGCAATTTGGGCAAAAACGTGCTCTAAGCTTGGAGTGACTTTGATTAGCACCCAAATACCATTATAAGACTTTAGTAATATGCTAATGGACATTTTAAATCAATTAGCAAAGAAAACCAAGCTCAAAAACAAGTTAAACACAAAATGTGCTTTAAGAAGTCTTAAAGCACATTTTTGAGAAATTGTCTTAGAATTGAGTTTTGAGTGGCTAAATGCCCATGATTACACCTTAATCAACATGTGTACTAATTAGTATCACATTAGGAAGCCTAAATCAATGGGAAACAAAAATTTCACGAATATGTGCACTAATTAGTGAATAGTGCCAAATAGTGCCCAAATTAAGCTTAAGTCAACATAAGTCAATGAGATGGTCAACTAAGACCATAAATATCTCCAATTACAAGAGGGGGCCGGTTTTTGATGTGAGGAGTCACCACATGACTAAGCCAAAAAGGAAAAGAAGAGTAAAAGAGAGAATAGTACTATTTGCTTTATAAAAGCAAAATACCTTATATTAGCCTACCTCTCTCCTCTCTTCTTCATTTCTCTTCTTCTTCCACGGTTCTCTTCTTCTTTTCCTCTGTTCCAAACCGTCCCAAGCAGCCTCCATGGTTGCCTCACCTTGCCTTGTCCATAACTTGCTCATTTTAGCTCCAAATCAAAAACTAAAACACATTATTCTTAGTTAGCTCAAGCTCTAGCTTTCTATCTTTTCAAATCTTGCAAAGCTCAAGTTTGGTGCCATGAGAAAACTCCATTGATGGAGGAAAATCAAGTTTGAAGAGCTCATTAGCTTCTCCATTCTCTTAAGGTAAAGAAAATGTAAGAAAAACCATGTTTCCATCATTCCTTCACATGGCCGAAAATTACTACTCATGGGGCCTTGTTTTTATGCCTTGTTCTAGCTTGATTTATTCACCAAGGACTAGTGGAGGTCCTATTTCATTCAATGCCCAAGTCTACTTTGAGACTTCAAAGGTAATCATCCACTTTTATGCCTTAGAACACATTTCTAACCTAGGTTTCATTCCTTGAGGTTAGTGTATTGTTTAGTACTCATGTGAGTCATTGAATATTGGTTAGAACATTGGCAAAGGAAGTTTAAGTGGTGGCCGATATTCATTCAAGAAGAAGGTCTAAGGAGGAAGATGAGATAAGCTTGAGAAAACAAGGTAAATTACTTACCTAATGGTGGGTTAAGGTTTAGGGAATGAGCTTTAGATGGGTACCAATGTAGCCTAGGCTTACATTAGGTAATGGGTTATGTAACCTAAGAAAAAGAACTTAAATAAGCTTGTGAACTTGTGACTAAGGAGCCAATGGGAATGAGTTAGTAATATAAGTTTGAGATGGTTTTAAGAGAGCATTATAACTATTATGAGATTGATGGGTGTATTTGCAGGTTGAAAGCTTTTATATGTGGGAAATTCAGTGCTTAAGTTTAAGTCATTTAAGGGCCTAAGAGCCATGTCATTTAAGAGCCTTGGTGCTATGCAATTTAAGATTATTGCAATGTAATGAGTTGTTGTGTGTGAATGAGTTGGTTGGTGATGAGAAAGAACTTGATGTGTGTGAGATGGTTGAATGAGGAAAACAATGTGTGTGGGCATGATAAGATGCTAGAGAAGCTATGGCGAAATTTGAGTAGAAAACAAAGTGTTTAGTGGTAGTGGTGAGTTAATATGCCCTAGGGTTTACTAGGGAGCATGAAAAGAAAATTGAGTGGAAATGAGTTAACTAAGGAGTTCTTGAGGTTTAGAATGACCTAGAGATGTCTAGGAGGAATTAGAGGATTGGCGAGTGTACTAAACACACCAAAATCATGATATGAGGAATGTAAGACTTGTGCATAAGTTTTAAGGAGAAGGTGTATAATGCTTAAGTGTGATTTAGGTATGAACTTGGGAATATAGTCACTGAAAGTCTTGGGAAGCTTGTCTAAGTAGTGATGATGCTAGTAGTGGAACAATAAGGTTTAGTTTAGATGGTAATGAGTGGACTTAGGTTATGGGAGTAAAGATTGAAGAGAAGGTTGTAGATTGACTAAGAACGTATAGGAGGGTATGATCATGAGAATAGTGAGTAAGCTGCATAAAAGGAGTGGGAAAAAAAATGAAAAGCAGAGAAATTGTGCATGGACATGCAAGATGACCTTGGAAGGTTTAACTAGCAAGATGGAGTGCAATGATGTTAAGGAGGAGTTATATGGGTTGAAAAGAAACACTTGGGATAGTTAAAGTTTTAACAAAATGTACATGTTGGAAATGTAAGGAATTATATGACAAATGTTAGGAGTGTTTGTAAGAATTTAGTAAATGTTGAGAAGATCCTTGGAAGTTGTTTTGGAGAGTTTGGTGGAAGTTCTAAGGTGAGTTTAAGTGCCTAAATGGTATTAGGACACATGGGGGAACTTGTGGAGAAGTTTGGAGTCAAATGGGAATTTAGAAATAAGGTTCTGGAGCCGACCGACCTTGGGACCGGACCTGCAAGTTCGGTCGAGCTCAGTTTACACTGCCGGAGAAAGTTTCTGGAACCGACCGAACTTGGGGACCGGACTTGCAAGTTCGGTCGGGCTTGTAATTTGTGAAGGAATTGAGTCTCTGGAATCGACCGAACATGGGACCGAACTTGGCAAGTTCGGTCGGGCTTAAATTCCACGGGGAAACTCTCGGGAATGGACCGACCTTGGGACCGGACTTGCAAGGTCGGTCGGGGTAGAATTTTCAAGCGGTAATATGTTCTGGAATGGACCGACCTTAGGTAAGGTCGGTCGGAAGTTCGGTCGAGCCTAAAAAATAAAAAAAATTGAATTCTAAGGATGGTAATAGGTAATAAGGTGTACCTTTGTAGGGTGGTAATGATTAGGACCCTAAGAACTTAAGGGAGATTAAGTTAAGTTAAGTATAAACTTAAAAGTTTAAGGTTAAGTTGTAAGATTAAGTTGTAAGACTTAAGAGGTGATAGGTGGGGATCGTTGAGTAAGTTAAGTAAGTTAAGTAGGTTAAGTAAGTTGAATTAAGTTAAGTGATTAACAACCTAAAACTGAATGAATGTTTTAGGACTTGGGAATTTGGACTCCGGAAGAGAGTAAGCAACCGAACGACCAACGGTGAACGGTACAGTTCTTCTTGTGACCTGCTTGCTAACGAGGTGTCCCTCGGCTTGTGTGCTATTTGTTTTGTGTGCTCACTAAACAAGATAAAGCATGCAACCGGAATATTATGATTATTGTTGTTGTGTGATGTTTGAAAACTAACACAACATATCGTGGGAACTTACTAACCAACGTTTAGTAAGGAATTGAGTGAGACTAAGGAATGCTCCCTAATATGGGTTGATATAAACCGAAAGAGGTTAACCAACAACATGGTCTTGAGACTATTACTAACTGGAACTTGAGTGAGGAAACCCGGGACCGATCTCCGGTCATGCATGCTAAGGAAAAAGGGGGACGGTATCTAATCAGATCCGCCCTCCGCTTAAGGACTTGTCTTCGGACTTGTAGCCTAGGGCCGGTTGCCGGCTCAGCTACGCTGGACTCCCGTCCAGAGTAGGTGGCATTAAGATGGTGCGGTGGGATCACCTAAATCCCAGGTTCGAATTAAGCTACAACCATTCCCTTCCAGGAACGGTTTGTATTCTGAGATTAAGTTGAGATTAAGATTAAGGTAAGGTTAAGATGAGTTGCAACCATTCCTCTTTAAAGGATGGTTTGTATTATTAAGATTAAGATAAGCTACATCCACTCCTTATTAAAGGATGGTTGTTTCTAAGATTAAGTTAAGACTAAGATTGAGGTGAGATAAGGATGGACTAAGGTTAAGATGGAACATTACTTAAGGAGTTAAATAAATAACTCTCTAATTAAGGGAACGCATTTAAGTCGTTCATTGTGTGTGAACTTTGATTGTTCATTGTTGGTTTGTTGTTTACTGCACTTACTATTATGTTGTGCATCTAATCAACCTCCATGCTATCGACAATTAGTCGTCGTAGCCACGTTAGCTTGGGGGCCATGAGAGGATCGTACCAGCATTCGTGCTGACCCCCTTTGGGGGCTGTTTTTACTACACAGGTGTACATCAGGAGGCGGCCGTCGCGAGAGTAAGAGAAGAGGAGGATACAAGTGTTAAGGATTAAGTGTGGCCTACGAGTTGTGCATGTACACTCGTATGGCAATTGAGTTAGTAAGATGTATAGGATGTGAGAGGATTGTGAGAAGAATATGTATTTGGTTAAGGTGTTATGTACTAATGTTCGGTATATTCTGTAGTCAGACCGTGGCAAGGTCCTGGAGTGTAAAGAATTCCGCTGTGACATGTATATATATATGCTGTTAAGTTGCGAGACCACATTTGGATTGAGTTGGGGTGTTACAAAAAGTGGTATCAGAGCGTAGTTACGCTCTGAAGACAAGAAATACCGAACTTAGGAGAATATTGAGGTTGAGATTGAGTTATGGGTTAAGGGTTGAGAGATAGAGTGAGAGGTGCGTTAGTCAGGACTTCCCGGTGTTTGCCGGATATCCATAGTACCTAGGCCCGCCCTCCACATCCCTAACCCTGAATATGTGGAACAAACGCCAGAGAGAAGAAAGCCTTCTCTTACTCGGGGAACCCGATCTGGCAGTTAGCTAACAGTAAGCAATACGAGAAACAACTTGTTGTACAACAGTTATGGAGAACTTGGAGGTTTTAATAGAGCGCAACAGAGAAACAGGCGCTACCTATGGAATTCTATCAATAAGGGAACGGTAATTACCGGCAACATGGGTCGACATGCTACGCAGTCGAAATAACCCGCAATACCAATGATAAGGAAAGCACTACGGGTGCAATAGAAAGGAAAAGGGAAGCGACATGAGTACCGGACAGTGGTCCGAAGGAGCATAACAGTAGGATAATACCAAGCATGAGGATTGAGATTACTGGAAAGTCCAGTTAGAAACGGGAACTCCAAACCCCATACAATGAAAAGGTTACAAACCTGGCCGACACAACGCGAACAACGGTGGAACACATACAAATTGTATACCGAAATAGGACTACGATGTAGTGCCTAAAGGAGAATCATTACTGAGTAACCACAACAAAATGTGTGGAGATAGGAGCGAGGATTAAGACATAAGAAAATATTAAGGGGTTCCCTCAGAAAGAGGAACGCCCTGATAAATGACAGTACTGACAAACAACAAGGAAACTGCCGGATGGTCGGTTATCCAAAATAAGAGATTATCGAAGGAGTCCCGAGGACTACCAATTACATGGAAATTAGAAGGAAGTATCACTACCAATGTACCTTGTACCAATAGCCCATCCTGCATGGCGCACTTGCCATAGCAAGTGCTACCACGGTTAAGCTACACGGAAAGCCACCATGGCAAGATAGGAGAACGCTACAGTTGTAACACATATTAATACCGGATTGTAAATCCATAAGAAGGAAAAATAAGACCTTGGAAAGGCCCGACGGCCTGACCATGATGAGATGAGGTGACACACCAGTCAGCCGGGAGCAGAACTTGGACATAATATTAGACCATATGGATGTTAGCAACAGTACAACAACAACCGACAGTGCGGTAAGAACACCAACCCGGATCTCAAAGAGGAACCTAAGAGATCGCTCAACAATCCGAGCAAAACACTATGTAAGCAATAACATACAAGGGATGTATTAGAAGATACGATTGAGACTGATAAGCAACGACTTCCAACGAAAACGGGATAAGACTCCCATAGTGACCATTAAGAATACCAATAACAAACATCTTCTATGAAGATGAAGATTTGAAAACCCAGAAAACAAGGGTAAAAGAGAATAAACGTAAGCTATAACCTACTAAGGACTAAAGATGTACCACCCTGGAAAAGAAAAGCCGGAGGACTACCCCCACAGAGCGGGCATAGTCGAGCCGATCAAACTGATGAATGACAGTTAATGTTGTTGTCTAACTCATTAACACCCAAGTATGATTAATCATCAACGGGTGGCGTAGTCAACGGAAGTTGAACGAAGCGTTGAGATGGGAGCATAAGATGACAGGATGATATCCGACTTGGACACTGTAAGGCAAACGCCTAATACGAACTTATCCTTGACTACTAAAAGACATAAGTCTAGTAAAATGACAGTATTGTCAAAGACATTAAGTAACCTCAGATCACCTGAACAACTTCCATAGCAGGAAGCAGGATGCAGCAACTTACCATGAAACCCGATACTACATTTAGTGTGTAACCTAACGGTGGATAGTGCTCAAAGAACCAGAATCTTATAAGGATGACCTGCAGATGAGTGAGAGTACAATAATGAACTGAGACATTAAGCATTAAGAACCTACGAGCCAAGGATGTTAACCACATCAGCAGCCGAGGTGGCAGTAAGTTTATAAGAGAGCTTTTTTAAGCCATGAAGGGACTACAATTTGTAGATGTGAACGGTTACAAACCTATAACTTAGATTGGGAAGGTATTACCAAGGAAGAGTACCAATGAGAATATTGAGATAATGCTGAGGACAGGAGCGGAGAACGAACCATACCTTTTAGGGTGGGGATACCTCTCCTTGTTGTGAGGCCATGAGTGGGAATGAACCCTCAAAAGGGCTTTCACTTATTAGAGATGCAATACGCTCTTGTTAGAGAATGGAAACTGTAAACTTGGGATTACCTTGGAACATGTCAGATACACATGAGTAATAAGGAAGGTTGCAGAGATAGACCCCTCATCCAACACCCAGGATGTAAGAATTATTGATCGTCAGAGATAAACATTATGAGTGCACCTTACGGCACGTCAAATGACCAATGCTCCGAAGAGCTTGTGATTCATTGGATGACTTCTTCAGTAACCAGTTAAATTACATGGTAGATAACATCACTAAGGATGAAAGAAAGCGAGAGAAATTAGCCTACTTACAAATCTGAGATTGAAGCAGAACACCTTCGTATTAAGAGTTAACTATTTCACAGCACGGTATGACAACCGCCATACACCGGAATGAGAGAACTCCCAGTGTGTTTACACCAAGAAGGGATTGAGTATAAGGTAAGACATTAGAATAAGTGAGTAAGAGGTTGCACCATCAATGGGCAACATGGTAAGGGCCAACTACCACGGTAGTAGTGGTCGTGAGTACAATAGTTAGATAAGTGGATTAAGTCATGGTGCGCAGTAAAGCGACCGTTAGGTATGAGCCGTCAAATATTGACACAGAGGCAATGAGATTTATGAGTTAAGACCAATATAAGTAAGGAATAAGAAGGTAGACGAACTGTGCATTGATGCCAGTAGCCTGAACCTGGTTAGGTAAAATTCACAGGAAGCACATTACCCATTCCTTAAGGACCTGGAAGTGCATTCCTAGTTAAACAAATATGAGGAAGAAAATAAGAGGCTCTACGGAAAGAGACCTCAGATATTAAGAGACCAAATCAATACGGAATACAGAAAGGAGCCAGAGCATACCATACCCAAGAACACAATAATGGATTTCCCTTGATTAACTTCAAGAAGAACAATAAATGTTATTATGGAACGATGAAAGAGGAGATCGACAACAGAATACTTCATAATTAGCAATAGCTAAACGCGTGACGAACACTATGAGTTTACTAAAACGAGACGTGGGACGACTGCACCCCACAGGGGCTTGCAGGCCTAACATGCTCATTTATGAGTTAGTTGGGTAAGTAGTAATGTACCAGTAAGGTACCCCATGCATGTAGACGAGTGGTGTAAGGAACACGGGAGGTAGTCGACTCCGTACCACGGACAACGACACAAGATCAGACAAGAGCAGCCATTACCACAAACAGTCGAAGAGAAGAATTCAGTTGAACCAGCAACGCAAGGGAATCAGAGAACAAATAATTAAGAACTATGAAGTGCGAGAAGCACGGATTGTTAAGTATAGACATGGGACATGTCTTAAGATGAATAGATTAAACTGTAAGTGCAATAAGCACTAAACAGTAGTTTCAGATTAGGAATCACCCTCAGACCAAAGGTCAGTTGGAGAGAACGATTTAGACATTCGAGAAAACACTAAGAGTATGAACATTAGATCTCCAGGGAGACTGAATAGACGCTACAACTCATCAAGGCCGTGTATATATAAAGATAACACGTGTCCATTGAGAGACCAATATTCCTAAACTGTAAGGACGCAGAAGGATATACAATACTATAAAAAGATAAGTGAGGCAGTTAAGCCTAAGAACATCAGAGTGGTGCAGCGGAAGCTAGCAGATCACTACCTTTGAGATTAGACCAAACTAAGTTAAGAAAACGGTATAAGTACCGTTAAGAATCCTCGATACAGAGACTAAGTCATTTCTGATCGAATTATAAGTAAGATAGATGACGTGGAAGCTAGAATGCTTAGTGAGAATTAGACATCTTGAACTTATGTTCAAGGATAATATAATATTGATTACGTGGGCGTAATCCATTTTAAGGGGGGTAGAGCGAAAACCGCTTAGCGTATGTTTGTGTACTGAGTACATAAACTACGGTGTGCATAGCACAAACAATTTGAGAATATTTTTACATAAACATTTTGAGATAAAATCATGGTTATTGCACACAGAAGATGTGAATGCCATACATATTAAGTACCTATCTTGTTAACTCCGGTGTGAGTACAAGTTAAGAGAATTAAGGAGGAGGTTTAAGGAGACTTAAGAAATAAGGAATATATGAGGTATGAGTCGATATGAGACTATGTGTGAGATAAGAATAAGATAACATTATGAGATACAATTTGACATGAGTATGAGGAAGGAAATTGTAATGCTATGAGATATAAGATGGTGAGAATTGGTATGGGACAGTTATAGAACTTAGTAGGAATTTAAATCTTGAGGTAATTACTAAGAGATGAATCGGGAATGTTCGATGGACTGAGTCCACACTTTGGAGATGTATTGATTATGATTAGAAGAACTAAGAAGATAGAAAACTGGACATGAGTGAATTATCTGATGTTTGAAAATGACGTGGGAGGTGGAACTTGATTTTCTAGGGATCAAGGGAAACCGAACACAAATTGGGGTGGAAGGATAGTTCTACACTGATGCTGATCACATCAGGGTTGGATGATTCCTGAAACTCCCTACCAGTGGTCACAACTAAATCACACTATGGATAGAGGCCTTAGGATAAAATGAAGTTGGAGCTGATTGTATTTTTAATTAGAGGAATTATTCCTCACATGACCTCGTAAAAAGGATTACCTTTTTACTGAGTCTCGCCCATGAAGTCGAGGACGCACGAGCCTTTGTCTTCGGACCGGTGACATGGGAGAGCAGAGTGTTTTGTATTCTGGCCCATGGTGACGAGGACGAACGAGCCATTGTCTACGGACCGGTGACATGGGAGAATACGTTGGAAATTATGTGAATGTTTTAATCATCAAAAGAAACAAGGAGAATTTTGAGTGCTATACATGCTTAAGCATGTTGTGGATATTTAAGAATAAGAATATGGTGGATCTAAGGATTCAATGAGTTTAAGTATACATAAGTATAATCTATATGATCTAAGGAATGAGGTAAGACATGTATTCTAAAAGATAAGATGCATGGGAACTTTGGGGACAAAGTTCTTTTAAGGGGGGTAGATTGAAATACCCCAAACCTAAGTATGCTAAGTAAACATCAAATTATGATGTAGTAAGGCTAATATGCCTTAGAAAGATTGGTAGACAATTTAAACCAAGGAAAACACAAGAAAGTGCCTTAAGGGCAATTTGGGCAAAAACGTGCTCTAAGCTTGGAGTGACTTTGATTGGCACCCAAATACCATTATAAGACTTTATTAATATGCTAATGGACATTTTAAATCAATTAGCAAAGAAAACCAAGCTCAAAAACAAGTTGAAACACAAAATGTGCTTTAAGAAGTCTTAAAGCACATTTTTGAGAAATTGTCTTAGAATTGAGTTTTGAGTGGCTAAATGCCCATGATTACACCTTAATCAACATGTGTACTAATTAGTATCACATTAGGAAGCCTAAATCAATGGGAAACCAAAAATTTCACGAATATGTGCACTAATTAGTGAATAGTGCCAAATAGTGCCCAAATTAAGCTTAAGTCAACATAAGTCAATGAGATGGTCAACTAAGACCATAAATATCTCCAATTACAAGAGGGGGCCGGTTTTTGATGTGAGGAGTCACCACATGACTAAGAAAATAAAGGAAAAGAAGAGTAAAAAGAGAGAAGTACTATTTGCTTTATAAAAGCAAATACCTTATATTAGCCTACCTCTCTCCTCTCTTCTTCATTTCTCTTCTTCTTCCACGGTTCTCTTCTTCTTTTCCTCTGTTCCAAACCGTCCCAAGCAGCCTCCATGGTTGCCTCACCTTGCCTTGTCCATAACTTGCTCATTTTAGCTCCAAATCAAAAACTAAACACATATTATTTTAGTTAGCTCAAGCTCTAGCTTTCTATCTTTTCAAATCTTGCAAAGCTCAAGTTTGGTGCCATGAGAAAACTCCATTGATGGAGGAAAATCAAGTTTGAAGAGCTCATTAGCTTCTCCATTCTCTTAAGGTAAAGAAAATGTAAGAAAACCATGTTTCCATCATTCCTTCCACATGGCCGAAAATTACTACTCATGGGGCCTTGTTTTTATGCCTTGTTCTAGCTTGATTTATTCACCAAGGACTAGTGGAGGTCCTATTTCATTCAATGCCCAAGTCTACTTTGAGACTTCAAAGGTAATCATCCACTTTTATGCCTTAGAACACATTTCTAACCTAGGTTTTCATTCCTTGAGGTTAGTGTATTGTTTAGTACTCATGTGAGTCATTGAATATTGGTTAGAACATTGGCAAAGGAAGTTTAAGTGGTGGCCGATATTCATTCAAGAAGAAGGTCTAAGGAGGAAGATGAGATAAGCTTGAGAAAACAAGGTAAATTACTTACCTAATGGTGGTTAAGGTTTAAGGAATGAGCTTTAGATGGGTACCAATGTAGCCTAGGGCTTACATTAGGTAATGGGTTATGTAACCTAAGAAAAAGAACTTAAATAAGCTTGTGAACTTGTGACTAATGAGCCAATGGGAATGAGTTAGTAATATAAGTTTGAGATGGTTTTAAGAGAGCATTATAACTATTATGAGATTGATGGGTGTTTTGCAGGTTGAAAGCTTTTATATGTGGGAAATTCAGTGCTTAAGTTTAAGTCATTTAAGGGCCTAAGAGCCATGTCATTTAAGAGCCTTGGTGCTATGCAATTTAAGATTATTGCAATGTAATGAGTTGTTGTGAATGAGTTGGTTTGGTGATGAGAAAGAACTTGATGTGTGTGAGATGGTTGAATGAGGAAAACAATGTGTGTGTGGGCATGATAAGATGCTAGAGAAGCTATGGCAAATTTGAGTAGAAAACAAAGTGTTTAAGTGGTAGTGGTGAGTTAATATGCCCTAGGGTTTACTAGGGAGCATGAAAAGAAAATTGAGTGGAAATGAGTTAACTAAGGAGTTCTTGAGGCTTAGAATGACCTAGAGATGTCTAGGAGGAATTAGAGGATTGGCGAGTGTACTAAACACACCAAAATCATGATATGAGGAATGTAAGACTTGTGCATAAGTTTTAAGGAGAAGGTGTATAATGCTTAAGGTGATTTAGGTATGAACTTGGGAATATATGTCACTGAAAGTCTTGGGAAGCTTGTCTAAGTAGTGATGATGCTAGTAGTGGAACAATAAGGTTTTAGTTTAGATGGTAATGAGTGGACTTAGGTTATGGGAGTAAAGATTGAAGGAGAAGTTTGTAGATTGACTAAGAACGTATAGGAGGGTATGATCATGAGAATAGTGAGTAAGCTGCATAAAAGGAGTGGGAAAAATGAAAAGCAGAGAAATTGTGCATGGACATGCAAGATGACCTTGGAAGGTTTAACTAGCAAGATGGAGTGCAATGATGTTAAGGAGGAGTTATATGGGTTGACAAGAAACACTTGGGATAGTTAAAGTTTTAACAAAATGTACATGTTGGAAATGTAAGGAATTATATGACAAATGTTATGAGTGTTTGTAAGAATTTAGTAAATGTTTGAGAAGATCCTTGGAAGTTGTTTTGGAGGAGTTTGGTGGAAGTTCTAAGTTGAGTTTTAAGTGCCTAAATGGTTTTAGGACACAGTGGTCTTGTGGTTTGGAGTGTGCACTTGGGCTGTTTGTTTCCTGGTTCTCTAGATGCCATATCTCTCCCCGCTCACCTTGGGCCACGGACCTGCAAGGTCGGTCGAGCTCAGTTTACACTGCCGGAGAAAGTTTCTGGAACCGACCGAACTTGGGGACCGGACTTGCAAGTTCGGTCGGGCTTGTAATTTGTGAAGGAATTGAGTCTCTGGAATCGACCGAACATGGGACCGAACTTGGCAAGTTCGGTCGAGCTTAAATTTCCCACGGGGAAACTCTCGGGAATGGACCGACCTTGGGACCGGACTTGCAAGGTCGGTCGGGGTAGAATTTTCAAGCGGTAATATGTTCTGGAATGGACCGACCTTAGGTAAGGTCGGTCGGAAGTTCGGTCGAGCCTAAAATAAAAAAAAATTGAATTCTAAGGATGGTAATAGGTAATAAGGTGTACCTTTGGTAGGGTGGTAATGATTAGGACCCTAAGAACTTAAGGGATTAAGTTAAGTTAAGTAAGTATAAACTTAAAAGTTTAAGGTTAAGTTGTAAGATTAAGTTGTAAGACTTAAGAGGTGATAGGTGGGGATCGTTGAGTAAGTTAAGTAAGTTAAGTAAGTTAAGTAGGTTAAGTAAGTTGAATTAAGTTAAGTGATTAACAACCTAAAACTGAATGAATGTTTTAGGACTTGGGAATTTGGACTCCGGAAGAGAGTAAGCAACCGAACGACCAACGGTGAACGGTACAGTTCTTCTTGTGACCTGCTTGCTAACGAGGTGTCCCTCGGCTTGTGTGCTATTTGTTTTGTGTGCTCACTAAACAAGATAAGCATGCAACAGGAATATTATGATTATTGTATTGTTGTGTGATGTTTGAAAACTAACACAACATATCGTGGGAACTTACTAACCAACGTTTAGTAAGGAATTGAGTGAGACTAAGGAATGCTCCCTAATATGGGTTGATATAAACCGAAAGAGGTTAACCAACAAACATGGTCTTGAGACTATTACTAACTGGAACTTGAGTGAGGAAACCCGGGACCGATCTCCGGTCATGCATGCTAAGGAAAAAGGGGGACGGTATCTAAATCAGATCCGCCCTCCGCTTAAGGACTTGTCTTCGGACTTGTAGCCTAGGGCCGGTTGCCGGCTCAGCTACGCTGGACTCCCGTCCAGAGTAGGTGGCATTAAGATGGTGCGGTGGGATCACCTAAATCCCAGGTTCGAATTAAGCTACAATCATTCCCTTCCAGGAACGGTTTGTATTCTGAGATTAAGTTGAGATTAAGATTAAGGTAAGGTTAAGATGAGTTGCAACCATTCCTCTTTAAAGGATGGTTTGTATTATTAAGATTAAGATAAGCTACATCCACTCCTTATTAAAGGATGGTTGTTTCTAAGATTAAGTTAAGACTAAGATTCAGGTGAGATAAGGATGGACTAAGGTTAAGATGGAACATTACTTAAGGAGTTAAATAAATAACTCTCTAATTAAGGGAACGCATTTAAGTCGTTCATTGTGTGTGAACTTTGATTGTTCATTGTTGGTTTGTTGTTTACTGCACTTACTATTATGTTGTGCATCTAATCAACCTCCATGCTATCGACAATTAGTCGTCGTAGCCACGTTAGCTTGGGGGCCATGAGAGGATCGTACCAGCATTCGTGCTGACCCCCTTTGGGGGCTGTTTTTACTACACAGGTGTACATCAGGAGGCGGCCGTCGCGAGAGTAAGAAGAGGATACAAGTGTTAAGGATTAAGTGTGGCCTACGAGTTGTACATGTACACTCATATGGCAGTTGAGTTAGTAAGATGTATAGGATGTGAGAGGATTGTGAGAAGAATATGTATTTGGTTAAGGTTGTTATGTACTAATGTTCGGTATATTCTGTAGTCAAACCGTGGCAAGGTCCTGGAGTGTAAAGAATTCCGTTGTGACATGTATATATATATGCTGTTAAGTTGCGAGACCACATTTGGATTGAGTTGGGGTGTTACAAATTTACTATGATGTGTGAAGCCGGGGGCTTGTTTACTATTTGAGTTAACTGCAATATATGTTGTTGCTTTACAGTTTTTATATTAAACTATCTGCATGAAAATGAATTGCATGCTCTCGACCAATTAACTGAGGGTCTGAGGGGGTATGACAGTCATGTAGTAACATACTCAGCAGGGGCTGATTCCATACCACAAACAAACATTTTTGCAGGTATGCAGCTTCCGGTGTCGACAAGAGAGTGACGCGCTGGGTAGTTTGATTACAGTTATTTAAACATGCACTGTTGCATTTTGATTAGAACCTAGAAACGTGTATAGGATTTGGATACTTAGAATGCTCACTGTGAATGTATTTTATAATGGTTTGGGAAGTTAAGTTCTATCTCTTGTTGTCACTGTGGGAAAATGTTTCGTATTTAAGAATGTATCAGTAAGCACGTTATTACTCGTATGGGCGAGTAAGAACGGTAACACCAGTAGTACAATTGTTGAGTTTACCGCTGCGATTACATTATTAATTAAGTTGATTAGGAGCCGAATAGAGTAGGGGTGTTACAAAAGTGGTATCAGAGCGGAGTACCGCTCTGATGACAAGAGATAGTAGGATTTATACAGTGAGCATAGGTTATGGGAATACGGGAAACGTTGTGAGGATACGTGACCTTGCGGGGTTGATACAGTTCTTAAGACTTGCACACCATAGCCGTAGAGGCACTTCAATATTAAAAGATCAAGACCACGGTATTAGACCGAGTAAAGGTCTAACCCGTCCTCTTGACATATGTCAGGAAGAGGTCAGAGTAATAGTACTAAGGAAGAACACGGAGCAGCGGAAGGCGGTGAAGGCCAGCAACCCCAAGTAACGCGAAGACGGTATGAACCGCTTGCACTTAATGGGAGGACATCCCGGGAAATTTGCAATGGTACCCCACCCGCCGCAGCCCGTACCTAGAGTATTGTCTAGTAAGACAATGAAATGTGGAACACCACGGAGATAACTCTCCTGATCGGGAAAACCCGATGTGGATGCTATGAGAACTATGTTAAGTTTAGAAAATAAGACTTTGTGTTTTGATGCAATGATTAGGACCGGGGGTCCTGGTAATAACGTGATGCTTACCATACGAGTAGTTGATGAATATTTAACCGAAGTTTAGGAGATGTTTCCCATAGGACTAATGGGGTTAGCTCGCTATAAGCAAGGCAACCCTGTCTTACATCCAGGAAAGCACTGATTAGTGCGCTTGGGGGAAGAGAGATAGAAACGACGAGTAATAAAAAGATTTATGAGATATGTAACAGACGGAATGGATAACCTATTAGAAGTCTCACCTGAAGCGAGTAACTCTACACATGCAATACTGAAGGTTCATAAAGGCCTAACGTGCATGAAGAGAGATCCTAAGAACTGTAGGAACAAGAACTCACTAAGTTGCCATCATGCAACGCCTCGAGAGGGGAGTAAGACCCTACTACCACGATTAATATGTGGAAACGGGTACGGGAGTGAGACTATTTATATAAAAAAAACTTCTTTGAAAAGGAACAGAAACCCACCTAGGGAATAGCACTGCACTGACACACCGTACAGATGGCTCAGTCTGCTTGGCGCACTTGCCACTGCAAGTGCTACACTAACCAAAGTATTAAATTTCAACCTGCCTTGCGCACTTGCTACAGCAAGTGCAACGACGGTAATATCCCTAAAGGACCGAGTGGTTCAGGTGGTTACCAATAAACACTAAACTTTTATGTGAGTCCATATGCAATAAAGCAGGACATAGCCTTCTTAAAGGCAGGGGTACAAACCCTTGGGTTTGAGGTCGATAAACCTCGGGAAGACCTAGCCGGTCTGACCATTAAACCTAAAAATAATATACCATCTAGTTGAATATAGAAAGGGGAGTAAATGAGAATTAACTGTAATTAGGGCCTAAAAGCCTAACCCCAGCGCCGGTATGGACATTAAACGTCAATCAATACCGGTGGGGAGTGTCGAGTCTTCAGGACCAGCATGACCATATTTAGGGAGTGCGCGACACTTGTGGTTAAACCACTACCGTTGAACATTGCCAAAGGGCAAGAAGTGATCTATACGAGCCAAGACTTTAAATAAAACTTATCTGACTGGGAAGATGAAAATAATAGACAAATGCCGTTATGGCAAACTATTTTGTAGTTGTAAGAAAAGTTGAGGCAGGTGCAAACGTGCAATAAAGGGGCCGATGTTATGCCCGCACCACACACACCGGGGGTGTTGTAAATCCATAATGTTGCTAGACTCCCGTACGGGGGGCAGTGGATATTAATTAAACAGTGAATCCGCCTGAGGATGGAAGATACCGTTACCTCTAAAAGGATGGAGGAACTATGAGTTGAATAAGAGTAAGAACTACACAATGTAGAGCGATGATGAACGGAACCCACTAAATTGTGAGTATCCAGTTATAACCTTAAGAAAAGCGATATAAAAAAACAACGTGGATTAAATTAAATAGCAGGACCAACAATCATTTAACTATCGGAATAAACATTGAGCGTGAATATTGTATAGCATAGGCCTACGGAAGGATACCCTTAGTACCACCAAGATGACCCAAAACTAGAAGAACAAAAGTGATCAATCACAAATACTGATTATTGACAGGCTAGATAGCGACTACCATGAGACAGGGGGAAACACAAGGTGTCAACCTTTATCATGGAGTCCCGAATACACCAGAGGGTGTAACCCAATGAATTGGGTGGGGTTTGAGAACTTAAACTCATATCTGAAGGCGTTAACAGCCTAGGAGTGAACGGGAGGAATAGTAAGTAGTTACTGATCCCCACTCACAGATACCAGATGACAAGCACGTGGAAACCAATATTAGGGCGATAAGTCGCAAATACCTATCTTGGAGTAGGTAAGCAAATATACATTAATAAAGGAACCCAAAGAACCCTCTAGGGTCATTCTGACATTAAAGGTTAAGAATTGGCAGCATAGTTACTTCTACATAAATTACCGGGACTAAGAGTACGATAACCACCGGGTACGAACACTACGAGTGCACTAAACGAGACATGGGACGACCACACTCTTAGGAGCTTGTGGGCCTGACAAGACTTTCATTCAGTTAGCTGGGTAAGTAGTAATGTATCAGTATGATACCCCATGTATGTAAACAAGTAGTGTAAGGACCCCGGAGGAAATCAACTCTGTGTCTAAGTCAATGAATGGAATTCTGACTAGGTAAATCATGAATTGACGAGAGAGATCTCAGTCCACCCAACAAGGTTGGGAAAATCAAGTATAGCTTGAAAAAAAACATAAGATCACAATCCCATAATGAATAAGTTAGAACACAATTTTGGAGATTTAATTAAACAAGGAAGCCAAGGCCTATTTTATGGTAAAGGCGAGGTGAACCCACAAATGAGAAAAAGAATTGGGATATTTTAGGAAATTATGTAGAGTAACCTTTGTAAGACAAAAAAAATGCCACCCAGAAAGGGGGCACAGAAAGAGTTATATATTGCGCTAAGGGCGCTGCGATGATGTTACATTAAACAATAATAATCACATGCTCAAGCTATAGAAACGTTAGTATGTTAGTACCAATTAGGGCTGGACAGAAAACGAATGCCAAGCTAAAGCCCACAGTCGTACTGTGTGTTTACAACAGACGAAGGGCGAAAGCGAGCGTTATGAGAGATACTCTAAACTGGAGATTAGATACTCCATGCAAACCGCAATAGCGGATAACCGTCTAATCGACTGGTACATGGTGCGCAACAAGCGACCATTATAATAATTATTAACCCAATTATGTTAGTATGAATTAGAACATGAAAGATCAGATAAAATAATGGATTTCCCCTAATCGAGTAAAGGGATGAACCATACGTGTGGGTACTAAAATACCAACACACTAGGGATTCGAGTTCACACCAGCAAAAGAGGACCTATAAGGTACCTACGGAATGAACTCATTCCTGAGGGCATAACTTTGAGTCATGAAGCGCCAGTTAGTTGCGCATATCAGACTCGTTTTGGACATTTAAGGGAAATTACTACAAGCACTAGGTGCTAGAGCATAGCTCGACAACCCTTATACCGAAGGTTAATTCGGTAGGGTGACATGAACCTTTGGGAATATACCATGAACATGTATAGAATACAGAAAGAATAAATTAAATAGCTAATTGAAATTATAAGCGTGTGTGACAAACAATACCACGCAGTGAATAATTTACTCCATTCCCATAATTTATGGAAGACCGTGTAGAAAACACCGTCACGTGGAGTTAAAACCGACATGAAACTACTACCTAAAAGGGATAAACTAACCATAAAGTAGTTGGGCATACTGCTTGCGGAGCGAGTGGGCCCATATCACATAGGTTTGACATACCTAGCAGGTTTGGGGAAAACAAATGATGTGTTTACATCTCCCGATCAAACCGTATATGAATATACATACACCTAACAGAGATAGGCTCTATAGCTAGAGGAGCGAAAGCCCGACCCTAGAAAAAAGGGGTAATGAAATATGTAGCACATTAGTGCACGAATAAATCCACAGGAATGGAACATCTTGAACTTATTACTTCAAGATGATATATATTCGTAGATTACGTGGGCGTAATCCTTTTAAGGGGGGGTAGAACGCCTTAAATATACCGTACGTAGGAGTACGTAACGCATGGTACACATGCTGCAAACACTATTATTGTACGAAGAGTACAAGTGTTATGATTGTGTTACATTACTTGAGGTAATTTTCTGATGTATTATGTGTATGAACATAAATATATTTTAGTTCGCATTAGTTATGGCGAATAGGAAAGGGAGTACAGATAGATTGTTCTTACCCTATTTCCAATTATTTACGCAAACATTGCGAACAATAGTCACGTAACGCCTTACTTGTTAGCTCTCATGTGAGAATTCAAGTAGGACTATCTGTAGCTCTGATGGGAGATTTCGGATATAAGGAGTAGAAAGCTCTGTATTATGTGATTTGTGACTCGGTATGAAACTGATTGTTGAAGTGCGATGAGTGAATCGGCATGAGACCGATGTGTAACCTGGTGGAAGAAAATACTCTAGGAGTTGTATGAATAATAATAAGTCAAGAGAACTTGGTACATGGTTAGGATACATGATCCTATATGCCAATGACTAGATTAATTACACTAGTTGACTTGTGTATCTGTTGAACACAAGGTGGCAAGTAACAAGAGGAAACAAGATTAGAAATGAATAAACAATTAATGGATTGAAATTGACGTGGGAAGTTGAACTTGATCCTGGTCCGATCAAGGGAAACCAAACACAAATTGAGGCGAGGGATAGTTCGACACCGACGCTGACCACATCGGGGTTGAATGACTCTCGAAACTTCCTACAAGTGGACACAGATATGAATAGAAATTGGAATTTAGGTCGTCACTCGAAGAGCCATGGACCGTGGAGTCCTTTGTCATTAGACCGGTGTGTCTGCGAGTGGCATCACCCCAAGAGCCGTGGACCGCAGAGCCCTTTGTCATTAGATCGGCGTGTCTACGGGTGATTAAGGAAATTAGGTGATACTGTCCGAGGAGCCGTGGACCGCAGTGTCCTTCGTTATTAAACCGGTGTGTCCACAGGTAGTTGACGTTGGTTAGCATGGGGTTGGGGATCGTCAAGTCCTGGTCTTTGAGACTACTTCCCCGTGATTTGCCATCGTTAAATATATGCACACACAGCCACGCGGAGTGACGTGTAGGTATCCTCGCGAGATACTAGCGTATAGATGGGGGTGCGTGGAGTATCCCTTGCGAAACACCTTTGAGTACTTCTTTTTGGATTTGCACCTTGTCTAGTGCTGTGTAGGAATGAGTTTTGCACCTTGTCTAGTGCTGTGTATGAATGAGCTTTGCACCTTGTTTAGTGCTGTTTATGAATGAATGTGTCATGATTATTGACTATTTAGAATGAGATCAATGTGGTATCAAATGTGATACATATAGACTAGGTCTGAATGTAGTGGGATGTATTCCCTAGTGATGATCTGTTTGTGATTACTTAGTGGAACTGGATTCCCTAGGTGAACTGTAGATGAGTAACGACTTCGGGACGAAGTCTTTTTAAGGGGGGTAGATTGAAATACCCCAAACTAATAAAACATGGATTAAACATCTAATTACATTGACTAAGGCCTAAACATGCCTTAAAAGTCAACTGAGAACAACAGTGGTCAACACAAAGCAAGATGTTGCACCCTTTGACTGTTTAGTGTAAATAAATACCCAAATGAACTACTTAGGACCTAAAAATTTGTCCTAAGCATATTAACACATTAAGGAACACATTAAAATTGTTGGAAAACACTCCAACACAAAAGAACAAGCATTTACATGCTTCAAGGTCAAGTAGGGCTAAAATGTGCTCTAAGAGAACCTTAAAGTCTAATGACCTCTAAATGATATAAAATTGGATACCATGATCAAATATCATGTAAGGAACACAAAAAACTGTTCTCAAGGAAAACAGAGCTCAGAATCACCCTGCGACTCAAAATGTGCACTAAAATACCTTAAAGCACGTTTTTTGTGTATGAGCTCTAAGATATTGACTTTTTGTCATTTTAAAGACTATAGCATGTTCTTTAAATCATTAATGTGACATGATAGACTATATTTTAAAGTCTAAATCAAAGTTTGAAAATTAAAAATAAAAACTGACAGTTTAGTATGAATAGTACCCTAAAATAACACCTCAGTTACTTAACTCACCATTGACCAAGGTCAAGCTAACTCATTGCCTTGGTTAGGGGCTGCTGACTTCACCAGGCTGTCATGCCCACTCATTCATCAACTTGCAAGCAATTAACCAGCTGTTATATGAGTCATCAAATACTATTCCTAAAGTAGTCTTAAAATAACATTAAGTGACTTATAAGCTAAATTAGCTCATTCTTCTTCATTTGCTGCCTTCCCTGCCGACAGCAGCCCTTCCTATCCTCTCTTTGCTTCTCCAAAAACGTGGGTAAGTCACCAAGAACAGAGGTGAACACCAATTGATCTAGGTAAGCTTAATTAGTCATTAAATGTTCATTTTCTTCACAATTCTTACCTCTTTCAATGGAGCAAAGCATCAACCATTTCCATCAATGTTCTTAGGTTGTTTTGGAGATTAAATGGAGGGTATATCTCGGCACTAACAAGGGAAGAAGGTGGAGAAAGCTAATCTTGTTCTTAAGGTACAAAAATGTGCTTTAAGCTCATATCTTTTGATTCCCTTCAAATCCAGTTATGAAACTTTGTTTCCTAGCTTATAATCTTCATCTTAACATGATTATTCAGTTGGTATATCACGAGCTTCATGGTATAACCAGATCCAAGCCAAAAACACCATTTTTGGCATTTTAATCAAGGTAAAGATTAGCCATCTTCTAATCTGAGCTATACCAGTTTAAAGCTTGGTTTTAGTAGTTCTTTTGATGATCTTTACCTACTGTAATTATAGGCCGAAGACAAATTATACATACCTTGGTATTCTAAGGTAAATCTTACCTTAAAAATTACATTAAACACTTCTTATGGTTAGATCTTGCTTGGAGACTAACCATGCTTTAATTGCTGTGTAAAAACATGTAAATGATGCTGTGGAAACTTTATCCTAAGCAGGCCGTGGCCAAACAAGGCCTTAATTAGGCAAAAACAAGGTATAAATCACTTAAACCTTCTCTTGGTATATTGATATGTAATTATACATATATATATGTATTGTGCCGTGAGTGAACAAGGTTTATAGGTCTTATTTTAAACCTTAGGTGATTAAGGAATGATTTAATAAATTTTAAAACTAATTAATAAGCATAATTGTCAAATTTAAGACATTATGTGGAAAATTGGTAAATAAGGAAAACATATGTGCAAGGCCGAGAGTTTATAGTACTTTTGGGCATTTTATGTGATTCATTTTATAAGCTAATGTTTGTAATAAGGCCATGTACATTAGGCCATTTTAATTTAAGTTTAAAGCTTATTTATTTAAGTTTGTGCTTATACAATTAAGTTTGGGGTCAAACGGTAATTACTAACAAAATATTAAGCCGTGGGCTTAATTTAGAGGAACTTAGGGTTTTTAAATGAATTTAATAAAAATTATAACATTTTATAAAGCTTTGTGACAAAATTGTAAAAAATAGAAAACTATAAGTTATGTTTTGTAATTACCGAAAGGTTTGGGTCCAATTTGGTATTAGAAGTCAAAGTGACTATATAGGAGTCTTTGACCAAGTTTGGAGAATTTAAGGAATTAAAATACTACCTTATAATAAGATAGTTATTGAATTGTAAAGATTTATAAGATTTGGAGTGATATTGTTATTTACGAAAACTTGGGGTACTAAATGGAGTTTAGTACAAACCTTAGATTATTAGGAATTTTTAGAAGTTGAATTGGATAACTTTGGAGTTTATATGAATTATCTAAGTGTAATATAAGATATTTCATAACATTGTTACAAATGGGTAACATATGTGGTAAAACCGAGATTTAGAGAAAATATAAGGTTAGTAATGATATTTATAACCTTTTGGTATAGTTGGTAATTTTTGGAATTATATATAAGGTTTTATGAAGATATATGTATAATATATAGTTTTGGTGATATTAGAAACTATATGTTTTAATGGGGTAAATTGGTGAATATAGAAAGTTAAGTGGTGGAAAATTAAATAAGAATAGATCATGGGTCTGTTCGGTTATTTTGAGAAAATATAACCATAGGTTATAATTATATTAAGGGATAAGGATTGTAATATAAGGTATATATTATAAGTGTAACAATGGAATATATTTGGGGTTGATTTGTAAATTACGAAAGTATAGTGGAGAATAATTAATACCGAAAGTTTTAAGGGCTGTTTGGTATTTTATAACAATATATAACTATAGGTTATAATTGTTTTAATGACATAAATGTCAAAATATATGTTGTATAATTATAATATAACATTATATAAATGATGTGGTGGATTTTGTAAATATTTGAGAATTATAGGTGCTGTTCGGAAATATTACTATTTTTGAATGAAATTTATAATATGGTTTTTAATGTTATAAGAGCTATAACATTTATAATATAAGAGGTATTCATTAAAAAGAATGAATATATTATAATGACTTACCATATAATAAATAGTCCTATAATGCATATATAAATAAATATATGTTGTAGTATGGAAAATATAATATAGTTCAATAACTATATATTTCCATAATTAAAATGATATGAGATAAAAGGGAAAAGATTATAAACATTGGATATGGAATTCTAATGTTAGGAGTGTACATGAAATAATAAGAATTTATATAGTTCATGGTATTTTATACACGAAGTATACTCCATTAAACTTGGAAAAACAAACCTTAGAAAAATAAATACTAAGGTGAGATGTATAATATACGATTAATATTATACATGTAATATAGTGATAAACTATATCATACACAAGGTGTATTAAACTACATGCGATAATAAACGTTTAAGTTAAAGTGTATTAATATACTCGACGTAACCACGCATGTGATATAGCGTTTTTCCTAATCCCGAGTTAAACCGAAAACCCGACAAACGTTATTAGTTAACAGCGGGGAATAAACCGGGGTAGATTAATAACGGTACGGGGTGCCGTAGTGTATTGTTAATATGAGATGCTGATGCATAGTGTGATGCATATTAATAGATTGTTAGAGGCGTCTCGAGGATCTCCAGAGAATTAGCTGATTCATACTCCACCGTAATACAATCCGGGTGAACGGTATGTTATTTATGTGGCTTGATTGTCTCTGAGGATTTCCTCAGTTCTGACATTGTGTGAAAATCTGTGTTAAGATTGAATGTCTGCTTGTGTGAATTAATATGCTTGAGTTGTATATTAATGCTGCTTATTATTATTACTGTTGAACGATAACAGTACAGTTCGTATATATGAACATATTATAAAACGAACTAGCGGCAATGATGCTATCTTATATGTGTAATATAAGGAACGTAAGTAAAACGTTGTAGCATTAAGATAATAAGATATATATATTATCTGAGACTTATATACGGAGCATTGGCCTCTTTTAAACGCCGCTCTTGTATCTAACACTGGATCCCGAGTTGACATACTCTGGATTGGACTAACGACCTTAGTCTGCTGTGTTAGGAAAAATAGTGGAACAAATGCGATGGTATAGATCAGTTTATCAAGAGGATGTGGCTCTTGTTGTGAACTGTGATCCATTAACGATACTAGGATACCGTGTGGTAACCGTAAGTATCTGGATAAATTTCCAACGGACTACAGATGGTTCGTAGGTCGGAGACTCTACCGCTGGAGTGGCTACTGCCTTGTGTGACCCGCCATAGGCGATAGGTAATTTAGAGACACGTCGTTCTAACGAGGCGTTGTCATCAGGCGTGACTGAACAATTACGGACGACTATATTAGCTCGTACATTAGGCGAACATTATTTGGGCTTGCATGCCAAAGACGGGAATTCATACTTGTTTATAGTTCTCGTTGTTTCGCCTTGTTGTTCATTGGTTATGCTTTGTGGTTGTGGGTGGTAAGTTGGTGATGTTGATTAAATGAGTCGTTGTACTCATATGTGTGTTGTGAATTGGATTAATTGAATCATTGTACTTATATCTATGTTGTGAACTGGATGGGTCGAGTCGCTGTGCTCGTGTGTGGATTATGGTGGATTGTTTGGTCGAGCGTGTCGACGTACTCAACTAAGAGCTTTCAGGTGTTTGTTTGGTATAGAGTCTATGTACTCATAAAAGCGTTGTAGCGCTTTCAGTGGTAATTTACTATGCGATGTGTGAAGCCGGGGGCTTGTTTACTATTTGAGTTAACTGCAATATATGTTGTTGCTTTACAGTTTTTATATTAAACTATCTGCATGAAAATGAATTGCATGCTCTCGACCAATTAACTGAGGGTCTGAGGGGGTATGACAGTCATGTAGTAACATACTCAGCAGGGGCTGATTCCATACCACAAATAAACATTTTTGCAGGTATGCAGCTTCCGGTGTCGACAAGAGAGTGACGCGCTGGGTAGTTTGATTACAGTTTTTAAACATGCACTGTTGCATTTTGATTAGAACCTAGAAACGTGTATAGGATTTGGATACTTAGAATGCTCACTGTGAATGTATTTTATAATGGTTTGGGAAGTTAAGTTCTATCTCTTGTTGTCACTGTGGGAAAATGTTTTGTATTTAAGAATGTATCAGTAAGCACGTTATTACTCGTATGGGCGAGTAAGAACGGTAACACCAGTAGTACAATTGTTTAGTTTACCGCTGCGATTACATTATTAATTAAGTTGATTAGGAGCCGAATAGAGTAGGGGTGTTACACTCTGCGCTCTCTTCTTCTCTTCACTCATGGTCAATGGCGAACAAGGTATGCATGCTCTGCTCTGCTCTTTCTTTTTTTCACTCATTGATTCTTCTTCTCTTCCCTCATGGTAATATACTCGAACTTATCTCTGTACTTCGGTAATTTTGCAAGCCTAACTAGTGAACAAGAACATATATGTTTTGCGCATTTTTCTCTTCTCATATTTGTGCCTCTTTCACTGTAATTTTGCAACTCTGATTGGTGAACAAGGAACAAGGGTTGTGCCTATGTATTCTCTTCTTATGGTAATTTTGCAACAGGTTTGGTGAACAAGAAACATGTTGTGCGCCTCTTCCACTATATATATGCACGGTAATTTTGCAACTTGATTAGGCGAACAAGGAACACGTTTTGCACCATCTGAGAAGAGAAATCGTGAACTGGCGGAGCAGCTGCGCGAGGAAGAAGATGAAGCAGCAAATTTTTTTTCTAAAAAAGGAATACCTATGGCAGCGGTTCCTAGCTAACAACCGCTGCAATAGGTGTGTGTTTTTTGTCCTGACGCCCACCTATGGCAGCGGTTCCTAGCTAGCAACCGCTGCAATAGGTGTGTTTTTTTGTCCTGACGCCCACCTATGGCAGCGGTTCCTAGCTAATAACCGCTGTAATAGGTTTGTTTTTTTTTTTCCTGAAGCCCACCTATGGCAACGGTTGTTAGCTAGGAACCGCTGCCATAGGTAACCTACTACAGCGGTTCAACAACCGCTGAGGTAGGGTCGAGACCCTGTCGCAGCGCACCTCATTACAGCGGTTCTAGAACCGCTGAGATAGACCCAAAACAACCGCTACGATAGGTCTACTTTGTACTAGTGAAAGGAGATATCGGGTCAGGGGGTTGGTATTCGACTTATTTAGGGTTCAAATTACTTTCATTACCCCTTCTAGGTCGTTTTTCCTCTACTTATGTTTATTTACGGCTTATTACGAGTCGTTTTAACCTAAGTGCAGGAACTTCTGATTTCTTTTATTTTTTAACATTTTTTACAGAAAACTAAAGTGAAATTTGAAAATACCTAAACTAGGGTTTCGGCGGCAAAATTAAGTCAAATTTTGTTTCCGTCCGTGGCCACGAACCTAATGTCCGAACCCACGGACCCTAGTTAACCTAGTTACACAGAAAAGTCAAAATAGCGAGAAAACAAATATTTGAGAAGTCCAGGGCCATGCACAGGACGTCCGTGGGCCCGGACATGAATTGGAAGACCTCAAAACATTTGAAAAATTAATTCCCGCCATGGTCCGGGGGTGTCCGTGGTCACAGACAAGCTGTCCGGGATCCCGGACATGCTGACCGCAGGCACGGATAGAGCTGTCAAAATTTGACCCAACCCGAAAACCCGTCCGTTTTATCTGAACCCGAAACCCGATTGAACCCAAAAATATTTAAATATAATAAACCCGAAACTCGATTGGGTAAAACCCGAAATGACCCGAACCCGAAATGATCCGAAAAATTTATAACCCGAAACCGACCCGAACCCGAAATGACCCGAAATAATAGTAATTAAAAATTAGCCAAACTCAAATAACATAAAATAATAGTGACCATAAATTGTCCCAAACCTGAATGACCCAAATAAATATGACAAAAAACTTGATTTAAACTTAGTATATCCGAATGAAATTCAGAATAGGCATTGTATTGAAAGTTCTGTAATCTATATGTTGTATATTCTTATAGAAATTAGGTATATATTTATATTATAATTTTTTCAAAAAAATATTAACCATGACCCGAAATAACCGAAACCCGATTCTATCTGACACTATTACAACCCGAACCCGAAATGACCCGAACCCGAAATGACCCGAACCCGAATGACCCGAACCCGAAATGACCCGAAAGTTTAATGACCCGAACGGATATTGACCCGAAAAGATATGACCCGAAACCCGAACGGATAACCCATTTGACAGGCCTAGGCACGGACCACCCTCGGATGGTGGCGTTCTGGTGGTTCCTGGCGGTGTTTTCGGCTCAAATGTTATGGGTGTGTAGCCTATGCTATTTTAAACAAGTTAGTATTTGAAATAATTCAATTTGAAGCTGAATTTAACACGAAACTTATTGCACAAGTTTTTAGGCAGAAACGAAGAAAAACGCTAATTCAGGAGTCGAGAAAGTTCAGTTTGATTCCAAATTTCAACAGAGAGTTAATGAAGTCGAGGAGAGTTAGGAAACCTAAACTCTAACCTGTTTTACCAGATTCGAAGTGTTTCTTCACGTCGGGATTCTTCGGAGGCCTCGTGGATGCCGGTTCCGGATTGAGATCCACCCGAGCTTCCGTCTCCTTACTGTTCTTGATGTTCTTCTCGCTTTGTGGTGTTTTGGTGAAGGTTTGATGATTGTTGATGTGGTGGGAGTTGAAAAATGTGTTTAGATGATGATTTTGGAAGGTTTTTGATGTGATTTCGGTGTTCAGGTGTTGAAAAACGTGGAGGAGTTGTGACGGCTATTTTTCCTGATGTTCTAGGGTTCTTGGAGTTCTCCTTTGATCAAGGGATAAGGTTCATTAAGTAGGCCTCACTAAAGATAGAAAAAATCCGGTAAAAACCGAGATTTACCGACATCTTAGCTCAAAGGCTTCCAAAATGAATTTGACAATGAAATTTTAACCATATGTAAAGGAAGATATTTCTGATTTTTCCAAGGTGGAATCGAATTTTTTAGATATTGGAATATTTTTAAATTCAATTTCTCATCAGATTCAATCAGAAATTACTAGAAAATTATTGAAAGTTCGACAAATCAAAGTTCCAAAGCCATTATGCTCAAAAGGTCATCCTCTATCATGGGTTAAAATTTCAAAGCATTCCGAGTTGATTTGAGTCGTTTGCGGAGGAGAGAGAAAGCCTATAGGAGATCTTAGGAGCCTTGAAAATTACGAAAATGCCCCTGAAGATGACTAAGCTGTCATTAACACCCCAAAACGCGCCGATCGAACCGGGATTCCTCATCATTTGACCTAAGTGTCCCTTGCAACACTAAAGCCTTAGAAACCCTACATTGGGGCGTCAAAATTTTGGGTACAACAAGTCCCCTGCTATAACGAGCTTCTCATGGAGCACATGCGCAATCTAGGACCGCCCCAGAGTGACAACGATGACTACCTTATCTCCAAGGTTCAGGATGTCCACATCAACATCACAAAGACATGGATTGCTGAACACTTCAACTTGGACCCTGAAGGACTGGTCGTGCCCTAGGATACCACTTGGAACGACCTCGGACACAAGGGAGGAAAGATAATCAATCTCTTCAACAAGGGAGCGACTATGAAAAACTTCCCCACTGTTCAGATGTCCATCCGTAATAGGGTACTTCACAACATCCTCACCCACAACATCACTGATAAGTGTGGAATTTATCTATATTTCTATGCATAATATGATTAATATTTTATTGGTTTATATAATAAATTCTTTACTTATATGTTATTTTATGTTATATTGGAAGAACTCCCCTTACTTGTGGTTTTTGTGCTAAAATAGATAAAAATACTGAAGAAAAAGACATAGAAGCGTATGTCAATTACTCGCGCCGGTGGTTAAATATGAAGCTGTTGACTATCATGGGCCATGCATGGACCCGTGTTTTCGCTCGTCTCTTGAATATCTGCTGAAGCCCATGCCTGAGCTGCATCATACACACACAAGGCCGACCAATGCTGGACGGACGACCAACTGCATGGCGCATGCACTCCTGGGCCGAAACTTCAAAGGCACAGACTGTCGTTGGAATTATTTGATGTTGAAGAACGATGACATGAAATATAGACAACACATGCATGATTGAAAAAAGGGGACGTAGTCTTTTACATGTGAAGTACGGTGGATCATCTAGCCCAATTAATGATTCATTCTCATGCACATGGGCTGGATTTAATTTGCATGACATGATTACCATATTATTATCAAGCACGGGAGATAATTATAAAAGGGGAGAGCAGCCGTATAACAGGGGATTTTGAAGACGACACATACAGGATTATCAAAACCTAGCCGCGGGCGTTCTTGGAGTCGCCGAGTTCGAACAGTAAACAAGTCAGAACAGAGGGGAGACATCAGTCATCTAGATAGACCGGAGCAGAAGACAGAGATTCGTCATCGGTTCTACAATAATTAGATGATGTTTTCTAATCTCTTTAATATGTTATTATTTCTTTGTCTCGATGTCTGAGTAGTTGTTATTTTTTTACTATGGATAACTAGTTTATTATTTTGCTTCCTAGTTGTTGAATATAAATTCTATACAGATTGTAGTTTTATTCCTTGTTTTTATTGAATTTTCTTGCGATTAATCATTGCTTGAATTTATTTGGTATGAATTGCTTACAAGTGAGAACTGTGGAATTCATTAGACCACAGGAATATTACCAGTGAAACTACTGATGGCAATTCCTTGGGATTAGCTGACTAGAAACCAGATGATCATTAACGCTACTAGTTAATTTGTAAATTCATTACGAGTTAGGATTTGGGAGTTGCTAGTAAGGATCTATCTTGCGGGAGACCGATTTTAGATTAATTTAGATCTGAGGTTGCAATCCAGAATTTAGAAACACTCAGGAAGGGAATTGATAAACTAGGGAAAAGTAGTAAACCAGAATTCACCCTTTAGATTTGTCAGACAATCACTTTTAATTGTTTTTCTTTATTAATTTGTTTATTTAATTTCTGCAATCAAACCCCCAATTATTATTGTTATTTTTCTATAGTTTATTAGTTAGATTATGGTAGAGATTAAACTAGACACAACCTCCTTTGGTTCGATAACCTAGGGAATACTACCTAGGAAAACTTGCTACGACAGACCAGTACACTTGCTGATATACGTTTCATACCGTACAAGTTTTTGGCGCCACTGCCGGGGAGGCACAGTTATTTAGTTTAGTCTTTATTCTAATTTTTCTTTTATTTATTTTTGTTTTTTTCTCATTTTGTTTTATTTTGTTTAGTTATTTTTATTAGTTGATATTTAATTTTGTTTGTTTGATTTTATTTTTGTAGTTGTTCTTTTTTTTAGGATTAGTTTTTTTAGGTTTATCTTACTTTATTTTTTTTATTATTATGAGATTTTAATTTTGTTAGATTAGTTTAATTTCTGTTTTGTTTTGGTTTTTTATTTGTTTTTATTCTTTTTATTTTGATTTTGTTTTATTATAGTTTTTCTTTTATTTATTTATTTTTTTTATTTCTATTTCTTTGATTTTAATTTATAGGAATTTGTTTATTTTAATTTTATTTACCTTTTCGGTATTGTTGTTTTTATTTATTTTATTGTTATGTACATTTTTTTTCTTCTTTATGTATATAATTTATTTATTTTTCTCTTTTGAGGTACTTTGATTTGATGGTTGGATATTACAATCCGCCAGGAGGTTGGCCTGGATATTACAACCATTGGGTTGTATGCGAAAGGTGTGGAGGAGACCACGACCGTGCTCATTGTCCAGTTGTTTCTTCTAGTTTGGAGGATGCTCTAAGAAGTTTTATATTGTCTAGCCCTCCTGAAGCACGACCGTCTCCTTAACACTATTATCCTGCACAAAGTTACAGCCAGTTGGTTATCTGCCAAACATGTGGAGGGAATCATGAGAGTTCATAATGTCAAAGTAATCTATCTAGCTTGGTAGCTGCTCTTGCAAATTTTAACAAAAAACATGGCGAATCAAACCCCGGTTGGCATGAGTCCTTCAGGATGGATATGAAGGAGATACGGGAAAGTAATGCAAGAATTTTAGCCCATCTAGATGAAATATCACAAAAGCTTGGATATGAACCGGTTCCTGAGATCGAACAACCTACTGCATTAGCTGAGTGGAGTGATACGCAGCTTGATCATTCGATCCCTGAAGTTGTAGACACGCTTGAGGTGGAGATCATGGAGAGACCAGAGCTAGAGATTGAGCAATTTGATGAATCTACAGAGTTAGAGAATAATATAATTCATGAAGCTATCCAGTCAATTCCTTCTCCACCTGTACCTGAGCCAGAGAGTCTTCCAGTTAACTTCCTTCCTCCTCCTGATTTTGAGCCATCAGAGCAAAGTTATCTCATCGACTTCAAGGAGCCCTTGATTCCTGTTGAAGTTGATTTTCCTATTGGTTCATCCTTTGAGCTTCCACCGGATGACAAGGATGTTTACATCCTTGAATTTGAGAAGGAGGACCAGCCAAAGTATGATCTTCACATCAAGGATCACCTACCTCAACACAACTACCTGATGCATGATTGGTAGAGTTTACACTTTTACATTTAGAGTGTTGAGGTTTTATTTCCATTTGATCGGGACGTTTTATGAAGATATTTGATGCCCGCCCCACCCACCCTTTGAAGCCCACATCGACTTTTATATTCGATCCTGGTTGACCTTAGGGAGGTATGGTCTAGCCAAAGATGTTAAAGAAGGGCAGCTGGCTAGGAGGCAACCCAGTGTTATATTTTATTTTGATATTTTGTTAATTTTAGTTTAATTTCAGTTTGTAGTTATTTTCCTGGTTTTATTGTTTCATAATGTTTAACCTTGTTTGTAGTTATTGGTTGATTTTAGTGTCTTTATTTCAGATGAATGCTTCATGTGGATGTTGCAACTAGGCTACAACACTTGAGTAAAACTCAAGTGTGGGGTGGGGTCGTTCTACATACGAAGTAACAACAAAATCCAGGGGAGTCCTAGTTTTAATTTCATTTAATTTTAGTTTGTTGTTTCTGACTGCTCTGTTGTGTTTCCTTCGGACATAAATGTTTTTCTGCGAGCTTTGAGTTTTTCACTCCTGCCTTGTCACACAATGAGGACATTGTTTAATTTTAAGTGTGGGGTAGGGAGTGACCTTCAGTTATCACTTCAGATCACTAGTTTTTTATTGTTTTTCAAGTGATAAAGGATATGCTTCTCTTTGTCGTTAAATGTTGAATTTTGGGTAATAATATTTGTGGAAGTTTGAAATTGAGCCTGATGACAACCTTAAAAATCTTTCTGCTTAAAAGTTGTCTATCCGGAATTGTTTTTCTTAAATTTATTCTGTTTTCACTAAAATTTGATGGATTGGCTGATTGTGGAGACTAAATGCGTTTAGCTTTAGATCTTGGGAATGATATGAATGTTTGGAATGAAAGGATAAGGCAAGGTACTCCTCTGATCAAAAATTTCCTGAACTGAATCAGGCCTCTTTTATCTGGTTATTAAGTCCTCGGGGTGCTTTATCACCTATCTACCTAAGGTCTTGTGATCTGGGATAGTTGGCCCAAAGTCGTTACATGGATAAAGAGAAAAGTCTGGGTGAAGGAGCAATTATGAAATTAATTAAATAAATCGTATGTGTTTTATTTCTTGACGAAGAAAAGTTTTTGCATGCGAAATATTTAATTGCAGTTTTTTTTAGTTTTTTATCATGAGTACGTGGTGTTGAAAGGTATTGCGGAATTGGGCATTACTTCACACCCCTTGTCATCCAAAGGGTAATGGAATGAAATTGGTGGAAAGTCCTGAGCTAATCTATGTTTCAGTTTCTATTATTCAGTTTATTCATGCTTTTATTAAAATTATTCTTTATTCATGTTTGCAAAACTGATAGCTTAGAGCAGATTGATTTTCCTGATTGTCTTTAGCTTATTTTCCGTCCACTTATGTTTGATCCTAGAGTTTAATATTCGGTTTGGAGCAATTATATTCTTTATTTGCTTGAGGACAAGCAAAAGCTAAGTGTGGGGTAGTTGATAAGTGCGGAATTTATCCATATTTCTATGCTTAATATGATTAATATTTTATTGGTTTATATGATAAATTCTTTACTTATATGTTATTTTATGTTATATTGGAAGAACTCCCCTTACTTGTGGTTTTGTGCTAAAATAGATGAAAATACTGAAGAAAAAAACATAGAAGTGTATGTCAATTACTCGCGCGGGTGATTAAATATGAAGTTGTTGACTATCATGGGCCATGCATGGACCCGTGTTTTCGCTCGTCTCTTGAATACCTGCTGAAGCCCATGCCTGAGGGCTTGGCTTGAGACCTGGTCTCACAAGCAATCCAGATTTTTCTGGATGTATTCTCATTGGTGGAATGTCTTTTTTTATTATATAAATGATTAGTTGTTTTAATTATTTGGTAATGATTGGTGTATTGAAAAGCCAAAAAGGTATTTTTGTCATAAATTTTTAACTATATTTAAATCTCTTCACGTTTTTCAATAGTATAGAAGTAATATTTATAGGGTAGTTTAATAGTCACGGGATATTTGGTATATGATTGTAAAAGAAGGTAGTAATTCAACATATTGTTATTTGTAATTGATATATTAATGATTTAGTATTTCAGTGTATACGTTTTGGGAAACTAAAAAGTTACTTATGAGATTAAAAAATTATTATATTAAAAATTTTCACGTTTTCCAATATCGCAGAAGAAATCATTATGTGGTAGCTTAACAGTCACCCAATATCTGGTATATGAGTGTAGAACATGTTAGTGTTTAAAAATATTGTTATGAGTACTTGAACTAGTACTAATTTAGTATTTTAGTGTATATGTTTTGAAAAACTAAAAAGGCACTTCTGATATAATTTTTTTTTTATATTTAAATTTTTTCACAGTTTCCAATATCGCAGAAGTAATAATGATGTGGAAGCTTAATAGTCGAGTGATATCTGGTATATGAGCGTAGAACGCGTTAGTAATTGAATATATTGTTATAAGTATTTGATATACTACTGATTTAGTATTTTAGTGTGTATGTTTTGAAAAACTAAAAATGTATTTTTGTTATAAATTTTTTAATATATTTACATCTTTTCACGTTTTTCAATGTTGCAGAGTAATAATATGGGGTAGTTTAATACTTCTCATATCTGTTATATGATTATAAGTGTACATGGTAATTTAAGTAAAACTCACTTAGTATTTGAAACGAAAAGTGGTATCCAGTAAATGAATTTAACACAGACTAGTATTCGAGTAAGGCTTTTTTATAGTATATGTATAACAATAGAGTCGGTATTTCTTCATTTACCACTGGACATAAAACTGAACTGAGGAATTGGTAGATGAATAGTCAAAACAATAATAAACATTATATATATATATATAATGTTTCTCACATAGCATACCAGAATTACTTAATACTACTAGTTAGCTTCTTCTTCCTCATTCCACTTCACCACCATTTACGCATGATATAGTATTTTTCCTGATTCTTGGTATCATATCTACATTGTATGGATTACTTAAGTAAACGACTGACTATACGTTAAGTATTCGAGTAAAGGACATATACTTAAAGTAACCGACTGCATAAATAGTGTACATAAGTATATGAATAAGGATATCGTAAAGATACGAATGTGAAAGTGTAAAGTATACATATATTTACAAATTAAGTATACCAATACTTTAACTATAACTATATTTATAAGTTAAATGTACGAATGTTTAAACATATTGTTATATGAGTGTAGAAGACGTCAGTGCTTCAACATATTGGTATACCTAATTTGTAAACATTCGTATACTTAACACTATCACATTTGTATACTTAATTTGTAGACATTCGTATACTTCCCACTATTACATTAGTATACTTCACACTATTACATTCATATACTTCACACTATTACATTCATATACTTACTTGTGTAAACATTTGTATACTTACCACTATCACAAATTTGTATGCTAATGATCTAATCAGTCAAACACTATTTTTTGTAACGATCATACTTATTATACAATAATGTTAATACCTTAGTTTTTGTTAAAAGAAACTTAAGTATACAATTATATACTTCTATACCCATATTCATATACTTGAAATATGAATACTTGTATACTATATGAACCAACATTCATACACTTTATATAACTACATTCGAACACTTTAAATCTGTATACTTAATTTATAAATCTTTCTTGTAGGACCACCAAACCCAGCCTTTTTTTAACTACAATCAAACACTATTTTCGCAGCGGAAATAATAAACACCTGGACCTTGCCACGGTCTGATCGTTAGAATATACCGGCCTTAACGTTTACAACACTTATCCAAAATACATAACCAACCCCAAACATCACCATCCATAATACCACAACCAACCGAGTACAAATAGTTAAGACATAATCACAACCTTACATCAGTTTAAATATAAACAGACGGGTGCACAGGCGCAACCCGAGCTCAAAATAAATATCCCATCCTAAGTCTAACCGCTCCTACTCTCGTAGTGTGTCCTCATGGGTCTCTTACCTGCAAGTGTAAAAACAGCCCCCAAAGGGGGTCAGCACGAATGCTGGTACACCCTCTCATGGCCCCCAAGCTAACGGGGCTACGACGACTAATTATCGATAGCATGGAAATTGATTACATACACAAGCATAATATGAAGTGCAATAACATTAACCACAGTTGAACACATATAGTTCACAAACAATGAACGACTCAAGCGTTCCCTTATCAAGTGGGTTAGTAACCCCTCCTTAGTCCTCATTTCCTTAATCTCAGTTCCTTACCTTACCTTAATCTTAATCTCAACTTAATCTCAGTTTACAAACCGTTCCTGGAAGGGAATGGTTGTAGCTTAATTCAAACCTGGGATTTAGGTGATCCCACCGCACCATCTTAATGCCACCTACTCTGGACGGGAGTCCAGCGTAGCTGAGCCGGCAACCGGCCCTAGGCTACAAGTCCGAAGACAAGTCCTTAAGCGGAGGGCGGATCTGATTCAGATACCGTCCCCCTTTTTCCTTAGCATGCATGACCGGAGATCGGTCCCGGGTTTCCTCACTCAAGTTCCAGTTAGAAGAAGTCTTAATCACCATGTGCTAGCTAAGCCTTAACGGGCATTAACCAACAATCACCAAACTTAACTCTTATTCTTAACTCAGTAAGTACTAAACTTGGTTAGTAACAATCTCAAGTCTCGCGGGTTAGTGTAAATATAACACATACACAACGAGAACAAATATAACCGGTTGCATGCTTTATCTTGTTTTAGTCATAGCAATTAAACAGATAGCACACAAGCCGAGGGACACCTCGTTAGCAAGCAGGTCACAAGAAAGATTGTACCATTCACCGTCGATCGTTGTTTGATTAACCTTCTTCGGGGTCCCAATTCACAAAACTAAAACATTCATTAATTTTTAGGTCATTAGTTATTTGCACCTTACGTAACTCACTTAGTCCCTAAAGATTCCCATTCGATACCCTCTCAAGTCTTTGCCACTTAGCTTACAAACTTAACTTTAAACATTAAAATTTATACTTAACTTAACTTAATGCCTTAAGTTCTTAGGGTCCTAATCATTACCACCCTACCAAAGGTATACCTTATTACCTATCACCATCCTTAGAATTCAAGATTTCTTTTTTATATTATTTTTTAGGCTCAACCGAACTTCCGACCAACCTTACCCAAGGTCGGTCCATTCCAGAACACATTACCGTTTGAAAATTCTACCCCGACCGACCTTGCAAGTCCGGTCCCAAGGTCGGTCCATTCCTGAGAGTTTCCCCCGTAGGAAATTTAAGCTCGACCGAACTTGCCAAGTCCGGTCCCATGTTCGGTCGATTCCAGAGACTTATTTCCTTCACAAAAAACAAGCCCGACCGAACTTGTAAGTCCGGTCCCCAAGTTCGGTCGGTTCCAGAGACCATTTCCGGTAGTGTAATTTGAGCTCGACCGATCTTGCAGGTCCGGTCCCTAAGGTCGGTCGGCTCCAGAACCTTGTTTCTAAATTCCCATTCAACTCCAAACTTCACCTCATATATCCTAGCATGTTCTAACCTCATTTGGGCACCTCAAATACACTTTAAGCCCTCCATTAAATACATTAAATCATTCACCAAGATCCACCTTAGTCATTATGCATTTTCCTTGTAATAATGCCAACACTTGTAATGTTTTTCACTAGGTTTCTAGGTGGTGGTTCATACCTAGTATAACCACTATGCCAAATGCTTCCTCACCACTATAACTTCATCTCCCAAGCATCTTTCACCATCTAAAACTCCTTTACACAACTACTCATAGTTTCTTAACAAGCTTATGTTTCCATCTATCTACACATCATTTCCTTCCTAGTTGTCTATCAACATTTGCCTAAGTCCTAAATACTCAAGTATATTCTTTTGATTCCTAAATCCTTCATAGCAATGCCTAAGTCATTATAACTCATTAAAACACTTTATCTCACCCCTTTTTCATCAAGACAGCCTCTAAAACTTCCTAGTACTTCCTTAGTCATTAAATCCCCTTAGAACATCTTAAACACTTAAGTACTCCTTTAAATTTTTGTCATGGGTTCTCTAGTACATAGCACATCCTAACACTTGGTTTTTCTCCATCAAACAACCAACATCACCCAAATTCTCATCACAACACCTTAACACACAATTTACACCAAAACTACACCACATCATCATATAGTGCTTAAACTTAAAATGCTTGGCACTTAGGCCCTTAAATGACAATAATCTTAACCACTGAATTTCCACATGTATTTGCCTTCAACCTGCGAATACACACAACAAGGCTCCCATTGAAATAAAATGCTTCTTGTAATTCACCTTGATATCCTTAAACTATCTCTTTTTCTCATTTGCTCCTTAGTCACAAGTTCACAAGTATAGTCATTGTTTCTCCTAGGTTATATATAGCCCTTTTCTAACATAACTCTACACTAAACTCATCACATCTCTAAATCCCATTCCCTTAAACAATAAAACACCTTAAGGTAAGTAATTTACCTTGTTCTCTCACAAGCTTCACAAGCTTTTTCCCCTTAGATTTTTCTTGCCCAATTCTCGGTCACCAATATAATTCTCCTTGCCAATGTTCTAAACAATGTCCAATGATTCCAATGAGCACTAAACAACACACCAACCTTAAGGGATAAAACCTAGGTTAAAAATGTGTTTTAAGGTTTTGAATTGATTGTTTTACCTTAGTTCCTCAAGACAAGCTTGGATATGAAGCAAGAAGGACCTCCTCAATCCTTTGAAGAGTAGAAAACAAGCTAGAACAAGGCATAAACATGGAGTCCCATGAGTGCAAATTTTCGGACAAGGAAGAAAAGTGATGGAAACCTAGATTTTCTTACACTTTCTTTACCTTAAGAGAATGGAGAAGCCAATGGAGTCTCCAAGCTTGAGTTTCCTCCTCTAATGGTGGTTTAACTTGGCACCAAAATGAAGCTCTTGAAGTTTTGAAAAGATAGAAAGGGAGAGCTTGAGCTAACTAAGAGATATATGTGTTTAGTTTTGGTTTTGGAGCTAAAATGAGCAAGATGTGTGCAAATCTAGATGGAGCTAGCATGGAGGTTGGGTTTTACGTGAGAGAGAAGAAAGAGAGCAAAGAAAACCGATGGAGAAGATGAAGAATGAAGAGATGAGGAGAGAGAACTACTAAAGGTGAGATATTATGTTAAAAAGGTGAATAGTTAACTTACTTACTTTTGCTTTCTCTTTACTTAGCTAGATAAGTGTGGTGAGTCACACTTAAAAACCGGCCCCCTTGGTCAAATAAGGTAGGTTGTGGTCTTTGTTGACCATTTAATTGACTTACTTTGACTAATGTTATAAACTAGCTTAATTAATTTACTATTCACAAAACAAGGCACATTGTTGTGAAATTTTTGATTTCCCATTGATATAGACTTCCAAATGTGATACTATATAGTACACATGTTAATTAAAGAGTAATGATGGACATTTAGCCATTCAAAACTCATTTACAAGACAATTTTTCAAAAATGTGCTTTAAGACTCCTTAAAGCACATTTTGTGTTTTCAAGCTTGGTTTTCTTTGGTAATTGATTTAAAATGACCATTAGGATATTACTAAGGTCTTAGAACAATATTTGGGTACTCACCCAAGTCTCTCTAAGCTTAGAGCACGTTTTTGCTTAAACTGCTCTTTTGGTGTTTCCTTATATTTTCCTTGATTAGAAATGTTTCTCAATGTTTCTAAGGCATTATTTAGCCTCCTTATAACTTAGTTTATCATTTAAACACCATATCTAAGTTTGGGGTATTTCAATTAGTGCAGGCGATAATGCAAATATCGTAGAAGTTGAAGGATGAGTAGTAAATGGATTTGAGGTAATTGAATATGTGTACATTGGTGAATGAATTTGAGAGATAATGGTTGCTTTAAAAAAAATTTAGAGAGAATGGGGGTAGAGATGACCGGCAACAAATGAAGGTAGAAAAATTGGTTTTGGTAATTTTGGTAGTTGTTTAGGGAATTCTAAGAGTCTAGCAATTATTATAATCTATATTAATATAGATGTCATAGGCTATAAAATAGGTCTGTTGGGCTTTAATTGATATTGCTTTATCATTTAAAAAAAATAAAAATGTCAGAAAAATAGCTACATAATCTTAACCATTAGATTACTTGTCTCCTAGATCTAAAGGACTAAATTCAATCCAGAAAAATCAGGGACCTCAGCTGTCCAGACCCTAAGCCATATTCCATGCCTGAGCCGCATCATACACACAAGGCCGACCAATGCTGGACGGACGACCAACTGCATGGCGCATGCACTCCTGGGCCGAAACTTCAAAGGCACAGACTGTCGTTGGAATTATTTGATGTTGAAGAACGATGACATGAAATATAGACAACACATGCATGATTGAAAAAAAAGGAAAAAAGGGGACGTAGTCTTTTACATGTGAAGTACGGTGGATCATCTAGCCCAATTAATGATTCATTCTCATGCACATGGGCTGGATTTAATTTGCATGACATGATTACCATATTTATTATCAAGCACGGGAGATAATTATAAAAGGGAGAGCAGCCGTATAACAGGGGATTTTGAAGACGACACATACAGGATTATCAAAACCTAGCCGCGGGCGTTCTTGAGTCGCCGAGTTCGAGACAGTAACAAGTCAGAACAGAGGGGAGACATCAGTCGATCTAGATAGACCGGAGCAGAAGACAGAGACCGGATTCGTCATCGGTTCTACAATATTAGATGATTTTTCTAATTTCTTTAATATTGTTATTATTTCCTTTGTCTTCGATGTCTGAGTAGTTGTTGATTCTGTTTTACTATGGATAACTAGTTTATTATTTTGCTTCCTAAGTTGTTGAATATAAATTCTATACAGATTGTAGTTTTATTCCTTGTTTATTATTGAATTTTCTTGCGATTAATCATTGCTTGAATTTATTTGGTATGAATTGCTTACAAGTGAGAATTGTGGAGTTCATTAGACTACAGGAATATTACCAGTGAAACTACAGATGACAATTCCTGGGGATTAGCTGACTAGAAACCAGATGAATCGTTAACGCTACTAGTTAATTTGTAAATTCATAACGAGAGTTAGGATTTGGGAGTTGCTAGTAAGGATCTATCTTGCGAGAGACCGGTTTTAGATTAATTTAGATCTGAGGTTGCAATCCAGAATTTAGAAACACTCAGGAAGGGAATTGATAAACTAGGGAAAAGTAGTAAACCAGAATTCACCCTTTAGATTTGTCAGACAATCACTTTTAATTGTTTTTTTTCTTTAATTAATTTGTTTATTTAATTTCTGCAATCAAACCCCCAATTATTATTGTTATTTTTCTATAGTTTATTAGTTAGATTATGGTAGAGATTAAACTAGACACAACCTCCTTTGGTTCGATAACCTAGGGAATACTACCTAGGAAAACTTGCTACGACAGACCAGTACACTTGCTGATATACGTTTCATACCGTACAAGTTTTTGGCGCCACTGTCGGGGAGACACAGTTATTTAGTTTAGTCTTTATTCTAATTTTTCTTTTATTTATTTTTGTTTTTTTCTCATTTTGTTTTATTTTGTTTAGTTATTTTTATTAGTTGATATTTAATTTTGTTTGTTTGATTTTATTTTTGTAGTTGTTCTTTTTTTTTAGGATTAGTTTTTTTAGGTTTATCTTACTTTATTTTTTTTATTATTATGAGATTTTAATTTTGTTAGATTAGTTTAATTTCTGTTTTGTTTTGGTTTTTTATTTGTTTTTATTCTTTTTATTTTGATTTTGTATTATTATAGTTTTTCTTTTATTTATTTATTTTTGTTATTTCTATTTCTTTGATTTTAATTTATAGAATTTGTTTATTTTAATTTTATTTACCTTTTCGGTATTGTTATTTTTATTTATTTTATTGTTATGTACATTTTGTTTTCTTCTTTATGTATATAATTTATTTTTCTTTCTCTTTTGAGGTACTTTGATTTGATGGCTGGATATTACAATCCGCCAGGAGGTTGGCCTTGATATTACAACCATTGGGTTGTATGCGAAAGGTGTGGAGGAGACCACGACCGTGCTCATTGTCCAGTTGTTTCTTCTAGTTTGGAAGATGCTCTAAGAAGTTTTATATTGTCTAGCCCTCCTGAAGCACGACCGTCTCCTGAACACTATTATCCTGCACAAAGTTACAGCCAGTGGGTTATCTGCCAAACATGTGGAGGGAATCATGAGAGTTCATAATGTCAAAGTAATCTATCTAGCTTGGTAGCTGCTCTTGCAGATTTTAACAAAAAACATGGCGAATCAAACCCCGGTTGGCATGAGTCCTTCAGGATGGATATAAAGGAGATACGGGAAAGTAATGCAAGAATTTTAGCCCATCTAGATGAAATATCACAAAAGCTTGGATGTGAACCGGTTCCTGAGATCGAACAACCTACTGCATTAGCTGAGTGGAGTGATACGCAGCTTGATCATTCGATCCCTGAAGTTGCAGACACGCCTGAGGTGGAGATCGTGGAGAGACCAGAGCTAGAGATTGAGCAATTTGATGAATCTACAGAGTTAGAGAATAATATAATTCATGAAGCTATCCAGTCAATTCCTTCTCCACCTGTACCTGAGCCAGAGAGTCTTCCAGTTAACTTCCTTCCTCCTCCTGATTTTGAGCCATCAGAGCAAAGTTATCTCATCGACTTCAAGGAGCCCTTGATTCCTGTTGAAGTTGATTTTCCTATTGGTTCATCCTTTGAGCTTCCACCGGATGACAAGGATGTTTACATCCTTGAATTTGAGAAGGAGGACCAGCCAAAGTATGATCTTCACATCAAGGATCACCTACCTCAACACAACTACCTGATGCATGATTGGTAGAGTTTACACTTTTACATTTAGAGTGTTGATGTAACACCCCTACTGTTAATACAATGCTTACCGTCCAATCTCCTTACAAATCAGATACACGCAGCGGATACTTACTTACATAATGTGGGTGATACAATGCCGTTAGTCACCCACGTGACTAACAAGGCTACTGCTACTACATACAGTATCGGTCTGATGGACCGGAATCCCGAGTACTACATTCTACAATACAATCTCCTTTTACCAAATACTGCAACAATCTTAATTCAGTACAATACTCCAAGTACAATACAATACAATCTACATACCGAGTTACTAAGATCCTTATACAAGTGGAGTACCTTTTCCAAATTCATACTTACTCTCTAAGAGTCTACTCACTACCCATTTCTCACAACTACTTACTTCTAATTACAAGGGTGTGCCGCCGGACTCTCACCTTGGCCACATCCGCTTCGAGTACCTGCACACTAAAAAATGTCCCCCGAAGGGTCAGCTTTCGCCGAGCATGATATCCGCATACCCCGCGTACTAGTGAGGGTACGCCGACCACTTGGTCGTATACATGCGGTTCATTATTCACACACATGCATACATGCTTTCATACTCAATACTACATTACTTTCACAAGGCGTACATACATACATTTCATCACATACAAGGAATACATATACCATCAAATACTTACTTACCTTGTTCTCAAGTACACATACGCAGTACTTACACAACATACAATTCTTGTTAGCTTCATTGGTCCACCCGGGTTAATCGGGTGGAGATTACTCTTTTACTCGTTACTTCATACCATACATACTCACTCATACTCACGGATCCATACTTACTTACTCTTACTCTTACTCAAGTTAAGTCGTCGGGACCTCCGGCCCTGGGGACTACACCGTCCCACCTCCGGGATTTACTTGGTTCACTAATCCAGGATGCTACCCACTTAAGGGATTTGGGCCGTGGACCAGCTTACGAACCAGGAATCGGATCCAACCTCTTGTGTCACCTCATCCTCACGCGTGGCCGAAGCTATATCGGACTTGTACTCATTCCAATTTACTCACTTAAGTTAGGAGTTAGCTAGTTAGGAATTAGCACAAGTCAACATTCAAGCCACAATAATACATACCCATATACACATACGAAGTACAATACAATACACAAGTACACTACAAGGTACAAATACAATTATCTTCATCCACATATTTCATGAATTATACAAACTAGTGTTCAAGACAAAAATATCAAGAACACATAAGTCAAGCACAAGTAAGTGCAACATAGTCCGATTCATGCATTTATCTTATTTAGGTGATCAAATAAGCACACAAATCGGGGTAACCAGATTAGGATACAGGGCATGAAGAAATCATACCTTTCACCGTTGTACTTGTATCCCAACGTTCCTCCGGTATTCACAATTCAAATCCTATGATATACATACATTCAAATGATTAATCTAACTATTATTACTTAATTCGTACTTACTATGTCCTCACACTTCTTATACTTACACATTACTTATTTACTTTTCTTTACCTAAAGTCTTACTTTCTTACTTAACTTAGGTTTACTTTCTCACATGTACATGTATATGTGGATATACTTACATATACATATATATATACATATATATATATTATATATATATATCTATATATATGTCATTCTTATTTAAATTTTTTTTTTTTTTTTTTTTTTTGTCAGGACCGGACTTGCGACCGACCTTGCAAGTCCGGTCCATTCCAGTAGCTATCTATACCGGAAATTTCTGGCCCGACCGAACTTGCAAGTCCGGTCGCAAGTTCGGTCGATTCCAGTAGCTATCCTCGGGAAATTTTTCTGGGCCGACCGAACTTGCATGTCCGGTCGCAAGTCCGGTCGATTCCAGTAGGTTACAGGATGGAAATTTTTCTGGCCGACCGAACTTGCAAGTCCGGTCGCAAGTTCGGTCGATTCCAGTAGGTTACAGACGGGGAAAATTTCTGGTCCGACCGAACTTGCATGTCCGGTCGCAAGTCCGGTCGATTCCAGTAGCTCACCCGTCTTTGTAAGTCTGGGCTCGACCGAACTTGCAAGTCCGGTCGCAAGTTCGGTCCGGCCCAGTATTTGCATTTTAAATTCTATTTTCAGTCCTCTCTTTCACCCATTACTTCCCCATTGTTCCTACATGTAATCCCACATGATATAATGCCATTTAGGCTTCCTAAAATACCTTATTTCATCCACCAAATCCATTACTAAATCCATGAGACAATTTACACAATTTCCTCACTTCCTTTCAACACCTACAACAGTTTTCCTTCTCTAATGCTACAGATTTTTCTACAACTCCTTCCCTTCAATATTTCCTCCACCAATGTTACTCCTAGCATCCCAAATACATCTCCAAGTCATTACATTACCTACACCCAAGTCCAACTTCTTACCATTCTTGCACAATAATCTTTCCTATCTTCTCCAATACATTTCTATATACTTTGTTACAGATTTGCACTTGTTACTTCTCATACTACTACTACCATACCATGGTCATTAAACATCTCTACTATCCTCAATACCTTGGTTCTCCCATTCACCAAGTCATACATAATACATACCCTATCAAGATTTTGCCATAGTTCCTCTACATTTCTTACTTATCCATACACATTTTCTCGCCAAGTTCATACCTATTCTAGCCACACCCTTACAAGGGTCCTACCAGCAATCAATACAATATGCATTCACCAATACTTCTTCAAATACCAATACTAATACTCATACCCAATCCTTGGCTCCAAGGCCTACAATTCACTTACTAATTTCACAAATACTCAAACTTACTCTCAAATACTCAAAACTCCATAAACTTCACTACTAATACATTAGTTTGGTTTCTTTTACTCGTTTACCCATTCCATTACTCTAATGCACCAAAATTAACATTAGTAAAGAGCTCTTACCTTCAGCTCTTAATTCCTTCTTCTTCTTCATTTCTCTCTCTCTTTCTTGCCCAAACCGGCCATATGGGGAATGGAGTTACCAAACTCCATTCCCACCACCCAAAGCACATAAAACAAGTGCAATTAAACTACTAATCCTTAAATTAATGCTAATTCATTTAAAGTGTTAGAACAAAATTTCTAGGGTTTACCTTTTGGAGCTTTTAAGAGGGGTTTTAGCCCTTGTTCAACAAGGTGAATCCACCACCATTGCAAGGTTGATATTAAGCTCAAAAGAGAGAGAGAAAATGGAGTGTTACAATGGGGCAAAAATCGGTTGTGAAGAAGAATGAAGAGAACATGAGTTTCTCATGTAGATTTTTACCTTGTTGGAAAGAGGAGACTCCAAGCTCCATAATGGTGTGCTTTTCTCTTTGAATGGGTATACCCACGAAAATGAACTTCCTCATTTTTGGATTTTGAGAAGAGAGAAGTGTAGAGGAGGATGAGGGGAGTTCAAATATGTAGTTATTTTCGAGTTTGGAGCTTACATGAGGGTGGAGCATGAGGATGAAGATGAGAAGCCATGGGAGGCTTGTTGTGGAGCTCCAAAATCGCCCAACCAGAGGAGAGAGGGGGAGAGATCGGTGGAGGGAGAGGAAAGAGAGAGATGAGTGAATGTGAGAGTGAGGTGAGAGGGAGGGAAATAAAGTAATGTTTACTTTATTGCTTTTTGCTTTTAGCTCTCTTATTTAATTAGCTAGTTACATGTGTGTGTGTGAGGGGTTATTTAGCTAGTAAAAACCGGCCCCCACATAGTATACTAGCTGGAGCGTTTTTCGTCTTTCACAGAAAACGCTCGTTGTTTTACCCGGTTTAGATACCGTTCACTAACCGGGCCCGTTTTCCGGAATTTTCTCGTTTAATTAATTTTATTGACTGTTAAGCTCCCATAGGTGCTTATAATTATTATTTAATGATTATAATTTTTACGGGTCTGTTTGACCACTTAAAGTCGCGTTTTCGGGTTTTCTCGAAAAACGTGCTCTAAAGTTCTATTAGCGTTTTAATACTTCATTTGGATCGTTTTCTTCGGGAGTTGTTCCCATATATTATTTAGTCTTATTAAACCTTTAGAATCCATAATACGCTAACCGAGGTCTCATACCTCCTATGGTTATTTAACGCTTACTTAGCGTTTTTCGCCTTTTAAGCGTTTTCTTTATTTCTTTTGGATTTATTTTCCCTACATATTAATTAGGTACCATTAGGCCCTTAAATACGTATTAGATTAATTTTAATCCCTATATTTAAGTTCGGGTATTTCAATCTACCCCCCTTAAGAACTTTGTCCTCAAGTTGTTCGAGGTTATGGGATTATATACTTACTCATTCATACTTGTATAATACTGCGGTCATACATTCTTCCTCCTTACTAATTCCTAATTCCATTACTCAAGGTTTCTCCTTCCCCTATCATACCAATGTACCATACTTACTCCAATCCACATTACCATCAGCCGTCCGGTTCCTCTTACAAGATTCATACATACATATAGTGCAAAGCTATCCCCAAAGCAATGCAATACACATTACAATCCCGCAGGCACCCAGGTCGTCTCGACACAGGACTCCTCTATGCCCTGCCCTTGGAATGATACAACATGCTACAACTACTACTCTCCGGTATAAGCTTCTAACAATTACTTACTTTCCAGTCTAAGAAAATTCTTTTACAACTACTAATTAGAAAGTCTTTCTAAGCATACAACTCCAAATTTCAATTTATATTCATTACATCTATTCATGTGTGATTCTTGTGACCACTTGAGGGGAGCTTCAAGAATCATTCGACCCTGATGTGATCAGCATCAGTGTTGAACTATCTTTCCACTCCAATTTGTGTTCGGTTTCCCTTGATCTGATCAGGATCAAGTTCGACTTCCCACATCAGTTTCAAACAATCAAATAATGCAATTATTTCCATTTTCTATCTTTTTACTCTTCCTAGTCATGATTACAAATTCATACATCTCCAAAGGATGGAATCAATCCATCAATCCTCCCCACTCTACTTCCCAAATGCTTTACTCCGTGGTTCAATACCTAAGTGCTCACTTCCTCAGCCTTCACTGCTTTCATCCATTACTCACCATCATATCCTACATTCTAACTAAGGAATACTTCATTTCTAAGATTTAGTTGTCTTCAATTGTTTCAAATAATTTACTTGCGATTCCACTACTCATAAACTTCATTCATCTACTATCCTCATTCATTTCGTACTACTTCTTCAAAGGTTACAATACTTGCGGAGCTCCGTCCACTACTCCTTACTCTTCTTTACCAATACTCTTACACTGGTGTTACAAGATGGGTCTATTCACCCTATGGTATTTGCATGTCTAATGCTTAGTTACCACGATTCAATATGAATGAGTACTTATGTTTGTTTAACATAGTACCATTCATCAATTTGATTCTCATTTGTGCTATGCACATTACGGTTTGAGTGTTTTATTCATAAAAACTTACATTAAGCGGTTTTCGCTCTACCCCCCTTAAAAGGGATTACGCCCACGTAATCTACCATGTGTTATTATTATTAAACATTGGTTTAATTAATTGGGCAATCTGAAGCGTTTAGCTTCACTACGGTACATTATACAGTATACTCTGGTCAAAGGGTCTCAACCATACCAATGGTTTAGTCTTTGCACCAAGGATTTCTATATGAGTTTATTGAACTCATCATTAATTCGGTTCTAGCCTATTAGGCTTCAAGGCATTAATAGCCATTTGCTATACTTACTAGCTGGGGCCCACTAGCTTCTGCTGCGCGACCCTGATAACTCGGGTTATTTACCCTTCGTGCTATCCTTAATGTACTATGCATCACCTTTTATCCGTCTATTATGGGCATAAGGTTTATAACAAATGCGGTATTCTTTTACCGTGTTTGATCTCAATGAGTTTAAGGTTTATAACCGGCTCTCTGGTAATCTTCTGCACATGCTATTCGTGCTTCTACGATTATTCGTTAAGCTCCTCCGACTTATTGTCGGGCGAGGTTAAGTCACTACTTAGTTGTAGTGCTTCCTCTGGTGTCACTGGCTTCTGAATTCTACCAGTTTCCCTGGTTCAGTACAAGTGTTCTTTGTTTGTATGACCTTGCATTTCTATGCGTCGGTCCTAGTGACTTCCTTAAGTCTCTTTTCGCTTCTCATTCCATTGGAATTCACACTTTGTGATTGTTAGTGTATTGTACACTCTTCGTGCTTCTTTGGCCTTAGGCCGCACGGTTTGTTGCTAAGTTTGCTGAACTGGCTAGTGCCATGTTTGTTGGTGAAAAGAAAGGTTACTACGGTTTACATTCTCCATATCCCTAGCCATCCCATTAGATCATTAGCTGCCTAAACGCAATACCAAAACACTCAGTCCTACAGAGTGCAGAGGCGTAAACGCTTGACAGTAAGTCACTTATGTGATAGGAAAGAATATTTCTGTGTGTCATCTCATACTTATACTCTGTGTTATTGCTTAGCTACTCCCTCATAGCGGTCGCTTGTTGCGCCCCGTGTTCTCACTCACTGTACAACATTGTCTTTACTGTTTCTGTTACTGTGATAGTTTCTCTTTACTCATTGCCGTTGTCATTGGCACCATTTCCTTATGGTGTGTACACTAGGAGGTTCCTAGTGTTCGTGTGTATGACGGTTGTCGTAGAGTACTGTACGTTATCATCTTCCCATTGTGGAGATGTTCTGTTCCCAATTAGGTTTCATGTGTAGGTTAGCTTACCCCACATCCTATCATCATTTGTGATACAATTTACCAAGTGTCTTGGTTGACAATGGATGAAGTAATTTATTGGGTTACTAGCTCTCTTGAGTGTTGGTCATTCATGGTTCTCAATGTGTATTCACATTGATTGTTTTTGACAATTACTGTCTTTCCAGTGCTGAGCACTAATGATAGGCTCTAGCTGTGTAGTTTTGCTTGTATGTATATTACCAGGACATCCCGTGAAACTTCAAGGGTTTCCTGGTCCCGTTCTATCATTGGTAAATGAAGTTCTGGTTGAGAGGTTGTTGCCACTCATAGGTCTCATGACAAGGTTTACCATGTGAGTATTTATGTAATGGTTCACCACATGCTTGGGTGCATGAGGAGTATACTTACTCCCTTAAGTCGTAATGGTTTGGAAATCTCATTTCCTGATTCCATCGCCTCCTGGCAATATCTATATGCGTAGGCTCTACTGTTATAATAGATGGAAACCTTTCTAATGATCCACATCTTCACCACCTTGGTGGTCTTTGGCTAACGGGGAGTACCTTCCCTTGGGTTCTCGTAGTGTCAAAATGTGGACTAGGCCAATGTTGGCATTTTCCTGATTCTTATGCCTCTGTGTTATTAGCTACAGTAGGCATGAAGGGTAATTAGATCTCGTCAACTGTATACTAGACTGGTGTTCTAGTGACGGTGACACTGAGATGGCCATTACTCCAAGCCACTCAGGATGTTGGGTTTGAACTGATGGTCCAGTTGTTGATTTCTTGTCGTATGAGACAATATCTCTTGCAAGTCTTGTTATCGAATGGTGTGGGTTATGCAACCTTTAAGGTTTACATAACATAGTTGGTTGATGGCTTTTAAGCCGTATTGTTGTGAGCTATGCTCTTTGCAAGCTGCTTCTTCACATTTCCACTTCTTCTATACCCCATAGGTTGGGGGTATTACTGGGCTCCATGGTAAGTCGTGACATCACGCTTCCGTTCATAGGAGGTCCTTTAGGCATTTTGGTGTTAATTATGGCCTTCTAGTAATTTAGGGCATTTCCTGTTAAGTGAAATCCCTTCGGTGTCTTAACCGAGTGTATGTTCTAGCTTCTGTGCTTTTATCACGTCGTTGTTGTTCAACTGTCGTTATCTCAGACACCCTTCATGGATTGCTCCTGGGTGTTGGTAGTTATGCCGTTACATCCGGCTAATGTTTATAACATGTGTTGTCCTCTATACCGTCTTATGGTATTGTATTAAGCTATTTCCCTTAGGTTTATAATGTCTCCCGTCGTTGGGTAGACCGTTTATCCTTGTTCCTAGCGCTTGCGACTAGGTTTAATATTCCCTTCAATGATGGGTTTTACTTTATGGTAATCTGGTGATTGCTCTCGGGAGTCCTGTCCCGTTTGTCGAGCATTGTGGTGTTCACGTTTAGGCAGTTGCCTTACTGTGTCAGGCTGGGTATACTCCAGCTGTCATATATTAGCTTGATGTTTCTGGGACATATCCAATGTCTATACTTGCTAGTCTGTGCTCTTTGCACTTTCCAGTTCTTATTCCTCATCTTCAGATGGGTTCTCTGAGTTCCTTTATACTTGATCGTCTGAGGTGTCTAGCTGTTTTGGTTTGAACTTACTCATGGTCCGTAGAACGGAGTTGACTACTTCCCGTGCGTCGTACACTACATGTATACATACGTGGGGTACCATGTTGATACGTTACCACTTACCCAACTATATGTCAGGCCCGCAAGCTCCTTCGGAGTGCAGTTGTCCCACATCCCGTAATTGGGTATACTTGTAGTGTTCGTCACACGCCTAGGTGAAGTATTCTGTTGCCAACTCCTCTTGTATCAATCTATGATACTCACCGAAATTTTGTTGGTTTGGTCTTAAAATCCAAGGTTTTAAAGAAAGTTATGGTTTGAAAGAAGGGTTTGGTTTTGAAAACAATGGTTCGGTGCTAAAAGAAATATCTCATGGCATAGCCATGCTTGAGGTCTTGACCAAGTCTAGCGTCTCGCTGACTGGTATGTTCTAAGTACAGTGGTCGGGCCGTTAGGCCTTCCCAAGGTTCCATACATCTGGTTGTTAGGATGCGTGATCCTATGGTTGTTTCGTTACGGTCACCGTACATTACCATGTACTTGTGACGTATTAGTGTTCCTTTACATATTCGTGTTGTTACTGCACTTGCCGTGGCAAGTGCGTGGTACTGGCGGTTTTTGAGTAATCCTATACCGATCACGGTATGGTTTTCACTCACATTTGATAGTCTTGTTGACTCCTCCCTTGATCTTGTTGATCTACAATCGGTATACTTGATCCTTTAGGTAGCTTCTCAATGATCTTGACGTGATTGTTGTTAATCAGGATGTTTCTCCAACCCTTGGAGACTCCCATTCCATTTGGTTTAGTGTCGTTTCTTGTGGCTCGTTCCCACACATTTGTGGTGGTTACTGAGCCTTCCTTGTTTAGGTACTACGCTTGTAGTCCTATTGGATTGTATCCCGTGGATGTTCTTGTAGCGGTGTAAGCTATGCTGGCCAGGTATTGTAACCTCTTCAGCGTTGTGGTTTCTGGAGTTAACCGTTCCTGACTATGTCCTTAGTCAGCTAGTATACCGTTGGTGGTAATATTCAAGTATGACTATCCCATAGACTTGTGTCTCGGGTTCTGTTATTACTCCCTTTTTCTATTTTATTGCACAGTTAGTGCTTCTTTCCTGCTGCTGGTTGTCTAGCTTGGTCTCGCGACTGTTAAGCACGTCGCCCCATGCTGTTGTAAGTTGCAGCCTCCTCGTGGTTGGAGTGTTCTTTCAACCGCTATTGAGTGCGGGTGTTGTGGTTCAACCGGGATCCATCTCCGGGACTTCCAATTCTTGGAATTTGCTATATATCGGTTCTTGTTTACTGTGTGATTGCTTCACAACTGCCAGATCGGGTTTCCCCGAGTATGAGAGGACTTTCCTTCTCTCTGGCGTCCTTTCCCAAGTTATACCATGGGGGTTTGCGGCGGGCGGGACTGGTATTGTAGGCATCCGGTACTCACCGGTAGTTCCTAACTAGCATATTTCTAATGCTAACACTCAGCCCTCAGCCCTAAGCTTCTAATTCCTAACTCGGTATTCCTAAACTCGGTATTTCCAGTCATCAGAGCGATACTTCGCTCTGATACCACTTTTTGTAACACCCCTACTGTTAATACAATGCTTACCGTCCAATCTCCTTACAAATCAGATACACGCAGCGGATACTTACTTACATAATGTGGGTGATACAATGCCGTTAGTCACCCACGTGACTAACAAGGCTACTGCTACTACATACAGTATCGGTCTGATGGACCGGAATCCCGAGTACTACATTCTACAATACAATCTCCTTTTACCAAATACTGCAACAATCTTAATTCAGTACAATACTCCAAGTACAATACAATACAATCTACATACCGAGTTACTAAGATCCTTATACAAGTGGAGTACCTTTTCCAAATTCATACTTACTCTCTAAGAGTCTACTCACTACCCATTTCTCACAACTACTTACTTCTAATTACAAGGGTGTGCCGCCGGACTCTCACCTTGGCCACATCCGCTTCGAGTACCTGCACACTAAAAAATGTCCCCCGAAGGGGTCAGCTTTCGCCGAGCATGATATCCGCATACCCCGCGTACTAGTGAGGGTACGCCGACCACTTGGTCGTATACATGCGGTTCATTTATTCACACAACATGCATACATGCTTTCATACTCAATACTACATTACTTTCACAAGGCGTACATACATACATTTCATCACATACAAGGAATACATATACCATCAAATACTTACTTACCTTGTTCTCAAGTACACATACGCAGTACTTACACAACATACAATTCTTGTTAGCTTCATTGGTCCACCCGGGTTAATCGGGTGGAGATTACTCTTTTACTCGTTACTTCATACCATACACATACTCACTCATACTCACGGATCCATACTTACTTACTCTTACTCTTACTCAAGTTAAGTCGTCGGGACCTCCGGCCCTGGGGACTACACCGTCCCACCTCCGGGATTTACTTGGTTCACTAATCCAGGATGCTACCCACTTAAGGGATTTGGGCCGTGGACCAGCTTACGAACCAGGAATCGGATCCAACCTCTTGTGTCACCTCATCCTCACGCGTGGCCGAAGCTATATCGGACTTGTACTCATTCCAATTTACTCACTTAAGTTAGGAGTTAGCTAGTTAGGAATTAGCACAAGTCAACATTCAAGCCACAATAATACAATACCCATATACACATACATACGAAGTACAATACAATACACAAGTACACTACAAGGTACAAATACAATTTATCTTCATCCACATATTTCATGAATTATACAAACTAGTGTTCAAGACAATAAATATCAAGAACACATAAGTCAAGCACAAGTAAGTGCAACATAGTCCGATTCATGCATTTATCTTATTTAGGTGATCAAATAAGCACACAAATCGGGGTACCAGATTAGGATACAGGGCATGAAGAAATCATACCTTTCACCGTTGTACTTGTATCCCAACGTTCCTCCGGTATTCACAATTCAAATCCTATGATATACATACATTCAAATGATTAATCTAACTATTATTACTTAATTCGTACTTACTATGTCCTCACACTTCTTATACTTACACATTACTTATTTACTTTTCTTTACCTAAAGTCTTACTTTCTTACTTAACTTAGGTTTACTTTCTCACATGTACATGTATATGTGGATATACTTACATACATATATATACATATATATATAATATATATATATATATATATATATATATATATATATGTCATTCTTATTTAAATTTTTTTTTTTTTTTTTTTTTGTCAGGACCGGACTTGCGACCGACCTTGCAAGTCCGGTCCATTCCAGTAGCTATCTATACCGGAAATTTCTGGCCCGACCGAACTTGCAAGTCCGGTCGCAAGTTCGGTCGATTCCAGTAGCTATCCTCGGGAAATTTTTCTGGGCCGACCGAACTTGCATGTCCGGTCGCAAGTCCGGTCGATTCCAGTAGGTTACAGGATGGAAATTTTTCTGGCCGACCGAACTTGCAAGTCCGGTCGCAAGTTCGGTCGATCCAGTAGGTTACAGACGGGGAAAATTTCTGGTCCGACCGAACTTGCATGTCCGGTCGCAAGTCCGGTCGATTCCAGTAGCTCACCCGTCTTTGTAAGTCTGGGCTCGACCGAACTTGCAAGTCCGGTCGCAAGTTCGGTCCGGCCCAGTATTTGCATTTTAAATTCTATTTTCAGTCCTCTCTTTCACCCATTACTTCCCCATTGTTCCTACATGTAATCCCACATGATATAATGCCATTTAGGCTTCCTAAAATACCTTATTTCATCCACCAAATCCATTACTAAATCCATGAGACAATTTACACAATTTCCTCACTTCCTTTCAACACCTACAACAGTTTTTCCTTCTCTAATGCTACAGATTTTTCTACAACTCCTTCCCTTCAATATTTCCTCCACCAATGTTACTCCTAGCATCCCAAATACATCTCCAAGTCATTACATTACCTACACCCAAGTCCAACACTCTTCTTACCAATTCTTGCACAATAATCTTTCCTATCTTCTCCAATACATTTCTATATACTTTGTTACAGATTTTGCACTTGTTACTTCTCATACTACTACTACCATACCATGGTCATTAAACATCTCTACTATCCTCAATACATACCTTGGTTCTCCCATTCACCAAGTCATCAATACATATACATACCCTATCAAGATTTTGCCATAGTTCCTCTACATTTCTTACTTATCCATACACACATTTTCTCGCCAAGTTCATACCTATTCTAGCCACACCCTTACAAGGGTCCTACCAGCAATCAATACAATATGCATTCACCAATACTTCTTCAAATACCAATACTAATACTCATACCCAATCCTTTGGCTCCAAGGCCTACAATTCACTTACTAATTTCACAAATACTCAAACTTACTCTCAAATACTCAAAACTCCATAAACTTCACTACTAATACATTAGTTTGGTTTCTTTTACTCGTTTACCCATTCCATTACTCTAATGCACCAAAATTAACATTAGTAAAGAGCTCTTACCTTCAGCTCTTAATTCCTTCTTTCTTCTTCATTTCTCCTTCTTCTCTCTTTCTTGCCCAAACCGGCCATATGGGGAATGGAGTTACCAAACTCCATTCCCACCACCCAAAGCACATAAAACAAGTGCAATTAAACTACTAATCCTTAAATTAATGCTAATTCATTTAAAGTGTTAGAACAAATTTCTAGGGTTTACCTTTTGGAGCTTTTAAGAGGGGTTTTAGCCCTTGGTTCAACAAGGTGAATCCACCACCATTGCAAGGTTGATATTAAGCTCAAAAGAGAGAGAGAAAATGGAGTGTTACAATGGGGCAAAAATCGGTTGTGAAGAAGAATGAAGAGAACATGAGTTTCTCATGTAGATTTTTACCTTGTTGGAAAGAGGAGACTCCAAGCTCCATAATGGTGTGCTTTTCTCTTTGAATGGGGTATACCCACGAAAATGAACTTCCTCATTTTTGGATTTTGAGAAGAGAGAAGTGTAGAGGAGGATGAGGGGAGTTCAAATATGTAGTTATTTTCGAGTTTGGAGCTTACATGAGGGTGGAGCATGAGGATGAAGATGAGAAGCCATGGGAGGCTTGTTGTGGAGCTCCAAAATCGCCCAACCAGAGGGAGAGAGGAGGGAGAGATCGGTGGAGGGGGAGAGGAAAGAGAGAGATGAGTGAATGTGAGAGTGAGGTGAGGGAGGGAAATAAAGTAATGTTTACTTTATTGCTTTTTGCTTTTAGCTCTCTTATTTAATTAGCTAGTTACATGTGTGTGTGTGAGGGGGTTATTTAGCTAGTAAAAACCGGCCCCCACATAGTATACTAGCTGGAGCGTTTTTCGTCTTTCACAGAAAACGCTCGTTGTTTTACCCGGTTTAGATACCGTTCACTAACCGGGCCCGTTTTCCGGAATTTTCTCGTTTAATTAATTTTATTGACTGTTAAGCTCCCATAGGTGCTTAATAATTATTATTTAATGATTTATAATTTTTACGGGTCTGTTTGACCACTTAAAGTCGCGTTTTCGGGTTTTCTCGAAAAACGTGCTCTAAAGTTCTATTAGCGTTTTAATACTTCATTTGGATCCGTTTTCTTCGGGAGTTGTTCCCATATATTTAGGTCTTATTAAACCTTTAGAATCCATATAATACGCTAACCGAGGTCTCATACCTCCTATGGTTATTTAACGCTTACTTAGCGTTTTTCGCCTTTTAAGCGTTTTCTTTATTTCTTTTGGATTTATTTTCCCTACAATATTAATTAGGTACCATTAGGCCCTTAAATACGTATTAGATTAATTTTAATCCCTATATTTAAGTTCGGGGTATTTCAGTTGAGGTTTTATTTCCATTTGATCGGGACGTTTTATGAAGATATTTGATGCCCGCCCCACCCACCCTTTAAAGCCCACATCGACTTTCATATTCGATCCTGGTTGACCTTAGGGAGGTATGGTCTAGCCAAAGACGTTAAAGAAGGGCAGCTGGCTGGGAGGCAACCCAGTGTTATATTTTATTTTGATATTTTGTTAATTTTAGTTTAATTTCAGTTTGTAGTTATTTTCCTGGTTTTATTGTTTCATAATGTTTAACCTTGTTTGTAGTTATTGGTTGATTTTAGTGTCTTTATTTCAGATGAATGCTTCATGTGGATGTTGCAACTAGGCTATAACACTTGAGTAAAACTCAAGTGTGGGGTGGGGTCGTTCTACATACGAAGTAACAACAAAATCCAGGGGAGTCCTAGTTTTAATTTTATTTAATTTTAGTTTGTTGTTTCTGACTGCTCTGTTGTGTTTCCTTCGGACATAAATGTTTTTCTGCGAGCTTTGAGTTTTTCACTCCTGTCTTGTCATACAATGAGGACATTGTTTAATTTTAAGTGTGGGGTAGGGAGTGACCTTCAGTTATCACTTCAGATCACTAGTTTTTTATTGTTTTTCAAGTGATAAAGGATATGCTTCTCTTTGTCGTTAAATGTTGAATTTTGGGTAATAATATCTGTGGAAGTTTGAAATTGAGCCTGATGACAACCTTAAAAATCTTTCTGCTTAAAAGTTGTCTATCCGGAATTGTTTTTCTTAAATTTATTCTGTTTTCACTGAAATTTGATGGATTGGCTTATTGTGGAGACTAAATGCGTTTAGCTTTGGATCTTGGGAATGATATGAATGTTTGGAATGAAAGGATAAGGCAAGGTACTCCTCTGATCAACAATTTCTTGAACTGAATCAGGCCTCTTTTATCTGGTTATTAAGTCCTCGGGGTGCTTTATCACCTATCTACCTAAGGTCTTGTGATCTGGGATAGTTGGCCCAAAGCCGTTACATGGATAAAGAGAAAAGTCTGGGTGAAGGAGCAATTATGAAATTAATTAAATAAATCGTTTTGTTTTATTTCTTGACGAAGAAAAGTTTTTGCATGTGAAATATTTAATTGCAGTTTTTTTTTTTAGTTTTGATCATGAGTACGTGGTGTTGAAAGGTATTGCAGAATAGGGCATTACTTCACACCCCTTGTCATCCAAAGGGTAATGGAATGAAATTGGTGGAAAGTCCTGAGCTAATCTATGTTTCAGTTTCTATTATTCAGTTTATTCATGCTTTTATTAAAATTATTCTTTATTCATTGTTTGCAAAACTGATAGCTTAGAGCAGATTGATTTTCCTGATTGTCTTTTAGCTTATTTTCCGTCCACTTATGTTTGATCCTAGAGTTTAATATTCGGTTTGGAGCAATTATATTCTTTATTTGCTTGAGGACAAGCAAAAGCTAAGTGTGGGGTAGTTGATAAGTGCGGAATTTATCTATATTTCTATGCTTAATATGATTAATATTTTATTGGTTTATATGATAAATTCTTTACTTATATGTTATTTTATGTTATATTGGAAGAACTCCCCTTACTTGTGGTTTTGTGCTAAAATAGATGAAAATACTGAAGAAAAAAACATAGAAGCGTATGTCAATTACTCGCGCGGGTGGTTAAATATGAAGTTGTTGACTATCATGGGCCATGCATGGACCCGTGTTTTCGCTCGTCTCTTGAATACCTGCTGAAGCCCATGCCTGAGGGCTTGGCTTGAGACCTGGTCTCACAAGCAATCCAGATTTTTCTGGATGTATTCTCATTGGTGGAATGTCTTTTTTTATTATATAAATGATTAGTTGTTTTAATTATTTGGTAATGATTGGTGTATTGAAAAGCCAAAAAGGTATTTTTGTCATAAATTTTTAACTATATTTAAATCTCTTCACATTTTTCAATAGTATAGAAGTAATAATTATAGGGTAGTTGTAACACCCCATCTCGATCCAATCGTGGTTATCACAAACTTATCACCATATATACAAACTCTGCAGCGGATTCAAATACATTCCAGGACCTTGCCACGGTCTGACTACAGAATATACCGAACATTAGTACATACAAATCTTAACCAAATACATATCCTTCTTACAATCCCCTCACATCCTATACATCTTACTAACTCAAATTGTCATACGAGTGTACATGCACAACTCGTAGGCCACACTTAACCCGTAACGCTTGTACCCCATCTTACTCTCGCGACGGCCGCCTCCTGACGTTCATCTGTGCAGTAAAAACAGCCCCCAAAGGGGGTCAGCACGAATGCTGGTACGATCCTCTCATGCCCCCAAGCTAACGTGGCTACGACGACTAATTGTCGATAGCATGGAGGTTGATTAGATGCACAACATAATAGAAGGTGCAATAAACAACAAACCAATTATGAACAATCAAAGTTCAAACACAATGAACGACTTAAATGCGTTCCCTTAATTAGAGGGTTAATTATTTAACTCCTTAGGTTATGGTATCTCTTAATCTTAGTCCATCCTTATCTTACCTCAATCTTAGTCTTAGAAAACAACCATCCTTTAAAAAGGAATGGATGTAGCTTATCTCAGTCTTAATACAAACCATCCTTTAAATAGGAATGGTTGCAACTTATCTCAAACCTTATCTCATATATGCCAACCGTTCTCTCATTGGGAACTGGTTAACCCTTAGTTCGTTGTTTATTTTCGTAAGGCTTGGTTAACCCTAGCCAGCAGCAGGACACTTACCGGCAATAAACAACATTCTTAAATTGTTGGGGATGTAGGCTAGATCCCCCCACGCCATCTTAAAGCCACCTACCTTGGACTGGATGTCCAATGTAGCTGAGCCGGTCAACCGACCCTAGACTACAAGTCTGAAGACAAGTCCTTAAGCGGAAGTCGGATCTGCTTTAGATACCGACCCCTTTTCCTTAGCATGCATGACCGGAGCCAGTCCTGGGTTCCTCACTCCCCCCAAGTACCAGTTAGTAGAAGTCTTAAGACAATGTTTGTTGGTTAAACCTCTTCCAGTTTTTAACAAACTAATATTAGGGAGTGTTCCTTAGTCTCACACAATTCCTTACTAAACGTTAGTTAGTAGGTTCTCACGGTAAGTTGTGTTAGTTTTCAAACATCACACAACAATACAATAAACATAATGTTCCGGTTGCATGCTTTATCTTGTTTAGTGAGCACACAAAAACAAATAGCACACAAGCCGAGGGACACCTCGTTAGCAAGCAGGTCACAAGAAGAACTGTACCGTTCACCGTTGGTCGTTCGGTTGCTTACTCTCCTCTGGAGTCCAAATTCTCAAACCCTAAAGCATTCATTCAATTTTAGGTTGTTAATTACTTTTCCAATAAAGCTAACTTACTTAACTCACTTGGTCACTAATGATCCCCATCTAACACCACTTAAGTTTATAAACTTAATCTTAAGTGAATCACTTCTCCTAATACCTTATACTTATTCACCCACTTAATTATCATTGTTACTCACCAAACATGTCTTAAACAACCTTATATTATCATTACATATCAATCCCCATTTAGCACCTCTTAAATTCTTATAAACTTAATCTTGAACACTTAAAATCATTTACTTACCCTAATCTCTTAAGTCATTATATGCTTATCTTTCTAATCATCATCACTCCCTAATGTTGGACCACTAACTCATTGTAATTTAAACTTAATCATATAAGTTAATCACTTCTCATTACACCTCATACTTGTTTACACCTCTTAAGGCCTTTACATGTCACCAAACAAGGCCTAAACATCATCTAAAACCATTACCATTCAATCCCCCATCATTAGAAGCCAAAACAAATTTTTTTCTTTTTCTCTGCACTGGACCGCCCCTCTGGGGCGGTCCCAACCAGAAGCTAATTTCCTGCACGATTCGCCTGGACCTCCCCACAGGGGCGGTCCACAGCAGAACCTATTTTCCAAAGTGCTTTTCTCATCATTTTGAACTCCAAATTCACCCCAATCTTTTCCCACTCATTCCACAATCTTTCCACATGTTTAAACACCTTAAAACATGCACTAAACTTTCCTCAAAAATCACCAAACTTGACACTCAATTTCTTGCAAAATTCTTACACTTAACACTTGATTCCTTACACTTCCCTCTTGTGACTTTGCCTAAGACCTCAACTAATCATTATGTTTCTTCACCACCATCTTAACTACTCCTCAAGCATCATTTTGCACACCCATTTGCTTTACTCAAACTTCTCAAAGCTATATATAATCTAGCACATGCTTACATCCTTACAAGTCATTATACCTTATTTTTCCTTCAAACCTTGTACAAGTTTCCTAGCTTCTTTAACTATGGTTTTGGTGCATAAAACTCACCATTATAACCCCTAGTCCCTCTTATACATCCCTAGGTCTTCCTAGTACTCAAGGACTCCATAGTTCATCCATTTTCGCCAAAACAACCCTTAGTGATTACTAGAACATTCCTTAGTCATAAAATCTCCTTAGAACACCTTAAACACTTAGTTTTCTCTCCAACTTTTGACATGACTTTCTTAGTATATTTCTACACCCAACATTTAGCTTTTCACCCTTAATACAATCATGAACACTCAAATCCTTAGTACACAATCTTAGCACACAAATTACACCCTTCTAACCTCTAATTCTTCCTAAACAACTCTAGGTCGTTCTAATCCTCAAGAACACCGTTGTTAACTTATTTCCATTCAAATTTTGCCATAGCTCCTCTAGTATATTATCATGTCCATATGCATGGTTTTTCTCATTCAATCATCTCACACACATCAAACCTTTTTCTCATCATAACTCTCACCCAAATCAACTCATTCATAATAAACTCAATATAGTGCAATAATCTTAAATTGCATAGCACTAAGGCTCTTAAATGACATGGCTCTTAGGCCCTTAAATGACATGAATTTAAACACTGAATTTCCCACATATAAAAGCTTTCAACCTGCAAATACACCCATCAATCTCATAGTAGTCATAATGCTCTTAAAATCCATCTTAAACTTATCTTACTAACTCATTCCCATTGGCTCCTTAATCACAAGTTCATAAGCTTGTTTAAATTCTTTTTCCTAGGTTATATAACCCATTACATAATGTAAGCTTTAAGCTACATTAGTACTTATCTAAATACCACCCCTTAAACCTTAAACCACCTTAAGGTAAGTAATTTACCTTGTTTTTCCAAGCTTATCCTCACACTTTCTCCTTGGGTTTTCTTGCTTAGTTTTCGGCCACCCACTTAGATTTCCTTACCAATGTTCTAATCAATATACATTGACTCTCATGATGCTAAATAATACACTAACCTTAAGGAATCATTCCTAGGTTAAAAATGTGTTTTAAAGCTTAAAAGTGTGTGTTTACCTTTGAATTTTGGAATGGTTTCATAATGAAGCAAGGCAAGACCTCCTCAAGTCTTTGGAGAATAGAATCAAGCTAGAACAAGAGTAAAACAAGCCATCTTAAGAGGCAAATTTTCGGCCATATATGAAAAATGGAGGAAAGTTGATTTTTCTTTCACTTTCCTTACCTTGAATGAATGAAGAACCAAATGAGCTCTTCAAACTTGATTTTCCCCCTTCAATGGAGTTTCTCCATGGCACCAAAATTGAGCTTTTGAAGATTTGAAAAGATAGAATGAAAGAGCTTGCTCTAACTATGAGTAATTTATGCTCACTTTTTGATTTGGAGCTAAAATGAGTATTTGGTGAGCAAATGAAGATGGAGGTGCCATGGCTGGATAAAGAACGGTTTTGGAGCAGAGAGGGGAGGAATAAAACGTTGGTGAAGGTGTGAAATGAAGAAGAGAGGAGAGAGAGAAGGCTAATATAAGATATTTGTCATTTTAAAGCAAATAGTGAATTTACTCACTTTCCCACCTCTTTCCTTACTTACTAGCACATGTGGTGAGTCACCACTTCAAAAACCGTTCCCTCTTACCATTATAATAAGATACTTTTGGTCTTTGTTGACCAATTTATTGACTTATGTTGACTAAAGGCTTAAACTAGGTACTATTTGGCACTATTCACAAATCAGTGCACAAATTTGTGAAATTTTTGGTTTCCCATTGATTTAGACTTCCTAATGTGATACTAATTAGTACACATGTTGATTAAGGTGTAATCATGCATTTAGCCACTCAAAACCCATTTCTAAGACAATTTCTCAAAAAGGTGCTTTAAGGAGTCTTAAAGCACATTTTGTGTTTAAGCTTGTTTTTGAGCTTGGTTTTCTTTGGCAATTGATTTAAATATCCATTAGCATGTTAATAAAGTCTTATAATGGTATTTGGGTGCTAATCAAAGTCACTCCAAGCTTATAGCACATTTTTGCCTAAATTGCCCTTAAGGCGTTTTCTTGTGTTTTCCTTGGTTTAAATTGTCTACCAATCTTTCTAAGGCATTTTTAGCCTTATTACCTCATAAATTGATGTTTACTTAGCATACTTAGGTTTGGGGTATTTCAATCTACCCCCTTAAACTTTGTCCCCAAAGTTCCCATGCATTATCTTATTAGAATACATGTCTTACCTCATTCCATAGATCATATAGATCATACTTATGTATACTTAAACTCATTGAATCATAGATCCACCATATGCTTATACTTAAATATCATACAACACGCTTAAGCATGTATAGCACTCAAAATTCCCTTTGTTCCTTTGATGATTAAAACATTCACATAATTTCAACGTATTCTCCCATGTCACCGGTCCATAGACATGGCTCGTTCGTCCTCGTCACCATGGGCCAGAATACAAAACTCTGCTCTCCCCATGTCACCGGTCCGAAGACAAAGGCTCGTGCGTCCTCGACTTCATGGGCGAGACTCAGTAAAAGGTAATCCTTTTTTACGAGGTCATGTGAGGAATAATTCCTCTAATTAAAAATACAATAACTCTCCAATTTCATTTTATCCTAATGCCCTATCCTTAGCGTGATTTAATTGTGACCACTGGTAGGGAGTTTCAGGAATCATCCAACCCTGATGTGATCAGCATCAGTGTAGAACTACTATCCTTCCACTCCAATTTGTGTTCGGTTTTCCTTGATCCCTAGAAAATCAAGTTCCACCTCCCACGTCATTTTCAACATCCAAATAATTCACTCATGTCCAATTTTCTATCTTTTTAGTTCTTCTAATCATATCAATACATCTCCAAAGTGTGGACTCAATCCATCAAACATTCCCAATTCATCTCTTAGTAATTACCTCAAGACTTAAATTCCTACTAAGTTCTATAACCGTCTCATACCAATTCTCACCATCTTATATCTCATAGCATTACTATCTTCTTCCTTATATTCATATCGAACAGTATCCCATAGTGTTATCTTATTCCTATCTCACACATAGTCTCATATCGACTTATACCTCATATATTCCTTATTTCTTAAGTCTCCTTAATCCTCTTCCTTAATTCTCTTAACTTGTACTCACACCGGAGTTAACAAGATAGGTACTTAATATGTATGGTATTCACATCTTCTGTGTGCAATAACCATGATTTATCTCAAAATGTTTATGTAAAACATATTCTCAAATTCTTTTGTGCTATGCACACCGTAGTTTGTAACATACGCTAAGCGTTTTTGCTCTACCCCCTTAAAATGGATTACGCCCACGTAATCAACATTATTCATCCTTGAACATAAGTTCAAGATGTCTAATTCTTACCAAGCATTCTAGCTTCCATGTCATCTATCTCACTTATAATTGGATCAGAGGTCATAACTATGTTAATGGCTAGTCTCTATCGAGGATTCTTAACGGTACTTATCCATTTTCTTAACTTAGTTTGGTCTAATCTCAAAGGTAGTGGTCTGCTAGCTTCAGCTGCGCGCTATGATAATCTTAGGCTTAACTGCCTTTCTAATCGTTCATAGTATTGTATATCCTTCTGCCTCCTTACAGTTTAGGAATATTGGTCTCTCAGTGGACACGTGTTATCTTTTTATATACACGGCCTTAATGAGTTTGTAACTCGTCTATCCATTCTCCTTGAAGATCTTATGTTCATACTCTTAGTATTTTCTCGAATGTCTAAATTGTTTCTCTCCAACTGATCTTTGGTCTGAGGATGACCCTTAATCTGAAACTACTGTTTAGTGCTTATGTGCTTTATAGTCTTATCCTTAACACTTTAAGACATGTCCAATGTCTGTGCTTAACAATCCGTGCTCTCGCACTTCATAGTCCTTAATTATTTGTTCTCTGATTCCTTTGTGTTGTTGGTTCAACTGAATTCTTCTCTTCGACTGTTTGTGGTAGTAGCTCGCTCTTGTCTGATCTTGTGTCGTTGTCCGTGGTACGGAGTCGACTACTTCCGTGTTCCTTACACCACTCTCTGCATGGGTACCTTACTGGTACATTACTACTTACCCAACTAACTCATAAATGAGGCGTGTTAGGCCTGCAAGCCCCTGTGGGGTGCAGTCGTCCACGTCTCATTTAGTAAACTCATAGTGTCCGTCACACGTTTAGCTATTGCTAATTATGAAGTATTCTGTTCGATCTCCTCTTCATCGTTCCATGATAACATTTATGTTCTTCTTGAACTTAATCAAGGGAATTTTATTATACTGTGTTCTTAAGTATGGTATGCTCTAGTTCTTTCTGTATCCCGTACTGATTCGGTCTCTTAGTAACTGAGGTCTCTTTCCATAGAGCCTCTTATCTTCTTTCTCATATTTGTTCTACTAGGAATGCACTTCCAGTTCCTTAAGGAATGGGTAGTGTGCTTCCTGTGAAATCTTACCTAACCAGGTCCAGACTACTGGCATCAATGCACAGTTCGTCTACCATCTTATTCCCTTACTTATATCGGTCTTAGCTTATAAATTTAATTGCCTCAGTGTCAATATTTGACGGCTTATACATAACGGTCGCTTTACCGCGCACCATGACTTAATCCCCTTATATAAATATTGTACTCACGACCACTACTACCGTGGTAGCTGGCCTTTACCATGTTGCCCATTGATGGCGCAACTACTTACTCATTTACTCTAACATCTTATCTTACATTCAATCCCTTCTTGGTGTAAACACACTGGGGGTTCTCTCATTTCGGTGTATGGCGGTTGCCGTATCGTGTTGTAAAATGGTTATCTCTTAATACGAAGGTGTTCTGCTTCAATCTCAGGTTCATAAGTAGGCTAATTTTTCTCGCATTCTTTCATCCTTTATGATGTTATTTACCATGTAATTCAACCGGTTACTGAAGAAGTCATCCGTTTAATCACTAGCTCTTCTGAGCATTGGTCACTTGACGTGCCATACTAGGCATTCACAATGTCTCTCTTTAAGGATTACTGATTCTTAAATCCTGGGTGTTGGATATGAGGTTTGTCTCTACAGCCTCCCTTATTACTCAAGTGTATCTGTGCGTTCTAAGGTAATCTCAAGGTTTACAGTTTTCATTCTCTAACGAAAGTGTATTACATCTCCAATAAGTGAAAGCCCTTCTTGAGGGGTTTACTCCCACTCATGGCCTCACAACAAAGAGAGGTATCCCCACCCTAAAAGGCATGGTTCGTTCTCCGCCCCTGCCAATGTACTATCTCATTATTCTCATTGGTGCCTTTTCCTGGCAATATTTTCCACAATCTAAGTTATAGGTTTGTAACCGTTCACATCTACACATTGTAGTTCCTTCATGGCTTGAATAAGCTCTTTTACAACTTACTACGCCTCGGGCTCTGATGTGGTTAACATCCTTGGCTCGTAGGCTCTTAGTGCTTAATGCCTCAGTTCATTACTTGTACTCTTATTCATCTGTAGGAAATCCTTATAGATTTTTGTTTCTTTGAACACTATCCACCGTTAGGTTACATATTAAATGTAGTATCGGGTTTCATGGTAAGTTGCTGCATCCTGCTTCCTGCTATGGAAGTTTATTCAGGTGATCTGAGGTTACTTAGTGTCCTCGAAAATACTGTCATTTTACTAGACTTATGTCTTTTAGCAATCAAGGTTAGGTTCGTATTAGGCGTTTGCCTTACGGTGTCCAAGTTGGATATCATCCTGTCATCTTATACTTCCATTTCAACGCTTCGTTCAACTTCCGTTGACTACGCCACCCGTTGATGATCAATCATACTTGGGTGTTAATGAGTTAGACAACAGTATTAACTGTCATTCATCAGTTTGTTCGGCTTGACTATGCCGCTCTGTGGGGGTAGTCCTCTAAGCTTTCTTTTCCAGGGTTGTACGTCTTTAATCCTTAGTAGGTTATAGCTTACGTTCATTTCTTTTATCCTTGTTTTCTGAGTTTTCCAACATCTTCATTGAAGAATGTTTATTACTGGTATTCTCAATGATCACCTCGGGAGTCTTATCCCGTTCTTATTGAAAGTTTTTATGTCGACTGTCTCCATTGTATTCCGTAATGCATTCCTTGTACGTTATTACTTACGTAGTGTTTTGTTCGCATTACTGAGCGATCTCTTATGTTTTCCTCTCGGGGTTTGGGATTGGTGTTCTTACCGCACTGTCGGTTGTTGTTGTAGTAGGTTGTACCATTGCTAAAATATATGTCGTTTGGTATTCCGTCCAAGTTCAGCTCCTTGCTGACTGGTGTATCCACTCATCTCATCCTGGTCAGGCCGTCAGGCCCTTCCAAGGTCTCATTCTCCCGTTCTTATGGATTTGCAATCCGGTATTAGTATGTTCTACATTTGTAGCGTTCTATTATTTCGCCATGATGGTTTTCCGTACTATTTAACCGTGGTAGCACTTGCTATGGCAAGTGCGCCATGCAAGATGGGTTACCGATACTGTGTGCGTCGGTAGTAGTACTTCCACCTGATCTTTTTATATCTTTGGTAGTCCTCGGGACTCCTTCGATGTTCTTCCGTTTTGGATAACTAGCCATCCGACAGTCTCCTGTTGTTTTGACCGTACAGTCACTTATCCGGGCGTTCCTCTTCCTGAGGGAACCCCTTGTTATTTTCTTACGTCTTAATCCTCACTCCCGTTTCCACACATTTTGTCGTGGTTACTAAGTAATGATTCTACTTTAGGCACTACATCGTAGTCCTATTCCGATATACAGTTGTACGCGTCTTTATTGTCGCCTACGCTATGTCGGCCAGGTTTGTAAACTTCCTCATTGTATGGGGTTTGGAGTCCCCGTTTCTAATGGACCTTCCAGTATCTTAACTCATGTTTGTATTATCCCACTGTTATGCTCATTCCGACCACTGTCCGGTACTCATGTCACTTCCCTTTTCCTTTCTATTGCACACCGTAGTGCTTTTCTTATATTGGTATGGCGGGTTATTCGACTGCGTAGCATGTCGACCATGTTGCCGGTAATTACTGTTCTTATTGGTAGAATTCCGTTGGCAGTGCCTGTTTCACTTTTGCTCCAACTAAAACGTTCAAGTTCTCATAAACTGTTGTTCAACAAGATGTTTCTCGTATTGCTTATGTTAGCTAACTGCCCGATCGGGTCTTTCCCGAGTAAGAGAAGGCTTTTTCTCTCTGCCGTTTGTTCCTCGTATTCAGGGTTAGGGATGTGGAGGGCGGGCTTAGGTACTGGATATCCGGTAAACACCGGGAAGTCCTGACTAACGCACCTCTACTCTATCTCTCAACCTTAACCCATAACTCAATCTTACCTTAGTATTCTCTAAGTTCGGGTAATTCTTGTCTTCAGAGCGTAGTACGCTTTGATACCACTTTTTGTAACACCCCATCTCGATCCAATCGTGGTTATCAAAACTTATCAATAATACAAACTCTGCAGCGGATTCAAATACATTCCAGGACCTGCCACGGGACAGAATATACCGAACATTAGTACATACAAATCTTAACCAAATACATATCCTTTTACAATCCCCTCACATCCTACATCTTACTAAACTCAAATTCCCATACGAGTGTACATGCACAACTCGTAGGCCACACTTAACCCGTAACGCTTGTACCCCATCTTACTCTCGCGACGGCCGCCTCCTGATGAAATACCCCAAACTTAGATATGGTGTTTAAATGATAAACTAAGATATAAGGAGGCTAAATAACCAAAGAAAATATAAGGAAACACCAAAAGAGCAGTTTTAACAAAAAACGTGCTCTAAGCTTGGAGAGACTTGGGAGAGTACCCAAATATTGTTCTAAGACCTTTGTAATATCCTAATGGTCATTTTAAATCGATTACCAAAGAAAACCAAGCTTGAAAACAAGTTAAAACACAAAATGTGCTTTAAGGAGTCTTAAAGCACGTTTTTGAAAAATTGTCTTGTAAATGAGTTTTGAATGGCTAAATGTCCATCATTACTCTTTAATTAACATGTGTACTATGTAGTATCACATTTGGAAGTCTATATCAATGGGAAATCAAAAATTTCACAACAATGTGCCTTGTTTTGGTGAATAGTGAATTAATTAAGCTAGTTTATAACATAAGTCTATATAAGTGAGACATTTGGTCAACAAAGACTTAATTACCCTCATTAATAAAAGGGGGCCGGTTTCTTAGGAGGTGAGTCACCACCTTCATGAGTCATTAAGTAAATAAGAGAGCAAATGAGAGTTATAAAGTAAAAACACTATTCACCTTTTACATAAATATCACTTTATTAGTTCTCTCTCCTCACTTCTTCATTCTCCTTTGTTTTCCCACGGTTGAACTGCTCTCTCCCTTCTCCATTCACGTAGAACTCAACCTCCATGAAAGCTCCATCTTCCCTTGGCCACATCTTACTCATTTTAGCTCCAAATCCAAAACAAAATACATATTCTTCTTAGTTAGCTCAAGCTCCTCCTTTCTATCTTTTCAAAACTTCAAGAGCTTCATTTTGGTGCCAAGTCAAACCACCATTAGAGGAGGAAATTCAAGTTTGGAGACTCCATTGGCATCTCCATTCTCTTAAGGTAAAGAAAGTGTAAGAAAATCTAGGTTTCCACCATTTTCTTCACATGTCCGAAAGTTAGTGCTCATGGGACTCCATGTTTATGCCTTGTTCTAGCTTGTTTCTACTCTTCAAAGGAGAGAGGAGGTCCTTCTTGCTTCATATCCAAGTTGTCTTGAGAAACCAAGGTAAAATAATCACATTAATACCTTAAAGTATATTTTTAACCTAGGGTTTGTCCCTTAGGGTTAATGTGTTATCTAGTACTCATTGGAGTCATTGGATATTGGTTAGAACATTGGCAAGGAGATACACATTGGTGACCGAGATTGAACAAAGAAAAACCTAAGGAAGAAAGCTTTTAAGCTTGTAAAAGAACAAGGTAAATTACTTACCTTAAGGTGTTTTGTTGTTTAAGGGAATGGGATTTAGGTATGTGATGAGTTTAGTAGAGAGTTTACATTAGAAAAGGGTTATATAAAACCTAGGAGAAACAATGACTATACTTGTGAACTTGTGACTAAGGAGCAAATGAGAAAAAGAGATAGTTTAAGAATATCAAGGCGAAGTACAAGAAGCATTTTATTTCAATGGGAGCCTTGTTGAGTGTATTCGCAGGTTGAAGGCATATATATGTGGAAATTCAGTGGTTAAGATTATGGTCATTTAAGGGCCTAAGTGCCAAGCATTTTAAGTTTAAGCACTATATGATGATGTGGTGTGGTTTTGGTGTAAATTGGGTGTTAAGGTGTTGTGGCGAGAATTTGGGTGATGTTGGTTGTTTGATGGAGAAAAACCATGTATTAGGTGGTATTATATACTAGAGAACCTATGGCAAAATTTAAAGGAGAGCTTAAGTGTTTGAGACATTCTAAGGGAATTTAATGACTAAGTGAGGTACTAGGATGTTCTAGAGATTGTCTTGGTGAAAAAGGGTGAGAGTAAGGTGTTCTAAGGACTTATAATGACTTAGGCATTACTAGGAAGAATTTAGAAATCAAGAGAATGTATCTGAGTATTTAGGACTTAGGCAAATGTTGTTGCACAACTAGGAAGGGAATAATGTGTTGATGATGGAAGTTTAAGCTTGGGAAGGAACTTTAAGTAAATGCATAAAAGAGTTTTAGAAGGAGAAAGATGCTTGGGGGATGATGTTGTAGTAGTGAGGGAACATTATTGGCATAGTGGCTATCATAGGTATGAAACACCACTTAGAAAACCAAGGAGAAAATATCATAAGTGTAGGAATTTTGGTATGAAGTGAGTAAGTGTTTAAGGAGATGGAAAATGAGTTTTGTGGGATGTTGTATGAGGATGTAAATGTGACAAATGAAGTTAGAAGACATTATGAAGGTTTAGGAGAAGTTTGGTGAAAATTGGTTAAGTGTTTGAAGGCTTAGAAAATGAGTGTTTTGCCTTGTCCGAACATCCGTCCGGACATGGACGTTCGGACAAGCCCTGTTGCGTGAAAATTTTCAGAGTCTCGACTTGTGTCCGACCTTTGGAAGTCCGGACACAAGTTCGGACGTGTCTGCTTCTACTTTGAATTTTCCTCGACCCATGTCCGAACTTCCGAAGTCTGGACACAAGTTCGGACAGGCGTCTGTTTTCAGTTTTGAGTCTCGACTTGTGTCCGAACTTGGGAAGTCCGGACACAAGTTCGGACAGGCCACTGTATGGACCAAAAACCTTGTTTAAGGTTAGGAAATGATGGGGATAATTAAGTATGGATGTTATGAGATTGTTAAGGACTTGTTTGGTGGGTGTGATGGTCATTAAGTGGGAGAGTAAGTGTAATAAATAATGAGGAAATGATGCACTTAGGAGTCAAGTTAAAAACCATAAGGCTTAGTGAAAAACAATGGGTAAAAGTTGATGTCTAGGAAAGTTAAGTAATTCTATTGAGTTGGATTGATAATAACCTAAAACTGAATCAATGTTCTAGGCTTTGTGAATTGGGACTTGGAAGGAGATAAACCAAACGATCGTCGACGGTGAACGGTACAATCCTTCTTGTGACCTGCTTGCTAACGAGGTGTCCCTCGGCTTGTGTGCTATCTGTTTACTTGCTATGACTTAAATAAGATAAAGCATGCAACCGGTTATATTTATTCTCGTTGTGTTTGTGTTGTCTTTACACTAACCCGCGAGACTTGAGATGGTTACTAACCAAGTTTAGTACTTACTGAGTTAAGAATAAGAGTTAAGTTTGATGGTTGTTGGTTAATGCCCGATAAGGCTTAGCTAGCACATGGTGTTTAAGGTGTCTACTAACTGGAACTTGAGTGAGGAAACCCGGGACCGATCTCCGGTCATGCATGCTAAGGAAAAAGGGGGACGGTATCTGAATCAGATCCGCCCTCCGCTTAAGGACTTGTCTTCGGACTTGTAGCCTAGGGCCGGTTGCCGGCTCAGCTACGCTGGACTCCCGTCCAGAGTAGGTGGCATTAAGATGGTGCGGTGGGATCACCTAAATCCCAGGTTCGAATTAAGCTACAACCAATCCCTTCCAGGAAAGGTTTGTATACTGAGATTAAGATTAAGATTGAGATTAAGATTAAGGTAAGGTAAGGAATTGAGATTAAGGAAATGAGGACTAAGGAAGGGGTTACTAACCCACTTGTTAAGGGAACGCTTGAGTCGTTCAATGGTTGTGAACTATATATGTTCATCTGTGGTTATTGTTATTGCACTTCATATTATGCTTGTGTATGTAATCAATTTCCATGCTATCGACAATTAGTCGTCGTAGCCCCGTTAGCTTGGGGGCCATGAGAGGGTGTACCCATTCGTGCTGACCCCCTCGGGGGCTATTTTTACACTTGCAGGTAAGAGACCCATGAGGACGCACTACGAGAGTAGGAGCGGTTAGACTTAGGGTGGGTTGTTTATTTTGAGTTCGGGTTGCTCCTGTGCACCCGACTGTTTAGATTGAACTGATGTAAGTTTGAGATTATGTTTAAGATATTAGTACTCGGTTGGTTGTGGTATTGTAAGTGTTGATGTTGGGTTGGATGAGTATTTGGACAAGTATTGTAAACGTTAAGCCGGTATATTCTAACGATCAGACCGTGGCAAGGTCCAGGTGTTGTTTATTTCCGCTGCGACGTATTCGATTAAGTGTTCAGTTTGCGATAACCACGCTAGGCTTTGGATGGGGTGTTACACCTGACGTTCACCTGTGTAGTAAAAACAGCCCCCAAAGGGGGTCAGCACGAATGCTGGTACGATCCTCTCATGGCCCCCAAGCTAACGTGGCTACGACGACTAATTGTCGATAGCATGGAGGTTGATTAGATGCACAACATAATAGAAGGTGCAATAAACAACAAACCAATTATGAACAATCAAAGTTCAAACACAATGAACGACTTAAATGTGTTCCCTTAATTAGAGTTTTAATTATTTAACTCCTTAGGTTATGGTTTCTCTTAATCTTAGTCCCTCCTTATCTTACCTCAATCTTAGTCTTAAAAAACAATCATCCTTTAAAAAGGAATGGATGTAGCTTATCTCAGTCTTATAATACAAACCATCCTTTAAATAGGAATGGTTGCAACTTATCTCAAACCTTATCTCATATATGCCAATCGTTCTCTCATTGGGAACTGGTTAACCCTTAGTTCGTTGTTTATTTTCGTAAGGCTTGGTTAACCCTAGCCAGCAGCAGGACACTTACCGGCAATAAACAACATTCTTAAATTGTTGGGGATGTAGGCTAGATCCCCCCACGCCATCTTAAAGCCACCTACCTTGGACTGGATGTCCAATGTAGCTGAGCCGGTCAACCGACCCTAGGCTACAAGTCCGAACAAGTCCTTAAGCGGAAGTCGGATCTGCTTTAGATACCGACCCCTTTTCCTTAGCATGCATGACCGGAGTCAGTCCCGGGTTCCTCACTCCCCCCAACCAGTTAGTAGAAGTCTTAAGACAATGTTTGTTGGTTAAACCTCTTCCGGTTTTTAACAACTAATATTAGGGAGTGTTCCTTAGTCTCACACAATTCCTTACTAAACGTTAGTTAGTAGGTTCTCACGGTAAGTTGTGTTAGTTTTCAAACATCACACAACAATACAATAAACATAATGTTCCGGTTGCATGCTTTATCTTGTTTAGTGAGCACACAAAACAAATAGCACACAAGCCGAGGGACACCTCGTTAGCAAGCAGGTCACAAGAAGAACTGTACCGTTCACCGTTGGTCGTTCGGTTGCTTACTCTCCTCTGGAGTCCAAATTCTCAAACCCTAAAACATTCATTCAATTTTAGGTTGTTAATACTTTTTTCCAATAAAGCTAACTTACTTAACTCACTTGGTCACTAATGATCCCCATCTAACACCACTTAAGTTCTTATAAACTTAATCTTAATGAATCACTTCTCCTAATACCTTATACTTATTCACCCACTTAATTATCATTGTTACTCACCAAACATGTCTTAAACAACCTTATATTATCATTACATATCAATCCCCATTTAGCACCTCTTAAATTCTTATAAACTTAATCTTGAACACTTAAAATCATTTACTTACCCTAATCTCTTAAGTCATTACACTAGTGGAAAAAATGTTTTAAACCACGGTTATTTTGCTTATATACCACGGTTAGGAACCGTGGTTTATGCTCCCGTCGCATATGAAATTGTATATATACCACGGTTGATAACCGGGTATAAAAGTAGACTATATACCATGGTTCTCTCCTTAACCGTCGTTTAAGACCGTTTTTGGACGCGGTCCTCAACGATTTTAAACGACGGTTAAGGAGAGAACCGTGGTATAAAGCCCTTTTATATGACGGTTAAAGGTCAAAACCGTGGTTTTATCTATAAAATCAACGAATAAACCACGGTTATACATATAACCGTGGTTTATAGTCTATGAAATTTTTTCAAAATCGCCGGCGATTCAGAAGCGCCGCTTCGCAGATATCAAACACAACACAGAAGAGAATGAGAGGCTAGAACATGTGTGTTCCTTGTTTGCGATTTATGGTTGCAAAATAATGAGTGAAGAATGGCGTAGTATGTTCCTTGTTCGCGGTGGGTTGCAAAATTACCGTGAAGTTGAAGAATGAAGAACGGAGGCGTAGGTCATGTACCTTGTTCGCCGGTTATGTTGCGAAAATTATAGTGAGAATGAGTGAGTGAGGACGAGCATGTTCCTTGTTCGCAAGTGTAAGCTGCAAAAATTACCGAAAAACAAGAGAATGAGTGAGGAAGAGCATGTTCCTTGTTCGCGGTTTAGGATTACAAAAATTACCGTGAGCTAGTTGAAGAGAATGAAGAATAGTTGCAGAGCATGTTCGTCGGTTTGGGTTCCAAAATTATCGTGAGGTTGAAGAGAATGAAGAAGAGTTGCAGAGCTCGTCGGTTTGGGTTCCAAAATTACCGTGAAGAGAATGAAGAAGAAGAGTGCGTCGACATATATGAGAATAGAGAGAAAGCGCCGCGTTAAATTTCGGCCGAAAATTAAAATTCCCGCCTAGATTATATACCACGGTTGATCAAAACACCGTGGTTTAATATAGCAAGATGTGCAATATAAATGACGGTTGCCTAGGAACCGTGGTATATAGGTACCTTATATACGACGGTTCTTGAAGAACCGTGGTATATTCACTCCGGCATGTACTATATACCACGGTTCCCCTGAAAACCGTGGTATATAACTAACCTATATACGACGGTTCCGGAAAAAACCGTGGTATATGCGCTCTGGAATGCACCTTAAACGACGGTTTCTATTAAAACCGTGGTTTATAAACTTTAAACCACGATTTTCCACTTAACCGTGGTTTAAACGCCGTCATTAAAAACATTTTTTCTACTAGTGTTATATGCTTATCTTTCTAATCATCATCACTCCCTAATGTTGGACCACTAAGTCATTGTAATTTAAACTTAATCATATAAGTTAATCACTTCTCATTACACCTCATACTTGTTTACACCTCTTAAGGCCTTTACATGTCACCAAACAAGGCCTAAACATCATCTAAAACCATTACCATTCAATCCCCCATCATTAGAAGCCAAAACAATTTTTTTCTTTTTCTCTGGGCGGTCCCCAGGGGCGGTCCCAACCAGAAGCTAATTTCCTGCACGATTCGCCTGGACCTCCCCACAGGGGCGGTCCACAGCAGAACCTATTTTCCAAAGTGTTTTTCTCATCATTTTGAACTCCAAATTCACCCCAATCTTTTCCCACTCATTCCACAATCTTTCCACATGTTTCCTACATGTTTAAACACCTTAAAACATGCACTAAACTTTCCTCAAAAATCACCAAACTTGACACTCAATTTCTTGCAAAATTCTTACACTTAACACTTGATTCCTTACACTTCCCTCTTGTGACTTTGCCTAAGACCTCAACTAATCGTTATGTTTCTTCACCACCATCTTAACTACTCCTCAGGCATAATTTTGCACACCCATTTGCTTTACTCAAACTTCTCAAAGCTATATATAATCTAGCACATGCTTACATCCTTACAAGTCATTATACCTTATTTTTCCTTCAAACCTTGTACAAGTTTCCTAGCTTCTTTAACCATGGTTTTGGTGCATAAAACTCACCATTATAACCCCTAGTCCCTCTTATACATCCCTAGGTCTTCCTAGTACTCAAGGACTCCATAGTTCATCCATTTTCGCCAAAACAACCCTTAGTGATTACTAGAACATTCCTTAGTCATAAAATCTCCTTAGAACACCTTAAACACTTAGTTTTCTCTCCAACTTTTGACATGACTTTCTTAGTATATTTCTACACCCAACATTTAGCTTTTCACCCTTAATACAATCATGAACACTCAAATCCTTAGTACACAATCTTAGCACACAAATTACACCCTTCTAACCTCTAATTCTTCCTAAACAACTCTAGGTCGTTCTAATCCTCAAGAACACCGTTGTTAACTTATTTCCATTCAAATTTTTCCATAGCTCCTCAAGTATATTATCATGTCCATATGCATGGTTTTTCTCATTCAATCATCTCACACACATCAAACCTTTTTCTCATCATAACTCTCACTTAAATCAACTCATTCATAATAAACTCAATATAGTGCAATAATCTTAAATTGCATAGCACTAAGGCTCTTAAATGACATGGCTCTTAGGCCCTTAAATGACATGAATTTAAACACTGAATTTCCCACATATAAAAGCTTTCAACCTGCAAATACACCCATCAATCTCATAGTAGTCATAATGCTCTTAAAATCCATCTTAAACTTATCTTACTAACTCATTCACATTGGCTCCTTAATCACAAGTTCATAAGCTTGTTTAAATTCTTTTTCCTAGGTTATATAACCCATTACATAATGTAAGCTTTAAGCTACATTAGTACTTATCTAAATACCACCCCCTTAAACCTTAAACCACCTTAAGGTAAGTAATTTACCTTGTTTTTCCAAGCTTCTCCTCACACTTTTCTCCTTGGGTTTCCTTGCTTAGTTTTCGGCCACCCACTTAGATTTCCTTGCCAATTTTCTAATCAATATACATTGACTCTCATGAGTGCTAAATAATACACTAACCTTAAGGAATCATTCCTAGGTTAAAAATGTGTTTTAAAGCTTAAAAGTATGTGTTTACCTTTGAATTTTGGAATGGATTTCATAATGAAGCAAGGCAAGACCTCCTCAAGTCTTTGGAGAATAGAATCAAGCTATAACAAGAGTAAAACAAGCCATCTTAAGAGGCAAATTTTCGGCCATATATGAAAAATGGAGGAAAGTTGATTTTTCTTTCACTTTCCTTACCTTGAATGAATGAAGAACCAAATGAGCTCTTCAAACTTGATTTTCCCCCTTCAATGGAGTTTCTCCATGGCACCAAAATTGAGCTTTTGAAGATTTGAAAAGATAGAATGAAAGAGCTTGCTCTAACTATGAGTAATCTATGCTCACTTTTTGATTTGGAGCTAAAATGAGTATTTGGTGAGCAAATGAAGATGGAGGTGCCATGGCTGGATAAAGAACGGTTTTGGAGCAGAGAGGGGAGGAATAAAACGTTGGTGAAGGTGTGAAATGAAGAAGAGAGGAGAGAGAGAAGGCTAATATAAGATATTTGTCATTTTAAAGTAAATAGTGAATTTACTCACTTTCCCACCTCTTTCCTTACTTACTAGCACATGTGGTGAGTCACCACTTCAAAAACCGTTCCCCCCTTTAATAATAAGATACTTTTGGTCTTTGTTGACCAATTTATTGACTTATGTTGACTAAAGGCTTAAACTAGGTACTATTTGGCACTATTCACAAATCAGTGCACAAATTTGTGAAAATTTTGGTTTCCCATTGATTTAGACTTCCTAATGTGATACTAATTATTACACATGTTGATTAAGGTGTAATCATGGGCATTTAGCCACTCAAAACCCATTTCTAAGACAATTTCTCAAAAAGGTGCTTTAAGGAGTCTTAAAGCACATTTTGTGTTTAAGCTTGTTTTTGAGCTTGGTTTTCTTTGGTAATTGATTTAACATATCCATTAGCATGTTAATAAAGTCTTATAATGGTATTTGGGTGCTAATCAAAGTCACTCCAAGCTTAGAGCACATTTTTGCCTAAATTGCCCTTAAGGCGTTTTCTTGTGTTTTCCTTGGTTTAAATTGTCTACCAATATTTCTAAGGCATGTTTTAGCCTTATTACCTCATAAATTGATGTTTACTTAGCATACTTAGGTTTGGGGTTTTTCAGTAGTTTAATAGTCACGGGATATTTGGTATATGATTGTAAAAGAAGGTAGTAATTCAACATATTGTTATTTGTAATTGATATATTAATGATTTAGTATTTCAGTGTATACGTTTTGGGAAACTAAAAAGTTACTTATGACATTAAAAAATTATTATATTAAAAATTTTCACGTTTTCCAATATCGCAGAAGAAATCATTATGTGGTAGCTTAACAGCCACCCAATATCTGGTATATGAGTGTAGAACATGTTAGTGTTTAAAAATATTGTTATGAGTACTTGAACTAGTACTAATTTATTATTTTAGTGTATATGTTTTGAAAAACTAAAAAGGCACTTCTGATATAAATTTTTTTTATATTTAAATTTTTTCACAGTTTCCAATATCGCAGAAGTAATAATGATGTGGAAGCTTAATAGTCGAGTGATATCTGGTATATGAGCGTAGAACGCGTTAGTAATTGAATATATTGTTATAAGTATTTGATACTACTGATTTAGTATTTTAGTGTGTATGTTTTGAAAAACTAAAAATGTATTTTTGTTATAAATTTTTTAATATATTTACATCTTTTCACGTTTTTCAATGTTGCAGAGTAATAATATGGGGTAGTTTAATACTTCTCATATCTGTTATATGATTATAAGTGTACATGGTAATTTAAGTAAAACTCACTTAGTATTTGAAACGAAAAGTGGTATCCAGTAAATGAATTTAACACAGACTAGTATTCGAGTAAGGCTTTTTTATAGTATATGTATAACAATAGAGTCGGTATTTCTTCATTTACCACTGGACATAAAACTGAACTGAGGAATTGGTAGATGAATAGTCAAAACAATAATAAACATTATACATATATATATATTATATATATATATATAGCATACCAGAATTACTTAATACTACTAGTTAGCTTCTTCTTCCTCATTCCACTTCACCACCATTTACGCATGATATAGTATTTTTCCTGATTCTTGGTATCATATCTACATTGTATGGATTACTTAAGTAAGCGACTGACTATACGTTAAGTATTCGAGTAAAGGACATATACTTAAAGTAACCGACTGCATAAATAGTGTACATAAGTATATGAATAAGGATATCGTAAAGATACGAATGTGAAAGTGTTAAGTATACATATATTTACAAATTAAGTATACCAATACTTTAACTATAACTATATTTATAAGTTAAATGTACGAATGTTTAAACATATTGTTATATGAGCGTAGAAGACGTCAGTGCTTCAACATATTGATATACCTAATTTGTAAACATTCGTATACTTAACACTATCACATTTGTATACTTAATTTGTAGACATTCGTATACTTCCCACTATTACATTAGTATACTTCACACTATTACATTCATATACTTCACACTATTACATTCATATACTTACTTGTGTAAACATTTGTATACTTACCACTATCACAAATTTGTATGCTAATGATCTAATCAGTCAAACACTATTTTTTGTAACGATCATACTTATTATACAATAATGTTAATACCTTAGTTTTTGTTAAAAGAAACTTAAGTATACAATTATATACTTCTATACCAATATTCATATACTTGAAATATGAATATTTGTATACTATATGAACCAACATTCATACACTTTATATAACTACATTCAAACACTTTAAATCTGTATACTTAATTTGTAAATCTTTCTTGTAGGACCACCAAATCCAGCCTTTTTTAACTACAATCAAACACTATTTTCGTATACTTAATTTGCAATGGTTTCTCGCAGGACCACCAAACCCATCCTTTTCTAGAGCTTGTTCCTTAAGCAACCTCATAGGATCACTCTTCAGTCCCTAGATTAAGTTAATGAGACGAGCAGCTGAACCTCAATAAGCTGACATAAACGACTTCGGGTCATTTTCTTGTGCTAACTATTACAAAAAAATAATAGTATATAAAAAAAGCATTCTAATTAGTAACATATATATATAGTCAGTCAAATACATGTAATATTCTTATACTTAATTTGTGAGAATTCGTATACTTAACACTATCACATTCGTATACTTAATTTGTAAATATTTTTATTCTTAATACTATCACATTCATATACTTTATTTATACTTAGTATCCAAACAGTCAAATACTTTATTTCTATAGATTTGCATACTTAGTATCTAAACAGTCAAATACTTTATTTTTGTAGATTTGCATACTAGTATCTAAACAGTCGAATAATTTATTTATATATATTTGAATACTTAGTATCTACACAGTCGAATACTTTATTATATAGATTTTATACTTAATGTCTAAACAGTCGTATACTTAATTGATACCAAAACAGTCAAATACTTAATTTTTTAAAAAACAGTCGAATACGTTATATATATTAGTATATAAACACTCAAATACTTTATTTATATTGCTTCGTGTACTTAGTATACATACCGTCGAATACTTTATTTCTGTCGATTTCTGTTCTTAATATCTAAGCAGCCAAACACTTAATTTATAAAAGAAATCGAATGCTTAACTTAAAAAAAGTGGAATACTTTATCAAAACAAAAATATGCTCATTTTAGTATGAGAACAAACTCACCGTTGTTTTTCTCTTTGATTTGGTTTTACCAATGTGTTATTCCAGCTCTATTGTTTTTATTGGTGAAGAAAACTGGACATAGTTACCAGTGAATAAGTAGAGAGAATGGATGAGAGAGCAAAATAAGTGAGAATGAAGAAAACCTTGAAAGAGCAAAAAATGGTGAGAGAGAAAAATCAGAAAGTGTAGAGAGAATGAATGGAAGAGCAAGATCAGACAAGATGAGAGAGAGCTTAGTAAATAAAGATGAAATACCTGGTTGTTTGACGTCGTCGAACAGATTTTGAAAGCGGTGGTTTTCCTTCTACGACGTCAATGATTAGTGCAGGCGATAATGCAAATATCGTAGAAGTTGAAGGATGAGTAGTTAATGGATTTGAGGTAATTGAATATGTGTACATTGGTGAATGAATTTGAGAGATAATGGTTGCTTTAAAAAAATTGAGAGAGAATGGGGGAAGAGATGACCGGCAACAAATGAAGGTAGAAAAATTGGTTTTGGTAATTTTGGTAGTTGTTTAGGGAATTCTAAGAGTCTAGCAATTATTATAATCTATAATATAGGTGTCATAGGCTATAAAATAGGTCTGTTGGGCTTTAATTGATACTCCCTCCGTTCAACAATAACTGTCATTTTAGAAACTTGCACACTTATTAAGAAAAGTAGGACAATGACGCATGTGCCCCTACTTTTTACTTTTCCATTTAGATAATAATTACTTTTATATTGAATAGTAGGGGTAAAAGTGGAAAGAAGTGTGTCAAAAAGCTAGAATGACAGATATTTTTGAACAAGAATCACATCCTAAAACGACAGATATTAATGAACGGAGAGAGTATTGCTTTATCATTTAAAAAAAATAAAAATGTCAGAAAAATAGCTACATAATCTTAACCATTAGATTACTTGTCTCCTAGATCTAAAGGACTAAATTCAATCCAGAAAAATCAGGGACCTCAGCTGTCCAAACCCTAAACCATATTCCATGCGTGAGCCGCATCATACACACACAAGGCCGACCAATGCTGGACGGACGACCAACTGCATGGCGCATGCACTCCTGGGCCGAAACTTCAAAGGCACAGACTGTCGTTGGAATTATTTGATGTTGAAGAACGATGACATGAAATATAGACAACACATGCATGATTGAAAAAAGGGGACGTAGTCTTTTACATGTGAAGTACGGTGGATCATCTAGCCCAATTAATGATTCATTCTCATGCACATGGGCTGGATTTAATTTGCATGACATGATTACCATATTATTATCAAGCACGGGAGATAATTATAAAAGGGGAGAGCAGCCGTATAACAGGGGATTTTGAAGACGACACATACAGGATTATCAAAACCTAGCCGCGGGCGTTCTTGGAGTCGCCGAGTTCGAGACAGTAAACAAGTCAGAACAGAGGGGAGACATCAATCAGTCTAGATAGACCGAAGCAGAAGACAGAGACCGGATTCGTCATCGGTTCTAAAACAATTAGATGATGTTTTCTAATCTCTTTAATACTGTTATTATTTCTTTGTCTCCGATGTCTGAGTAGTTGTTAGATTTTTGTTTTACTATGGATAACTAGTTTATTATTTTGCTTCCTGAGTTGTTGAATATAAATTCTATACAGATTGTAGTTTTATTCCTTGTTTATTATTGAATTTTCTTGCGATTAATCATTGCTTGAATTTATTTGGTATGAATTGCTTACAAGTGAGAACTGCGGAGTTCATTAGACCACAGGAATATTACCAGTGAAACTACTGATGGCAATTCCTTGGGATTAGCTGACTAGAAACCAGATGAATCATTAACGCTACTAGTTAATTTGTAAATTCATTACGGGAGTTAGGATTTGGGAGTTGCTAGTAAGGATCTATCTTGCGGGAGACCGGTTTTAGATTAATTTAGATCTGAGGTTGCAATCCAGAATTTAGAAACACTCAGGAAGGGAATTGATAAACTAGGGAAAAGTAGTAAACCAGAATTCACCCTTTAGATTTGCCAGACAATCACTTTTAATTTTTTTTTTTGCTTTAATTAATTTGTTTATTTAATTTCTACAATCAAACCCCCAATTATTATTGTTATTTTTCTATAGTTTATTAGTTAGATTATGGTAGAGATTAAACTAGACACAACCTCCTTTGGTTCGATAACCTAGGGAATACTACCTAGGAAAACTTGCTACGACAGACCAGTACACTTGCTGATATACGTTTCATACCGTACAATCACTCCAAGAAATCAGTGCACCCACATCGTCAATGCTCTCAACGTTAGGATAATGTACGCTCTCAGAATGAAGGAGAAGTTGGATCTCCCTGCCATAATCTTCCTCACTCTGGACAGGAGCAAATATGTCAACCAGGGGCAAGTACACAGAGGAGTGGTCACTGAGGCTCTACTTGCTTTTGGAGTAGAGACCGATCGCTTCACTGCGTGCTCGCGCTCAGGACTCCATCTGCTCGGAGATGTTATCTAAGATAGGGATCAAAACCCAGGGTGACAAGCTCACAGTCCATCAGAAGCCTACCAAAAGTGAAGACTCATGCTCAGAGCCTCGCCCACTTGCCAAGTCATCAGCTCTCAAGAGGAAGCGCAGTCTCTCACCAGTCCAAGATAGATAGAGGACATGTCTAGATACTCAAGCTCAAGACATTCTTCAGTGTGTAAGACTTACTCTTACAACTGTCCAGGTCGTCTCCGAAGAACCTAGTGTCCAATCCATGGTTCAAGAGGCCATAGACTACATAGACAAATACATAGCCTGAGAGTTCTACGCCTCTTAAAGGCTTGAGAAAAACCATAAGCTGTCTTAGAATAAGTTAGTTTTTCCTTTTTGGTCTTTTATCATTGATAAGTTTGTTTCAAAGTTGTTACTTGATGTTGACATGCATGTAGCAACCATCGAATTCTATCAATGAATGCATGTATTCTTTTATGATCGACTACATTGACATGTCTACTACTTCTTGATTAAAAATTGCAATATGATCATAGACATTCAATCACATCATTCCACTAACCCAGCTCCATTACTTGACACCTAAAACCTACTACCTAGACTGCACAAAATTGCGGCGACTCATTTATTATCCCTCCCCGATCACTCTGCGAGGCTATCCTTCAGCTGCCGGACTCCATGCTGGATGAATCCTGCACGGCATAAACATAGATCAGAAAAGAGGCTTTGCCGGACACGGTGTCGGATACATCCCATCCGGCATAAGTGAAGAGTCGCCACGGTTGACCAAACGATGGCAGTTATTGACCGTTGGTGATTTGGCTGATACCGGGTATGATGCCGGATGTCTCCTGTCCAGCATATGCATCGTTTCGCGCGGATTTGGTGGTTTCGACCGTTGAGCAGTTGACACGTTTTCCACATGTGCCGGCTACTCCTTATCCGGCACGACGCCCGGCAACAGACACAATTGAGGCTTATAAATAGGCCGAGAGCCTGCATCATTTGACACACTTCAGCACCCTTATACACTCCATTCACGTCTCTATTTCCGCCCCACTCCATTGTTGGTGTCCAAGGAATTTCTGTAGATCCATCCACACGAAGAGAAGAAGAAGACCTTGTCGGGATAAGGCTATGAACATCCCCTTCTTCCCCTTTGTATTCTCTTTTTGTAATTGTGTGGATGGTGATGTAGAATTCCTTGTTAGTTCATTGGTTAGGGATGAATTTCCTTGTAAAACTCTTATGACCATTTATGGAATTTACAAGTTTCTTAACCCGAGTTCTAGTCTCCTTACAAGTGGAATGAGTTAGCTACTTATTCTCTTATCTCTAAGTCCTATTTAAGGCGTACAAAAGCAAGAGTAGGATAGATTAGGATTTTGGTGATCTTTAATATTGTTGTTCTGAAAAGGGGCATCAAGACCTAAGGTTTAGGATTAATCTCTTATTCCCTATTATTCTGTTTGTATTCGCGGCATTAGCTATGCACAATGCAAGTATGAATATTGAGTTCCTTTTATCATACCCGAATCTGGAAGTGGTATTTACGAAATGAAGATGCCGGATGTAGTGCCGGATTGAAGATGTCTGGCACATTCAAAGGCCTTGAGTATGCCGGGTACTAGAGGTCCGGCAGGAAACCCGGCATATTCATTTTGTGGGAAACAAATCCTTTTTGAGACTTGCCACCCTTGATCCTTGATCATGTGAAGTTCTTACATTGATAATTGGCCCTAGTCAAGGAAAAATTAGTTTATTTAGTTAGTAGTTTTTAGATTAATTGTTATTTACATTCCCCCTGTTTAGAATAGGCTTTTGCCCGGATTAGGACTAGTTTTCTATAAGTCCCTTGGGTTCAATACTCTCGGTCGTAATATATTTACTCTATACTCCGACCGGGAATTATTTGCTACCCGTAGTAGAGTTATATGGTTTATTTTATTCTTTTCATTCTTTTATTATTTCATTCTTTTATATATAGTTTTACCCTTACAAATTTCCTGTTAGCAAATTGGCGTCGTTGTCAGGTCCTAAATTTGGTAAAACGCCCTATTCTTTATTCTTTGATTCTTATATTTAAACTATCCATTTTGTTTTTTTTTGTTGAATATGCCGGACCAAATGCCGGATACGTGGTGCCCGGCACATTCAACAATTCTTATTTACTATTTCTTTTATTCGTTGTTTTAATTTGTTTACTAGGTTGAGAATGTCGTGCACTATGTCGGGTAGAACACGTCCGACATGTTGGAGGAAGTCCTAAGCCGGATAAGACTAACCCGGCGCGCAATCCGGCATTCAATATCAACTTTTATTTTTCATTTTTCCTTCTTCGAATCTTTGATTTGTTTGTAAATATTCCTTCCCTTTGCTCTTCTATGTTAACTTCCCTTTCTCTTTCCCGTTTTATTTATTTTTCTTTTTCAAGTTTGAACACGCAGGGTAATATGCCGGGTAAAATCAACCCGACATTAGTGGAGGAAGTCCACTGCCGGATACGACAAGCCCGGCACCATGTCCGACATGTTCAAGATTTTTTTTAATTTTATTTATTTTCTTAAAGTGTTAAAGTTCCTTATAATATTCTACTCTATTCTTTCACCATTCGTTTATTTCTCTCTTTTAGTATTCCCTATACTTTGTTCTTTAGATTGATTTTAGAGTTCGAACAAGCCGGGCGTAACACCGGATTAAATCAACCCGGCAATATTGGAAGATGTCCAATGCCGGGTGCCGCACACCCGGCACCACGTCCGGCATACCTTATTTTGTTTCTTCTTTTTCATTTTGTAAATTTAATTATGTAATTATCTTATTATTTAGTTTCTACGAAATATTATAATGTTGTATTTTGCTCCTCCTAAATCATAAAAGGTGAATGCTACTCCGGTCAACAAGTCTTCCTGAAGATTTAACAAACTTTGACCCAAAGATCGAGAGAACCCTTCTTCGCTCCATTCGTCAACGAAGAAACCTACACACCACACATCCTACACAAATGGCAGCACCAACCGTCCGAAACATAAACAGGCCTTCCAACCAAGGCCAAAAACCAGCGATCGACCTCTCTCTCCTTGCACAAAATGAGTATGATGAATGGCAAAAGCTTAAGCCATATCATCAAATCAGATGCATCAAGGAGTTGGGTATGTTTGACGGGTCGAACCCGGACGATGCCTTACTCCACGTCACCAAATATTTGCAACACATAAACAGCCTAACCTCCACAAATAATGTACTCCAATATGCCAGACTTTCCCTCTTTCCCCATAGTTTGACGGGGAACACCAGCAAGTGGTACCATAGTCTGACCCCCAGTACTATTTCCACATGGGAGGACATGACAACCAAGTTCTATGACAAGTTCATGCCTCCAAGTCGCACCCTGGAGATGATCGCCGAGATATATAACTTTAGACAACCTGGCTCGGAGATTATCTGTGAGACTTAGGACAGATTCAAGGGGTTGCTGCGCACGTGTCCACACCATGGCCTCACCAAGGAACAACTATCTCAGTTGTTCTACAAAGGATTGATCAACCAATGCAAGACGATGATCCTATCCTCCCTTGGTGCAGACATACTGAAGAAGCTTGGAGATCAATTCCTTAGTGGAATTGAATCTCTTTGCGAAGAGATTAGAGATTGGACCACAGGTGGAACCAGGGGTGGTACCGCTGGTTTATATCAAGTGGGCGAGGGAGATGCCAAATTCAAAAAACTAATGCAAAGTCATGAGCAGTTGTTGGAGAGCAATGCTCAAACGTCCACGAAGGTTAGTGCTCTATAGAAGGTGGTGGAGCAAATTGCAATGAATAAACTCCCTCAGCAAGCGAATGTGGTTAGTGCATGACCACACGCTCAAGGCCTTGACATGACAGACTTTCAGAATGCTGAGGAAGTCAACTATATGAGCAATCAAGGGTACATGCAGCCATGGCAACAGGGGAACCAACCCCCTCAGAACTTCCAAAGTCAAGCCGGCTACCAGGGAGGTCCGAGGCAATACAGACCATCCCACCCTGCATCTTCATCAGAGGCCGAGATGGTTGAATTGCGCGATATGATGTCAGCTCTGATGAACAAGACCCAGGACGCTCACAACGAGATCTCGACCATTCGCAAAGATCACAAAACGTTGAAGTTGCAATTGTAGCAACTTCTGGCACAACCACGACACCAAGGTCAACTCCCATCTCAAACGCAAACCAATCCACGGGAGCATGTGAATTCGGTTACCATTCTATCAAAGATCTCAGACAAACACTAGTACAAAAAGGGCCTATTTCGGCGGTTGTAAAAGGTCTATTTCGGCGGTTCTAGAACCACCGAAATGGAGACCGCCGAAATAGGGATGAGACCCTATCTCGGCGGTTGTACAACCGCCGAGATAGAACACTATGGTGGCGGTTCCTAGCTACAACAGCCGCCATAGGGTGTTTTTTTTTGAAAAAAACACACCTATGGCGGCGGTTGTTAGCTAGGAACCGCCGCCATAGGTGGTTTTTTCAAAAAAAAAAAAACACACCTATGGCGGCGGTTCCTAGCTAACAACCGCCGCCATAGGTATTTTTAAAAAATAAAAAAAAAATTAGCTGCATAGTCTTCTTTCTCGGGAGCGAGATGCAAACAGTTTTGCATCTCTGTAGAGGCGCAAACGCAAGAGAATGAACAGTGGCACAGAGCATGTAAGCTTCTTGTTCGCCTTGCAAAATCACTGTGAGTGTGAAGAGATTGTAGTGGCGCAGACACTAGAAGAGAATAAAGAGACACAAACACACAAATAAGAGAATAAATAGGCGCAAAGCATGTATGTTTTGTTCTCCAAAAAGAAAAAATATAAGTTTGAGTATATTACCGGATCCAGAATGAACTACTTCAGCCCGTCTTCAATCTAATGAGTGAGATGCAGCGGTTTCAGTGATTTGTCACTACATAGGCGTAGACACAAGAAGAGAATGAAGAGATGCGTAGACAAAACAAAGAGAATGAAAAGGCGCAGAGCATGTATGTAGCTTGTTCTCCAATGAGAAAAAGATAAGTTCGAGTATATTACCGGTTCTAGAATGAACTACTTCAACCCGTTTTCAATCTGGTGAGCGAGATGCAGAGAGGAGCGTTTAGCAAGTACATTCGCCAGTTAGAGTTGCAAAATTACCGATGAGAGGAGAGAGATGAAGAGCAGTTGCGATATATATAATGAAATAAAGTCTATTTCGGCGGTTGTTAGCTAGGAACCACCGAAATAGACAAAATTTTTCCGCGGTCCGAATTTTTTGAAAAAAAAAAAACCGGGAAAACAGGCTTCCGAAAATTTTATGTCTAATAAAAGGACACCTATTTCGGCGGTTCCTAGCTAGGAACCGCCGAAATAGGCTAAAATTTTCCCGCGGTCCGAATTTTTTGAAAAAAAAAAACCGGGAAAACAGGCTTCCAAAATTTTATGTCTAATAAAAGGCACCTATTTCGGCGGTTCCTAGCTAGGAACCGCTGAAATAGGCTGAAATTTTCCCGCGGTCCGAATTTTTTGAAAAAAAAAACCGGGAAAACAGGCTTCCGAAAATTTTATGTCTTAAAAGGCACTATTTCGGCGGTTCCTAGCTAGGAACCGCCGAAATAGGCTGAAATTTTCCCGCGGTCCGAATTTTTTGAAAAAAAACCCGGGAAAATAGGCTTCCAAAAATTTTAGTTTAAAAAAAGGCACTTATTTCGGCGGTTCCTGGCTAGGAACCGCCGAAATAGGCTGAAATTTTCCCGCCGACCAAATTTTTTGAAAAAAAACGGGAAAATAGGCTTCCAAAAATTTTATGTCTAAAAAAAGGCACATATTACGGCGGTTCCTAGCTAGGAACCGCCGAAATAGGTGCCTTTTTTTAGACATAGAATTTTCGGGGCACCTATTTCAACGGTTGTTGTTACAACCGCCGAAATAGGGGCGCCGAAATAGGCGTTTTTTGTACTAGTGAAAGCCAAGTAGCCGAAAAGGCTAAGTGTAGGGCGGGTCCTCCTCACGCCTTCAATATCAAACAGGGGAGCCTCTCTTTCCCTTTAATCTTTCTCTTTTATTTTTATGTTGTTATATTTGTTATTTGATTTATGGTAAGTGATTTCGTTATAGTTATTCTTCTGCTTTCTTAAATATATATATATATCCATTTTCTTTTCTCTTTTGAACACTGGGGACAGTGTTCCTGCCAAGTGTAGGGCAGGGACCCCCCTTAAAAAATAAGTTTTTGTTAATAATATGCATAAGTTGTGAGTTTCATCAATGTTTTACTAAACTTTTTTGCATGTTTTTGAGTGAGATGAGATTAGGAATGAATAAATGCTTGTTCTCTCAAGAGGTGAGCTTTCTAATGACTTGTAGATTCCTGTTTTTAACTTTTTTATTCTTTTTATTTAACATGAGTATATGATCTTGCTCCTAATTCTTTCCGTTATGTACTTCTGGGTATTAGTTTCTTTTCTTTTTGAAACTATGGAAAGTATTTTGGGTGAAAATCTTAAAAGGGTTTTTGTGCAAAAGAAGAAGAAAAAGAAAAAAAAGAAAAAAATCTTCTTCCAAAGGAAAAGCATTATATTCCTTGAGGTTGCATAAAGTGCCTCAGAATAAAAGCAAGAAACAAGAGTTTTTCCTTTTATTTTTCTCCTAAATTCCCGTTCTTCAATGTAAAAAAATCATGGTTGATTCAGATACCCTTGCAAAATAGGGCTGAACATAAAAACCATCGATGAGTGTCTTGGCCACATTCAGAAACTCTTGAGAAATAGAGCTGAATGATGGAAACCGGAAAAAGGAGAGATTACAAATCCCTTATGCAAAATAGCCCAAAAGTTTTTGATCGGTTTTGAAAATTCTTTATTTTTATACCCATTAGTATGTTTCTGATAGAATAAGAAGGATTAAGTGATACTTATGAATTAGAGTCAGATAGTTGGAAATATTTATCTAATTGTCATTCTAGAGTCTATCTGTTTTGTGCATAAGTAATTACTCCTTTCTAATCTAATTTTGCTCGAGGACTAGCAAAAGGTAAGTGCAGGGCCTTGATAAGCCACAGACTTATAATATTTTATGCACTAGATTTAGGGTTATATTTATCTAAATAAGGTTATATATAGGTTATTTATGCTATATTATGTATTTAAGTGTATTATTTGTTCAGTCTTATGTTTTATGTGTTTTCTATGCAAGGAACGAATCACTAACCGGGCCCGTTTTCCAGATTTTTCTCGTTTCTTTAATTTTAACGGTTCTTAAGCTTCCATTAATATTTAATTATAGTTACATAGTCAACTATAATTTTTACGGGTATGTTTGACCACTTAAAGTCACGTTTTCAGGTTTTCTTGAAAAACGTGCGTTAAGGCTTCATTAGCATTTTTAACCCATTACTTGGATCCGTTTTCTTCAAGAATTATTACCACATACTATTTAGGCGTAATTAAGCCTTATGAATCCATCTAGGACCATAACCGAGGTCATATACCTCCTACGGTTGTATAACGCTCCTTTTCACATTTTGCATTTTTTAAATGTTTTCTCTTTTCTTTTGGTTTTATTTTCTTCACCAAAGCTCTGTGGGCATCATTAGGCCTCTAAAATTCATATTAAAATAATTTAATCACCATTTTTAAGTTCGGGGTATTTCACCTGCTGTCAAGAAGGGTAGAAGCCTTTGGTGATAAGTCCAGAACTATCCCGGAGTCCATAGGTTGGGCGGAGGGAAATTGAGTGAATTTCTAGAGTGTAATTCTCAATTGAAAAGGAGTTTCCAGTTTGTGAATTATCGCATCTCTACTTAAACTACTAAACTTACCTGACTCAACGACACGTCCACGACCGGTCGACGACGTACCCGGAGCACTAGCTAGTTTCAGCGGCCACACTAGCTTACCTCTACCGTCATCTTTGGATCTCATCTCGAGCAGAGACACATCAGCTTGCTGGATGTCTAACATTTTTACAGGTCAAAACTTTAAAACAATTGTGGAGATCTTCTTTGAACGCAATTTTCTAGGCCAGAGCAGCTCGAGGATTGGGATGACACCAGCCTTGTAGCGGCGAAGTGGTCGCGTCTACCGAGGAATTAGACGACGAGGGGTTGCGGTACATCAGAGGTCGACTGGACACAATGTCCTCCACTAAGGTACGACTTAATCAGTCAGTGGATTCGTACAAAGTTATGTTGTGTCGTTTGGCTAAACAAAATTTTATATTGTTTTTTCATTTTTTCATTTTTGGAGTAACATAGGTTGAGTGGTTGCCGTTTGGCGCCAGTGGTACTACTGTATGTGAGGGGCTATCACAATGGTACGACACCATTCAGTACTCGGATGTCATCGAGCCCTATATGTCGGATCGCTATCTCACACAGTTTGGACTCGTGTAGTCCATCCCTCTAGAGTCGATCAGACCCATCAGCTGCTACCATCACCGGCATGGTCGGAACTACGTTGCTCGGTACAATTATGGGACCTTCGTGTGGAACAACACGACCGGGCCCAACAGGTGGCGGTTTCCGGACGTGTGTGCACACGTGCCTTGGGAGGTGGCGCATGACTACATCAGATGGTTCCAGGATTGTACCCACCCTGAAGTACGGCCCGTTGGTCCTGGTGATGGGCTTTGTGCAAGGCAGGGGGATCAGCTGCATGTTTATTATTATTATTATTATTATTATTATATTATTATTATTATTATTATTATTATTATTATTATTAAATTAGCTTAGAATTGTCATTTATCTCTTGATAACTTGCAATTGTTAAAATATTGCAATATTGGGATGAGGTTGCTCCGAGGATAATGAGTTTGGCAATAGAGAACAACTAGAGCTGGCCTGAGGGTGTCTCCCCCTGGATCGCTGACGTGATCAAGGAGTGCTTCGGCTTCACCAGACTTCATGTCAGCAGCACCCCACTCACACCTGGTCGGCCTATAAACCCGAACCAAGCTCGGGCTGGCATTAAGTGGTACTACGTAGACCGGCACATGAGAGGACTTAGGCCTAAAGGGGAGGGTGCGCACCGTAGGCCTAGGGGGGATGTTGGGGTGGGCGTGGAGATGTTGAGGTGCGCGTGGACGTGGGTTTTAGACTTATTACGTTTCACGTGTTCTAAACATTTTCTGGCTGGTTTGTAAAACTCTATTTATATGTTTGAAGTTTGCAACATTATTGTTTATGTTTGTATAATATTTTTCATATGGTTTTCAAATCTAACATACATGACTATTTTGTTTATCTTATGCTTTTGCTTGTTGTTGAGCCGAGTGAATTATAATGCAATCTATCCTTTTTTTCTATGTACATTCCTATTGCAATACAAGTGAACCATATTGCTAGAGTTACGCAGTACGACGGGCGGTTCCAGCGCGGTCCTGGTTGGGTAGTGATCAACGCAGACATTCTATACCCAAGAAGCCTAAACAAGTTGAAATCATCATTAAACCGCGCACTCCGTTCACATTTTGAGTAGCTTCACGGATATTCCATGGTGTACTTTAGAATGGACCAAGATCTATACAACTACACGCTGACCAATATTCGAACCGATGCACATGTGCTGTAAATGATCCAGAACTACTTGGATCTTGAAGATATCATGGAAAGAATCAACATTCTTGTTAAGTATGAGGATGATTTAAACTTTGAAGACACAAATGTAGTTCAAGGTAGGGCCCAAGATGCTCGTAAGGCTTACAGTTGCGGCACATGGCATATATGGTGAGAGGTCGTGGCGCCAACTGAATGATCGCGCAATAGCTATATATTTATTCAATTGTATTATACTCGAACGTTTGTAATGTGGTTATGCTCAGTTCATTTATACTTTTAAATTTGCATATACACAAGAAATTTTATGCTTTGATAAAGCCAAACGTGTACGTTCATCTAGGAATATTGATGGCGTTCAGTTCATTTATATTTTAAAATTTACATCTAGACAAGAAATTCTATGCTTTGAGAAACCCAAACATGAAAGAGAATCTAAGAATATTGATGGTGTTCACATCACTTATATTTTAAAATTTGCATCTAGACAAGAAATTTCATGCTTTGAGAAAAACGTGAAAGAGAATCTAGGAATATTGATGTCGTTCTGTTCATTTACATTTTAAAATTTACATCTAGACATAAAATTCCATGCTTTGAGAAAGCCAAACGTGAAAGAGAATCTAGGAATATTGTTGGCGTTCAGATCATTTATATTTTTAAATTTGTATCTAGACAAGAAATTGCATGCTTTGAGAAATCTAAATGTGTACGTTCATCTAGGAATGTTGATGGCGTTCATTTTATTTATATTTTTAAATTTTCATCTAGACAATAAATTTCATGCTTTGAAAAAGTCAAACGTGAAAGAGAATCTAGGAATATTGATGGCGTTCAGTTCATTTATATTTTCAAATTTGCATCAACAGTTGCGATGGATAATATTTCAATACGATATACAATTATATTTATATTTATTTTTACTTATAATTACAAATGTTTGCCGATCAATCTGATATATTAATTCTAGAAGATGGTCCCTTTGGTCTAAACAGTTGTAGCCAGTAGGCGCGTCTCTCGCTGTACATAACCTCGTAATGCGCAACCTCGGGTTCGTGTCATCTTTGTCACATAGGTAATAACGCCAGGATGGGGCAACCAACTACTGCCTCTATTAATACGACTACTGGAAATTTTACCATTTACCCACAGAAAAACACCCACGAAAGATATACCGTAGGTATTTAGACACGGAATACCCATAGACCAGCTACCGGTGAGGCTTGGAATTCATTTCCATCCACATACCCACGGGTAAAAATACCCATGGAACTTACCGTAGGTAAATATCATGACAGTAGGGCGGGAGAGATAGCGCGAAAAATGTCAGGAGAGAGTTCCGTGGGTAAAATTGGAGGCAATAATCACCTACAGATCCCTCCCTTAGATAAATCCAAGGAAACTATTACGCACGGGACTTTCCATAGGTAAACCAGAGAAAGTTTTACCCATTGGACCTTTCCGTAGGTAAATCTAAGGTAACTTTCACCCATAGGACTATCCCGTAGGTAAGCCTAATGCAACTGTTACCCACGGACTTCTTTACCCACAGGACAGTCTCGTAGGTAAACTAGAGTAATTGGCTACCCATGAATCATGGTCGTAGGTAAATCGGAGCTGATATTAAGCTGTCATAGGTAAGAAAACAACGTTGTTTTGATATTATTTATAGTTCAAATAAATATACTATATAGTTTTTATAAGTACTAATATATGCTATGTATAACTTATAGAAACACTAATATATAGTATTTATAATTTAAATAAATATGGATATATATTACATGTATTTATATAAATATTAATAATTATTATTTGTAGTTTAAATAAATATTACTATATACTATATAATTTGGATAAATATTAATATATCAAATAATTTAAATAAATATTAATACATACATTATAAGTTAAATAAATATTAATAGGTATTATTTTTAATTTATATAAATATTTAATGTATATCATTATAATTTAAATTAATACTAGAAAATATTACATATAATATATAAATATCAATAGTTTAAAATATTATTGTATTGATATATATATATATTATCGTTTATAATTTAAATATTGACATATGTATATATATGTATGTCTCCGCGGTTTTCTTTCCTTTGTTGTATATGGTCATTCCTCGTCGATTATAGGTGAATACCCCTAAATTAATTTAAATTAATTTAGGGGATTTCTTTTATTAAACCTTTAATAATACTATTAAGTATTAAATTATTATATGGAATTATGAATATTAAATTATTATTGGAATTATGAATATTAAATTAATATAAGGGGTTGTGAAATTTATTTAGGGGTTTTCTCCTAATTATTATATATTATTGTATAGTATTATGAATTTAATAATAAGATTTATAAGTCAATAAATCTTGGGGAAATTTCTAAACACTCCAAATATATTATAAAGATTTTAGGAAGTGTTGGAACATTGTTTTGAAACATAAAAGTCAATATAAAATTCTAGAAACCTTAAAGCTTATTAAGCCTTGCTAGAGTTGACTTTTTGAGAATGGTCAAACCAGGCCATGAAACCTATACCAATAAATAGGTTATGAAAAACCATGAAGATCGATAAAAAGAACGTCAAAAACGGATCATCCTAGCCAAAGTTATGCTAGATTGAAGTTTTGAATCAAAATTTTAAGAAGTGCCACGTGTCACTCTGTAATGGGTCGCCCACACTTAGCCGATTTCCTTCCCTGATTTTCGTAACCGATTTCACTTCCTAGCCCTAACTTTAGACGGCTATAACTTTCACATCTCTCAATATTTTTCCATGCCGTCTTCACCACTCTTTCTCCTACAATTACTCTTTCCAACCATTACTCATACAAACCCTAGATCCTTCTGAGTCAACCGGAAAATCGAGCCAAAGTAGCCACCTTGCTAGGCTGTTTCCAGAATTCCGGAATTTCCTTCGTTTTCAGGTAACTTGCGTCGATCATAACTTCTTCGTTAATCAACCAAAATTCGATTTCTTTAGCTCGTTGTAAAGATCTCTAATCCCTATACAATTTTCGTGTTTATGCCCAAGTCTGAATCGCAACCAGTTGGGAGATATAGAGGTCTAAAGTTTCGGTTTCAACAGCACATAAAATAACACCGAAACAGGAAGGTAAACTCGTGTTTTGTAACTTCAAAATCTTTTTGTATGGTGCGAGTTAGGATTAGTTCTAGTTATCAATGTGTAGAGCTAAGTTTCATCTTTCTATTGAGCCAATTAACAAAGCCTAAATCGATCTGTACAATAACTTATAGATCCTCGAAGTTGGCTTCACGAACTGATCGGAAGTTCGAGTTTTTCCAGAACCCGTTCTCGAATTCTCCTCCGATATTGCAATTCCGGTGAGTGTTTCCTCAAATTCTTCCGTTGTTGCTAATCTATACTTCATTGTCGACCTAACCCATGTCTCAATTTCATCAATTACGTGTTAGATTAGGAGAATTGGTACGATTTGTATTCGAAATCGACTCGGTACCGAAATAAAAACCTAACTCTCGAATCAGTTTCGAATCTTGGTGTATACTGTATTAAAATTGGGGAAATCGGTACCAATAGAACCGAAATTTGATTACGAATCCATAGAAACAAAAATCACTCAATTTCGTTCTGTAGATTAGGAGTTATCATCGATTTAGTACTCGGGTCGCAATTTAGAATCGGGGAAGAACTTGAGTTTCAGGGACCGTCCGATCAGAGTTTAAAGGATTGGACGGTCCAGATTAGATCTGGCGATTTAAAGTTGTTTTAGGGTTTTAGTAAATTCCAGTAAATAGTCTTAACTTGCCGGGTTAATTTAAATATCTTCCCGAATGTATTTTGACTTGAAATTTTAACCATAGATTCCTTATTTTATGTAGTTTGTTTTGATGTAAATTATTATGGTTTTGGAGTTTTTAAACATAAGTTATGATTTTTACAAGTTACGGGTTTTCTGGAATTATTTGGCTAAATTAAAAGGATATTTTTATGAAATAAAAATTTTATAATATGTCTAAAATGTTATAGTTACTGTATATTAAGTTTGGGAATTTTTGGGCAACGGGAAAAGGTTTTAAAAATTGTGTTTGTGAGTTTTCCATAAGAATAACCTATAATATATGGTTTTTAATGTAATCAAAAATTAAAGTATAGTTGATTAATGAATTTTATAGGTTGGGGAAAATATAATAAGACCAATTAACATTTAATACAGTATGTTTATAAATATTTTGGGTATTAACTTTAAGTGAGGTAAAAATTGTTACATATATATATATATATTTATATGAGAGAAATAAATAGAAACTTATATTAAATCAAGGAATTTAACTAAACTACATTTATTTATTATATATAATATGGAAGCTAATATGTTTAACTAAAACTAAGGGAAATACTCTATTTTATAAACCATAAATCAGTTGTGGATATGTCTAAAAGATATTAAATATAATTAAATACAATAGAATTTCTTAAAGAATGTTCTGGATAAATCTTGATATATGTGGATATATATATATATATATATATAAAAAAATAGATAAAGGATAACATTCCTTGTGAGAAATGTAATAGGAAGGATATATATATATATACGATAAATAAATAAATAAAAGGAATAAAATACCTTATAGAAATTATATGAAGGAATTAATGAGTTAAACTAAACCTCTACATGATACTAATAAAAGAATATTATATGAGGTGGTATTAATTTATGGTTATAGGTTGAGTTTTTAGTTATCTTTGAGTTTCTAAGATTTATATAAACCGTATTTAAACACATGTATTTATTTAGTCAATAACCACAATGTAAATCTATAATTTGGTTAAGAAATTAATAAGTTGAAATTTAGGAATATTTGTAATTGGTCCACATAAAGGGTTACACAAATAGATCTTATTATATAATTAATAATAAAATGAATGAAATACTTTTACATTTAAATGTTCTTATTATATAAACAATAGTAAAATAAATGAGTTACTTGTACATCTAAATGTGAAGAGGATAAATAAGTCTAGATTTAATTATTTCTTAATATTTATAGTATTGAGTAATAACTTAATATTTTAAGATAAAATCATTAAAAGGGATTATGATATAAAACTACATTAAACTATGATTAGGAATTTAATCTAAATAATAATCCTTAAGTTTCTTACAACTAGTTAAGCCATATAAATACATTTAACACCAATATTCAGGATGTGAGTTTATAGTTAAGTAATGTATTTAGTAGTTAGAATTTATAAGGAGGTTTGTAAATAGAAATTAGATACTTAAAATCTTTAAACCTTTAATTAGATGAAACTAGGTTACATAAGAGATTATATTGATTTACCTTTTGACACTGGAAATATTAATGTGTCATTTGAATATAAGGTATGGAGATTGTTCAGAATATATTATCTTATTAAGTAATTGACAATTTCACTTATGAACCGGAATTTAATTTTTTGATAAATTTACCTCATGCTAAGATATAATGTCCATCCTAAATACAATAAAGGAAATTAATTTATTAAGTTATGCTTTTGAAACTTTAGGTTTTGTAAACAATATAAAATGTATTTAAGACTTGAGTTTAACGAAGTTTAATATAAAAGGATTATACATGGTCTATAGAGAGAATGTGTGTAAAAGTAAAACAGTTAGGGAATTAAATGTAAGTAAGGATACATAAAAGGTTATCTTAAAACACCTTATTATAAAGATATGGTTAAGTAAATAATAAACCTTGTGGATACTAAATGTGAGAGTTCGATAAGTTTGAGTTAACTATAATATGGTTATTTCAAGATGAAAAGTAATTTAACAACTTATGACAAGATTAATAGATGGTTGTAATTAAAGGCCATTCTGAACTAAAGATAAGATAATTGAGTTTAGTAGCTCAAATAAGTTATACTAAAATGCGTCTACAACACTACGATTTCAATATACAAGATGTAGGTCTTAATTAAGTTAAGGGAAAGACTTAATCATAATGGGTTGTCTAGTAGAAATTGTTTAAATATATAATCTTTATATTGTGAGATAATAGTATAGTATTCTAAGATAAACCCATCATTGGTCATAACACAATGTTTATTCTAAATTAAGAATAAAGGTATTGAGCTTAAGATTATTATTGAAATTCTTAGATTTAATTATATACTAAAAACACATTTATGTTATAAAGGTCTCAAAAGTCTTGAATGTGAGGATTGTGGTTAAATATGAATTAAGTGGATAGGAGTGGACAGTTAGCAGGTGTTAATAAAATACATTCCTTGATCCTACAACCTTGGGCTATACAACCTTCTAAAATAAGTCAAAGGTTATACATAACATTTAAGCGAGGGCTTATAAGATAATTGAGATTTGGAGATAAGAGAGAAGAATTCATTTAAGTTTTGCTTAGGGTACGGGTTATTGATAGTAAGTTATCTTTAATATTCTTCAGAGTACTGTTGATTGTTTGCGCAAGTAGATTAGAACTGCTACAACGTTACCCAGGTACGATTTCTCGTACTCAGCTTGATGTGTATTGGACCTTATGGAATGTTTTGTACGATTTCTCGTACTCAGCTTGATGTGTTTTGGACCTTATGGAATGTTTTGTACGATTTCTCGTACTACGTTATTTTTTGCTGATTGACTTGTGGAATGTTTTGGAAACGCTAACTGACTTTAAGAGGAACTTCTAAAAAGGAAATGGTTGTGTGACTGACTCAGCTTGTGTGACTAACTGAGCCTTGGATGTGGAACTCATTTGGGTATTGGTTTCTTCTATTTGGTGTCCCGTTAGACATTGACTGCTTAGGGTTTACGCTTCTGCACTCTGTAGGACTGAGTGTTTTGGTATTGCTCTGGGTAGTTGGTGATCTAGTGGGAATTTGGAAAAGGTCAATCTTGGGAATCTTTCTTTCGACGTGCGCGCGTCTTCAATGGTAACAGCAGGGGGCTGTATATCCCTCGCCCATAGGGGCATTGATATTTAACAGCAGGGGGCTGTATATCCCTCGTCTCAGGACATTTTTAATTTAACAGCAGGGGGCTGTATATCCCTCGCCCATAGGGGCATTGATATTTAACAGCAGGGGGCTGTATATCCCTCGTCCACCAGGACATTTAAATCTGACAGCAGGGGGCTGTATATCCCTCGTCCATATGGACATTGATATCTGGCGGTGGGGGCCATCTCTCCCAATTGAATTATTTCACTCTTGAGTTATTGGTTCTTGGATCTATCTTATTGTTCCTAGTCCTTCGTGACTATCTGAGTCTTTATACTCCGAACGGGAATTGGTTCTAACATCAACAATGGATGCTTACTAACTATGTGGTGTGACTACTTAAGTGGATGACTTGTTTTGGAAGTTCTCTATCTCTATCTTTGTCTTGTTTTCTTTTCTCTTTAACTTGATTGTTTTGAAGTGCTTTATCTCTGTTTTACTTTTAAGAGTTTGTTTTCATGTTACTATTTATTTTGAAGAGTTATGTTTTATAAGTTTGTTTTTGGAGAATTGTACCAGTTCCATTTCAGGGAACTGACCCGCCCCTTTTGGGGTGGGCTGCTTGGTTTCATCTTGCAGGTACAAATTGATTTACAGGTGGCCACGAAGAGAATGAGCGTTTGGGATGGGACTAGGTAGTGGAGAGTTAACGTGTTTAATTTATATTATGTTTGTGTTAAGTTTTTCTCGAGTTCAGACCGTAGCTTTTGTAGATTGTAAGTTGTAATTGGTGAGGTTTGGTGCCGGGTGTTTGGAACCCGATGGTCTGTAATCGCCTTAGAGTTTTATTTCCGCTGTATTTATGGTTAATAGGGGCGTTACAATAGGCAAATTCTTGGCTAAAGGTAAATGTAGCCAAGTTGGCTACATCTAAGGACATTTTAGTCAAATTGAAATAAAAAATATCTTTATAGTAGGATATTTTTGTAATTAATGAAGTATAGTGGGACAAAACTGAAAACCAAAAGAATTAATACATTGGCGCAGATTTCGTTTGTTTTTATTTTTCTTTTTTCTTTTTTCTTTTTTTATCTTGATCACAACAATATTTTAAATAATTGTAACTTTTAATATATAAGTCCAAAATGAAAAAAAATATATCATTGTTCATCTAAATTCAAGCTCTTCAAAACAAGACCAGTCATGGATATGTTTTGACAACTTTTTAAAATAAATTTTTTTACATGTATACATTGATATTTTAATGTGAGGATGTATGTACATGTTTTAATGTGAGAATGTACATGTTTTAATGTGACGATGTACATGTTCAAATGTGAGAATGTACATGTTTTTTAATGAACATCTGTACATGTTTGTATGGTCATCTGTACAAGTTTTCTCCCTTATATGTACAGATTTTAATCTAAGGATGTACATATTTGATGATTCATACAGATTTATGTAACCATCTGTATATTTTTAATGTGATGATATATATGTTTTTACGTGTGGATGTACATGTTTTAATGAACATTTGTACATGTTTGTATGACTATATGTACAAGTTTTCTTTTACGTTCTATACATTATACATGTAATTTTTTTTGTAAAGTTGTCAAAATATATCCATGATGACTAGTCTTGTTTCGAAGACCTTGAATTTAGGTGAACAATGATATAATTTTTTTTCATTTTAGATTTATATATTAAAAGTTATAACAATTTAAAATTTTATGTAAAAAAAAAGAAAAAGAAAAAAAAACCAAAACAAAACACAACGTACATGGTGAGGGCGAAAAAAAAAAATTAATCGCGCACTGTGCACGCTCTGGATTGTATTGTAGCCATCTCTAGCTACAGGTACGTGTAGCCAAGAGAGTCCGTCGATTATGAATATAGATTATAGTATGGACTACTACTTGTCCCTGAATCATTCTGGACACAATTCTAACCATTAGATCAGAAAAAATAATAATGGAGGGTTTAGATTACATATTCTACTAATTTATGAATTTATTTAATTTGGTATTAGCGATTTTTTTACCACGACTTTCAGTGCCTCTCATCATCCTTTCTAAAACCCTAACCGACAAACAACGTAGATTTCATTGTTGCGTCTCTTTTAATGAAGCTCTTCCTGATATTGAATTAATCAAATTTCTCCCTCCCCATCCAAATGAAATACCCCGTAATTAAAAATAGTAATTAATTAGGCTAATAAATAATTTAGAAGCTTAATTAAGTGTAAATAATCATAAGGGAACAAATCCCGAAGAAAACGGACCTTAAAAAAAACGGTTTAAAAACATTACCGAACCTTAAAGCACGTTTTTTGAGGTAACCGGGAAAACGTGTCTTTAAGCGGGTCAAATAGACTCGTAACAATTTTGGTCAACTAAATAATCATTAATAAATATTAGTGAAGCTTTAGGGCCAATAAAATCAATAAAACGAGAGATTAGTAAAAACTATCAAAAACGGGAAGTTGTGGGGTAGAAATATAAATAACACAAACTTATGTGTCCAATATTGCAAATAAATCAAAACCCCCATGCTCTCTCTGGTGTGTCCGATTTTGCTTTCCCCCTCTCACACACTCACTTACTCACTTTTACACAAAACAACAAAACAATTAAAAGTAATAAAGTAACTCTCACACCCTCACACTCTCTCTCCTATCCCATTCTCTTCTCTCACGTGGGCACACTCCTCCTCACTCTCTCTTTTCTTCTTCTTCAACCTCATGCGATTTCCATGGTGAATAAGAGAACACCCACAAACTCCATCTTCTCTCCTTTGTAACTCTCTCCAAACTCTTCCAAAAATTATAAAAACACCACCATTGTAATCCTCTCATCAAGAGCTACATTTTCATCTTTCCAAAATCCGAAAACACCCACTTTCGATTTTATGGGTATACCCCATTTGGAGCTTCGACACCACCATTAGAAGGCCCTCCTTCTCCTTGTTCTTCTAAGGTAAAAATATTTTGAAAACTCCATCTTTTTCTAGCTCTTGTGGGCAAAACGAAAATCTAGACTAAACCCTTGTTGGTCTCTTGTGTTCTAGCCGATTTTGGCTTGTTGAAGGAGTTGGAAATCTTGTTCTTGAACCACTCCAAGCTTCATTTGCACTCTTGGAAGGTAATAAATTTTCTAAACCCTAAAACCTAGATTGGAACTTGATTAATGGTTAAGGTTAGTTAGTATTAAAATGGGGTATTGAAATATGTATGTTGATGGGCTGTAGCATTGGAGGTTTGGTTTGGAAACCGGTAGAGAGAGAGAGAAGGAAGGAGAAAGAAGAAGAAAGAAACTAGAAGCAAAACAAGGTAAGGAATGCTCACCTTTGTGTAGTCTTGTAATTGTATATGTAACAAATTTTTAGAAATGAAAATTGGTATTGAAAAATGGTAATGCATGAGTAGTATAATGTGTAAGAGAATATAAGTATTTTGAAGCTTTAAAAGACATGTAAAACTGTTACAAAACAGGTTGGGGATTAGTGTTTGTGTGCAGGAAATTTTGTAGTGTTTTAGGAGTGTTTTAGTATTGGTAATAGTATATGGGAGCTTGTATATTGATGTCTATTGTAACAGGTGAAATAAGTGTTGAATTGTGAACTAGAATGAGTGGTGAGAGTGTAAAATATAGGGGAGGTTATGTCAAAATTATCTAGAATTAGAACACTTAGTGAATATTTAACTAGGTGAATGATGTAAGTTGTAACAGATTTGAGATAGATAAATAGAGGGAAGATGGGGAGAGATAGTTAATGTAGTTGTAGTGTATTAGAGGTGTTAGCAATGACATTAGAAGAGGGAGTTGTAGATGGAGAGAGTTAGAATAAAATCTGTAGCAAAACACAACTAGGAAACAACTAGTGAAAGTGTGAGTGAAACTTAGAAAATTAGGTGAGTGAATGAGTATAAAATTGTGTAAGGAGTTAGGAAATGAACTAGGGGGTATTAGGAGGTTTAAATGGTGTTAAAACATGTAGGATTAAGTGTAGGAACAATGGGGAAGTATTGGGTAAAAGAGAGGACTGAAAACAGAAAGTAAAATGCAAATACTGGGCCGGACCGAACTTGCGACCGGACTTGCAAGTTCGGTCGAGCCCAGACTTACAAAGACGGGTGAGCTACTGGAATCGACCGAACTTGCGACCGGACTTGCAAGTTCGGTCGAACCAGAAATTTTCCCCGTCTGTAACCTACTGGAATCGACCGAACTTGCGACCGGACTTGCAAGTTCGGTCGGCCAGAAAATTTTCCGAGGATACCTACTGGAATCGACCGGACTTGCGACCGGACATGCAAGTTCGGTCGGCCCAGAAAATTTCCCGAGGATAGCTACTGGAATCGACCGAACTTGCGACCGGACTTGCAAGTTCGGTCGGCCAGAAGAATTTCGGTACTCTGAGCTACTGGAATGGACCGGACTTGCAAGGTCGGTCGCAAGTCCGGTCCGGTCAAAAAAAAAAAATTATTTAAAATTAAATAATGTATATATATATGTATATACCTACATATATATATATGTGCATGTATGGATGTATGCCAAAGTTAAGTAAGAAAGTAAAACCTAAGTAATGAAAAGTAAGTAAGTAAAGTGTAAGTGTAAGAAGTATAAGGACATAGTAAGTATGAGTTAAGTAATGATAGTTAGATTAATCATTTAATTGTATGTATATAATAGGACTTGATTTGTGACACCGGAGGACGTTTGGAAGTACGTACAACGGTGAACGGTATGGATTCCTCATGCCCCGTATGCTATCTTGGTTACTCTGATTTGTGTGTTGTGTGCTAATTGATCACCAAATAAGATAAATGCACGAATCGGAGCTAATATGCATACTTGTGAATATGTAGTGCTGTATGTTGTGAATATTTTTCTTAAATCTTAGTTTGTATAATTCATGAAATGTATGGATGATAATGAATGTGTGTATGTATGTTGTATTGTTCCGTGACCGTTATTTATTGTGTTTGGACTTCTAACTTATTCCTAACAAGCTAACCATCCTAACTTAAAATGGTAATTAAATTGGAATGAGTAGAAGTCCGATATAGTTTCGGCCACGCGTGAGGATGCGGAGTCACGAGAGGTTGGCTCCAATTCCTGACTCTTAAACTGGTCCGCGGCCCAAATCCCTTAAGTGGGTAGCATCCCGGATTGGTGAGTCAAGTAAATCCCGGATGTGGGACGGTGTAGTCCCCAAGGCCGGAGGTCCCGACGACTTAACTTGAGTATAAGTAAGTAAGTAAGAATGAGTAAGTAAAGTAAAAGAAAGTAAGTAATTGTATGCAAGAAAAAGTAAGTAACGAGTAAAAGAGCAAAGCATTCCGATTAACCCGGATGCATAATTTGGCTAACCTTGTGAAGGTAAGTAAGTTGTGTGCTACTACATTGTTGCCTTGGATTATGTAATGAATTGTATGAGCATGTAACTTGTATGAAAAGCGTGTATGTATGAAATAAATGAAAAGCATGTTTAGTGGACGTCAAATAGTCGGCGTGCCCTAGCTAGCACGCGGTATATGCGGAGTCCATATGCAGCTTTTGCTGAGCCCCTTGGGGCACCATTTTTACTACACGCAGGTACCCGTGTTGGGCAAAATAGTAGTTAAACTATCTTGCTAATTATGGGCAGTGAACCCAATCTTTGTAGTACAACAAGGTCGTATCCACAGAGACTTCGCAATTATCTAATTAATTATCCAGTTTAGCAAATGTACAAAAAGGCAAATAAAAATGCATAAATGTAAATTGGGGTTTAGCCGGAGGCAAGCTTGATTTTCAGAATTAGTACAGAAATAATAAATACAGTAAAATAAAGTAAATGGATGGAAAAAGGTATCCTAGGATAGCGGGGGAATTTCCTAAATTACTTAAACAATTTTATAATCCTGTCCCAAATATTTATTGCCTATTAGAGTTAATAATTGTCAGTTACGAACTCCTATTAATAGCCTTAGTATTTTCCTGCTCAATCCGGAGTGTAAATACCAAGATTAATTCCTTTGTGGCACTTTGACTATCTCAAAATCATATATTGATAGCTACCAAATAAATGCAGTATTTTGTCAGAATAAGCATTTAACAGTATTTGCTGAAAGGAATTAAAACAAGTTTAATAAGTGAAACAGGTGATAAGTATTTATTTAAGTACAGACAATAATTATAATCCTAATTTGCTCTTATTTGTCTGTTAAGAATTTTATCTTGTGGCCTTCCTAATCATAGATAAGGACAACTCTTAATTAATTCAGTAGACTCTTGCAATCAGAAGAAGTCTAAATCATTAATTAGCATTAAGCAAGAATTCTTTTAATAACAGCGATGGATTTTATCTGCTAATCAAGGAGAATAATATCTAACGTTTATCCCTCTTTGTGGTCTATTCTCAGATTTACAAAATCATTGAAATAAGAGAAACCGGAAATGCATAAAAATGATCAGTTGTTAAGCATTTAATAATTTAGAGAGACAAAACAAATATTTATAAGCAAACTTGGTATTAATAAGTCTGAATTATTTAAGGTCAAACCCCATCCTAGGATACGAGTAAAATCACTCAGACATTAACAGTAATAAAAAGGAAACAGAAATAGCCATTAATTTGGAGACTGCCGGCGGAGACTGGACTGCGATTCGCTTCTGCTCCAGCTCCCTTTTCTTCTGTTCTTCTTATCGTGTTTCTTCTGCTTCGTGGTGGAATGAAGAATAAAACTAAAATGGAGAAGTGGGAGATAAGAGGATGGAATGGATCGTGGGAGTGAGCGATGGTTTATTTACTGGATGGGATGTCTACTGCTTTGGATTGTGAGGAAGGGAATGATTTTATTTGAGCAGAGGGCGTGGGTTTATATAGAGGTTTGGATCCGTACGAATTTGATTGCAGATGAAGAAGAGCATTGATTGCTTCATTTATTGCTTCCTTCATTGATTGCAGGGGACAGAGCGTGTGCAGAGTAGATGGATAAGTTGCAGAGTGGACGAGTTGCAGAAGTCAGCGAAGGCAAGTTGCAGACGGCGCGCGAAGAAGAAAACTGTTCGCGTCTCAGATCTGGAATTTTACACGCGTCCGCGTGGTGTCCTCCTCGTTGTCCGCCTGAAAATGGGGTGGTTGCATTGTGTTGTGTCTTGTCCGCCTGCGGTACCGCCTCAAAACAAGGCGGTTGTAATTGTTTCTTGCGCGCGCGAGTTCTTACTCACGTCCGCCTCCAAAACCGCCTCCATACCATGCGGTTGCAATATGTTGACCTAATTTCCTTCCAACTTTGACCGGCTCTAGTTTCTTCGTTTGGACTCCGTTTTCTGAGCCGTTTGCGCCTATGCGTTCGTCTCTTCGTCCACTTTACTTCCAGCTTGGTTTTCCTCATGTTTAAACAATAAATTTGTGAGATAACAATAAAACATAAACTAGAGGAAAACTAACCGAAGTGGAGAAATGAGCAAGAAAAGTGCTAATATTATATATGAAATACACCTATAAATCATGCTCATTTGGACACTTATCAACCCGCGAGGGACAAAGATGTGAAGATTGAGTTTCATTTCTTTTATCTTCTTTTTGGAATGTAAACAATGAATTATGATGGGTGTACTGAGTAGTACATGGCTGTAGTTTTTGAGTAGCCGGTGTACCATGAGGTACACCTTTTTGGATATTGGGAAAGGAGCGTTGGCATAGATGAGTAGCTTTAGAAACTCATTCTTTTGGTAAGCTTGAAAGGTTGTAATTGAATATACTTTAAATACTCGGTGATCCAGGATGTAAGTAATTGGTATATGGTATTTTGGTAAGTAATTTAGTAGCTCGGTACGTTATGTTCATCAGACCGTGACTGTAAGTATTAGTAGCCTAGCTAGCCGTATGGGCGGTTAGCGGCATTGTTTCACCCGCCGTAGTAAGTATGTAATAATTCCGCTGTGAACTCGTAGGATTAATAGGACGATTAGACGGTAAGCATAGGATTAGCGGTTGGGGTGTTACACCAAATCCCCTGGAGTTTAATTTATGAGCTTGTCTGCCTCGCTTGTGAAGAATAATTGTTTGTTATTTGTGTTTTTGTCTGGGCTTTGAACAGTGGAACAATTATCACCTCTCTCACTTGTTAAGACTTTCGATTTCAATATTACAGTACACGATGGCTTCTCCCACCTCAAATAGGTTTGAAACCTACCATATCTCAATATATATTCTCACCTACTTTTGATTTTGATCGGAAACGAGGCTCTATACCAAGCTAGTGGATAAAACATCAATGAAAGAGCATAATTTACTGAAAATTCTTCCCCCCTCCCCGATTCGGTATTTGTTTTCTTAGTATCCACTATGAATTTGAAAACCAATTTGCGTAATAAACTTATCTTCATCTTTTTGTAGACAATAATAATAGTGGGTTTTGGTTGCTTTTGTCGATCAATGCAATTTCATTTGTCTCTTATGTGAATTTGCATACAATGCTTATGACTGGTATTTGTTTTCTGAAAGGCTGGTACTTTTTTTAAAATGTGGTACTTTTTCTGCTTATATTGGTACTTGTTTTCCAAAAGGCTGGTACTTGTTTTTAAAATTGTTGGTACTTTCTCTGTCTATGGCTAGTACTTGTTTTCTGAAAGGCTAGTACTTTATCCGCCTAAGGCTTGTATTTTTTTTAAAGGCTAGTATTTATTTTTCAAAGTTTTCCAAAAGGCTGGTACTAGTTTTAGAAAGGTTGGTACTTTCTTAACCTATGACTGGTATTAGAAAGGTTGGTACTTTCTCAACCTATGGCTGGTATTTGTTTTCTAAAAGGCTTGTACTTGTTTTCCAAATTGCTGGTATTTGGTACTTTCTCTACGTACTGCTGATATTTGTTTTTCAAAAGGCTGTTACTTGTTTTACAAAATATTGGTACTTTCTCTGTCTATGAGTGGTACTTATTTTCCAAAGGGTGTGTACTTGTCTACACATATGGCGACATGATACCAAATGTGACTGTAATAAATACCATGTTAACGTGAATAACATGCCAATGACTAATGAAAAAAGAACCACACATAGAAAGCTTAACACTATCAGCTAATTACCTTGAAAAAATGAACCAACAACCAAAATGTAATGTCTCTTGCCCCAGATCTAGTTGTTTAATACCTTTATTTTCATTCAACATGAATCTTCCAAAACAAGATACACAGATACCAATCATGGCGTGATGCAGTACAGCGTTGAAGAGGGAAGATGGTTTCGAAAAACAATCGTGGTGTAATGCAGTACGGAGGAGAATTTGCAGTTGGTTATTTGTTATCTTTAAAAAATAGTAAAAGCCCATAAAATCAGTAACCACCACTACTAATAGTTTTTTTTTTAAAAAATAATTCAATATAATCTACACCCTCCATTCAAATGTCCCTTAATCCAATGACTAAAATTTAGTCCAGGATGCTCCAGGGAAAACTAACAAGGCCAGGAGCGAATCCAAAGCCGTCGATTATATATACCTGCACTAAGTAGTTTCTTTTTTTTTTTTTTAAACCAGAAACAGTTATATACCTGCACTAAATAGTTTCACTTCATATATATACGGAACTTTCCCGTGGGGGTATAGCTTTTAAATATTTTCCATCTGATCTCCTTCCCTGCTTTTCTTTCCTGCAAACCTCCGATCTTGTTATACAGCAGACAACTATCTCTCTTCGGTCTTGGGCTATCGATCGCTTGAAGAAGAAACCCAAGTCGACGTCAGGTTAGTTTTTCTTTTCATTCCCTGCTGCTTCCGTATTACCTCCTTTCCCCTTCTGCTTGTTCCCCGCAAACTTGAGCGTAATATACAACTGCAAAAACCTGTGTTCTCTCTCTGATTTTGGGCTGTCGCTTAAAGAAGGAACCCTGTCAGTTAGGCTATCTCTTTATTCTTCAGTTGATTTCTGTGTATCTCAATACAATAGTAGTAACCCTAGACCTGAATCTTTCTCTTCCAACCTCACCTATATTATTGTTTTTGTAGAGTGAAAAAAAGATTTTGTGTTAACAGTATAGCAATATCAAGAGCTATAGCAGTAACGAGAGCTAATGTTCTCAATGAACAACAACCCCAACACTCATTTGCAAGCTGCCCTGGACAGTGCTACAAGCACGCAAGAATGAGCAAGAAAACAAATACTGAGACAGAGGGAGAGAAAGAGACTGATAAACTGTTCGTATGTATATTTTTAGTATGACAACACTATTTATACACTGTATTGTTTGTACAGATGTAACAGAAATGAATGAACAAGTTAGCACCTGTAATTATCAGCTGTAACAAGATACAAGTGTTTCTATGTGCAGTTTATTTTGCTACTTATAATTCCTATAACATTTTGTAACTTCACAAACTAGCGAACATGATTAGTGTTCTGTGCAGTATTTTAATTTTCTTATCAAACCTCAGTCGGAACCTCAGGTTTACCTGATTTTGTAGAGCATGTGGTTGGAGGATGCATCGAAAGCTGAACAAAGGGTCCAAAAATGGTAATATCCTGCGATTTGATTCTGGTTGCGGATGGCTTTTTTTGGTTGTGAGATTTTTCCTCCCTCTTTTTCATTTGTCAGAGTAGTGGCAACTATTTCCAAATCGCCATGTTCTGTTGTTTTGGGACTAATGTACAGTTAAGATCATGAATTTTCAACTTATCTGCAATGTTACCAGCTTTGAGGATAATTCTTATTCAAAAGGGCTTTGAATTTCCATGTTCTGCTATCACATGTGCAGATAAGTGGAGAAATCTTATGCAGACCAGTACACCCAGTTGCAAGTCACAAATTGGTCAGTATTTGGTTGCAATTATTTATGGATTTTGAATGGAAGTGTAAAGAGTTGATGCATAATTTTTAAATACTAGAACTTGCATTAACTGAGCAGCCTTCAAATCAACGAATAATAAGACTATCTTGTAACAGCCATAATTGTGCAGAAATAAGCACTATATCAGCCCATAGATTGCTCTAATTTTGTTCAATTACTGCCTTGTAAACAGCAGTTCAAATCGAGGAACAACCAGGTCTGCCATTCGTACCATATAGGCATAAATCGTGCAAATAAGACTGATCAATTAATCTATTTTTGCTCTTGATTAGCTAGAGTTGTGTTGGTTTAGACTTGCCAAAACTGTAGCATTTTAGAGCAGAGAAAACTTGACTTTTGAAGTGCAAAAACTGGAAAAAAACTTGCCATAGATTGTCTTGTAACAGCAATAATAGTGCAGAAATAAGCACTATGTCAGCCCATAGATTGTTTGATTTTTGTTCAATTGCTGCCTTGTAACAGTAGTTCAAATCAAGGAATAATAAGAATGCCTTGTAACAGCAATAAGGTGCAGAAATAATTTTCCGGGAAGTGGGGGATGGCTTTAAAATGCTATTTAAGGTGAATTTTGTTTTTCGAACTTCAGAAAAATGGTTTTGGTTGTTTGCCCTTGCATTAAGCTCACACCTTGAATAATAGAATGATACATGGGAGTTGTTCTACTTCCCTTTCTGGTATTACACCTGTTTCACTATCGAAGAGGTCTAAAGTTATCTATCACTGATATGGCCTGGTTAGAATTTGGTACCCTTTAATCAAAGATATACAACCTGTACAACTGATCTTGCCGAGGCCTTTTACCTCTCAGTTTGGTGTTTATCCCGCTTGCATCTTTCCTTATGCTTGTAGGTTATAGCCGTGAAAGAAGTAAAACTAATTTTACTGGAGCATATTGAGCTAATTGTTACTTCTAAATGATTCTTAGTTTTGTCACGAGTTTTCCAACTCAAAGGCAAGGACTAATCTCCTGTTTAACACTGTTACCTTCTCTTCGTTAGAAGTGCCTTTGCTTGAGTTGCTTCTAGGAAGGAGCAGTCATTGTACTAATATTTCTCTTGCTGAACTATCCTTCACAGGAGATCTTTGTGGCTAGAGCACCTGGAAGGTTGGTTGTGCTGGGAGGTATAGCTGACTATTCTGAGGGCTTGTTTTGCAGGTAAAACATTATGATATTACTGTTTTGGTATTATAGTTAATCAAAGTGGAATGCTAAAGTTGGTAAATTGGATCATGTACGATCCTTGGTTGTTCATTGTGCTTACATATGTAGACCGGATAAATTTGAACCTGTACCTCGAGTCTAAGTTTCCTATTGATTTGCTCATGACTCTAAATTTGAATGGTATAGTTCTGTCAAAGCTAACATCCATTGTTTATATTAAATACAAATTTGATTCAAATTACAAGCTTTTCTTAATTTAACAGACTTTTGTTTTTCAGATTACAAATCGGATTACTATTCAAAATTGGTGTTATTTATGTTTTCGTATAATTTGTCTGAGAATCTTTCAGCCACATCTCCATGGGGGAGGTTTGTGCTTAAGGGAAGGTGATCAACGCACATTGTAGTGTAATATGTGGCCTCATTGGTTGACTTATTCTGATGTGTAATATGTGGCCTCATCCATTTCATAGCACCATCAAAAGGCATTCAGAAGTACTGGCATGTATATATTCAGTTGCTGGCCTTCTATGCAATATGTGGTCTAAGAATAAGTTTTTCAATAATAGAAGAAAATTATGAATGATGATGATGTTTTGGCAACTTAATCACTAATGGGTTTGTACTTTGAAGAAGAAGGTCAAGCATATGAAGGCGATTTCTGCATTCGACTACAGGTAAATCTTGCTGTTTACTTTTCCAAAATTTTCCTCTATCTCAGTAGTAGACTAGTACTAGTAGTAGTAGAACCCAAACCGATTTCCGTAATTGCAATTCGATAGAACCTTTCCTCTATCTCAACCTGCAGGCGATTTCAGTATTGTGTTTTTCTTTTGGTCTTACTTCTTCCTCCTACTTTCCGCTGTCACTGCAATTCGATAGAACTGCGGTATTAGGCTAAACTCAATCCCTGATGTTTATTGATAACTCTTTGGCTACTTTGGTCTTTCTCATCCCTTCACTTTGTTGGTCTTTGCCCTAAAAAGTAACCACAGTGATTTACCTCAGGATAGCTCTGAATCCGCCTCTGATTAGGCTCTCGCTTGAAGAAGAAGTTCAAGCGAATACCCGACAATTTCTGCATTTCGACTACAGGTAATTCTTGATATTCCTTTTTCCTGTTTTTCCTCTATCTTAGTAGTAGTGACACCCTAGCTAGTTTCTGCTTTACTGGGTTGTCAATCGTCATTCAGTGTGGTTAACATTTTTGTGGAAGTGGGACTGATGTCACTAACAATTATCTGGACAGAGTTGAAACTACATTACTTTCACCATCTAGAATCGGTACCTCGAGTCTAAGTTTCCTGCTGATTTGCTCATGACTCTAAATTTGAATGGTATAAGTTCTGTCAAAACTATCATCCATTGTTCATAACAAATACAATTTGATCCAAATTACAAGTTTTTCTTAATTTAACTGACTTTTGTTCTTCAGATTACAAATTGGATTAATATTCAAATTTGGTGTTGTTTCTGTTTTCTTATAATGTGTCCGAGAATCTTTCAGCCACATATCCATGGGGGTGGCTTTGTGCTTAAGGGAAGGTGATCAATGCACATTGTAGTGTAATATGTGGCCTCATTAGTTGACTTATTATGATGTGTAATATGTGGCCTCATCCATTTCATAGGACCTTTAAAAAGCATTCAGAAGTTCTGGCATGTATATATTTCTAAGATAAGTTTTTCAATAATAGAAGAAAATTATAAATGATATGTTTTGGCAACTTAATCACTAATGATGTTATTATCTAACTCTCACTTCTCACTTCTCAATTAGGTTTTCTTCACGACACACACTTCCTCCTCCTACGCCGACGGCTCCTATCTTCAATCTTCCTCTCTTCTAGTGTCTGCGACTTCGATTTCAATCTTCTCTGGTATCTGCGAGACTGCGACTTCATCTTCTCTGGAGTTTTGACTATTTCTGGTGCTTGCGACTCCTGGTGCTTGCAACTACTTCATTTATCTGGTGTCTGTGATTCTACTGGTGAAGCAGAATGAAGTTGAAACCGCAAACGATATGAATGGAATGATAAATCACTGGAAGTTACTGATTTCTTTTTGTCGCGCCTCCCAAACAGATTGAACCAATTAAAGAAGGCTGAACAAATAAATCACTACTGTAACAGCTGCATCTCGCCAACCATATTGAAGAAAGCTGAAAATCGTTGCTTTTTCATCGAGCCAGTTTGACCGACTCCAGCATTAGTCGTCCTTCGATTGGCATTTGGTCAGGAGTTCCATCAAACACCTGACGTTCAAGTACCTCGCCGCCAGTCACTTCGCTCCGGCCCGCGTTTTCTCCTCTCCTTCTCCCAACACCAGCCGACTCTTACGCATAAGCGGTCAAATCAACCACCACACCAATGGCTGCAAAACGAACCACAGCAAGACCCATACGTTTTAATGAAGAGGACCCAATCCAAGTCTGCTCGGACCTTTGGTGAAATGCTTCTCGCTCCCACACAATTCAAAGCCTTTCGCGAACCTCACAGGCTTCCTCTGCAAATTCGACTTGTGGATCTTAGCTTACCAGCGCTCCATTGCTCATGCCACGGGATCCTTCCCGTCTCGTAACGCCATCCACCCTCGCACCCTCAGCAGCCTCCTCTCACTTCGTAATGCCGTCATGGGGGGCCAGTTCAGATGGGGAACGAAACCCCACTCTTTTTACGCAGCCCCCGTGAGAAGCCTCTCAACCAAATGTCTAACCGGAAGCTTCAGAAGATGTTGGAATCATCTGAGTTGCCTTTTCAAGACCGGGTTGTTCAAGAGGTACTGTTGTTGATCATAGAACCCATTTTCGAGTCTCGGTTTTCGTCGAAGTCTCATGCCTTTAGGCCTGGGAGGAGTGCTCATACTGTAATTAGGACTATCAGGAGTAATTTTGCTGGCTATCTTTGGCTGATGAAAGGGGATTTGAGCGAATATCTGGAGAATATTGACCTTGACTTGATTATGAGTTGTTTGGAGAAAGGTGTCAAGGATAGAAAGGTGCTGAATATCATCAGAGCGGCCCTTAGGACTCCAATGAGGGAAGAATTTGAAAATGAAATTAAAGAAGACTTCGGCAAGAAAAGAAAAGAAATGTAGTAGAAAGAAAATAATGAATGAGAATGAACCCAAACCTGACCCATATTGGCTTCGGGCATTTTTTGACTTTGCCCCAGAAGAGGCAGCTAAGATTCCAAGTTACGGGCACTGTGGAATTCTTAGCCCAATGCTTGCTAATATCTGTTTGAATGAACTTGATAAGATGATGGAACAGAAGATAAGCGAGTTTTTCTGTCCATCTGAGCTTGATTCGATATGGAAAAACTCAAGCAGTGATGGTTGCCACAACCCTGCGTGGCCTGAGTTTTTTCCATCTAGCGGAAAAGAGAAGACAAGGAAAATGGACTATGTTCGTTATGCAGGTCATTTCCTAATAGGTATCCGAGGCCCCAGGGAAGCTGCAGTCGAGGTTAGGAGGGATCTGATTGATTTCTGTAGGAGCAAACTTGGAATAATGCTGGACAATTCAAAGGTGGAGATTCAACATATTAGTAGGGGAGTTCAGTTTTTGGATCATATCATTTCTAGGCGTGTAATTTATCCAACTTTGCATATACAGGGTCAGGTGGTAATATTGTGAGTCAGAAGGGCGTTGGGACTCTTCTTTCTGTTTCTGCCAGTTTGCAGCAGTGTATCCGCCAGTTCAGGCGCCTGGACTTGCTAAAGGGTGACAACGATCCGGAGCCTTTGCCATGCACGCCTATGCTCTATTCAAGTCAAGCTCATACAAATGCTCAGATGAATAAGTTCCTTGAAACCATGGCTGATTGGTACAAATATGCTGATAATCGCAAGAAAGTTGTGGGGTTTTGTGCGTATGTGGTCCGAAGCTCTCTTGCTAAACTATATGCTGCAAGGTATCGGCTCAAGTCCAGGGCAAAGGTTTATGGGATTGCTACTCGTAATCTTAGCCATCCATTAACGGAGAGTAGTAATAATTCTGCTCCAGAGTACTCTGATCTCTTGAGGATGGGGCTGTTGATGCCATAAAGGGGATTCAGTTCTCTCATATGTCTTTGATCCCAACATGTGATTATACTCCTTTCCTAGGAATTGGATACCCACTCATGAGGAGATTTTACATGAATATATTAAACTACAAGACCCAAAGTACTTCTGCCAGCTACACAAGGCTGCAAAGAGACATGGTATGAGTTCGCCTCAAGAGGAGATATCTGGTATGGTGTGGGAATATAAAACTGTTGGCGCCAGTCGTATTGGGGATGATAAAAAGTTCCTTGGTGCAAAGTGACTAGGATGGCCTTAAAGCCTCTGGGTTGGAAGACTCTTTGGAGCACATAATCTGGTCTGAGTGTGGCACTTTGTGACCCGTTTGGGTCATATATAATTTTTCTGGTGAAAGATTGGATTATCTGTGCATATATGGGGTGGAACATGGAAGCTTGAAATGTATTTATCAGATGTTTGTTTCAGTCTAGGCCACGAAGATTGTGTTTATTAGTTGTCTGGTGACAGCTAAAATGGAGCCGTGGGAAGAGAATAATGGGAGGTTTTCGTGAGTGGACCATATACTAGTACCTGCTGTTTTGCAACAGTTCATGCGAATATTGTTAGGCTGGCACACAGGTAACATGAGATGAGATTATCATTGGACTGCCTAACTACCTTTTGTTAGGGTCACAGATATCCATTTCAGGGTGTGTCATACTGCACCTTGAGGCGTCAAAAGCCATCTAATTTAAATGAAATGATAATAATCACAAAACACTATAGGTGCCTTTTGTGAATTCGTCTGGAATTTTTTGCTGAAGTTGCTTAAACCAATGAGGGTTAAATTGCTTAGCGTTGGTCCTAATGCACTGCCCTGGTGAATCTTCCAGTCTGAAGATATTGAGCTTCTAAATTGGCCTGACACTGGAAACTTGTGCTCCTTATTTTGGGGGCTCTTTTTCTGTATTTAGTGGCGAGGAGTCATGAAAGGGAGGTAACTACGGCTGGAGTTGCGCTTGAATATGTCAAACATTGGCTGATAAGTAATCCAGGCACTGGAGCAAAGATGGATTATGGTGCTGGTATCTAATATTCACAAAAAAAAACTAATGGTGTTTATTAAGTTACTCCGCAGAGGTGTTGCTATATCTGCTTTGTGTATTCTTTGAATTTTCTTGATTATTAGAAGAATGTCAACTCATACAGCTTTTAATAAAATTGTGTCCTTTTATAACTCGAACCAATCATATAATGTTCACAATGGGAAGTCTTCCAATATCAGTATGCACATACCTGGTTCAGAAATATGGACAAATTGATTCATTATGTCAACTTGGTAAATATTCCTTGAGGCTGTGGAGTCTCTTTTAAGTGATTGGTTGTGATTGTGTCTGTTCCTGCTGCTCGTATATTACAAAGAAATGCTTAATGACGTCGAAGAAAATTGTACGATCTCTAAAAAGTATTCTGGATTTCAATTTTTGGATCTCTTGTAGATAATTGTGAATGTATTTCGAAGATGTTTTTTATTTTTTGACAAATAGCTGCAAATATTTCCGAAGATGCCAGAGAGGAATAGAGCCTTCATGGCCGAGTACGTTACATCCTTCCCACCAACAATCATCCAAGGCTCCTACACCCACCACAGGACAAAAATCCCTTCAAAAAGAAGCTTAATCTTGCAGTTGACCTGCACTTCTTTAACACTTCAATTTATGCTAATATCTATTTTAGTTAGATGTTTATGCATTATTATATCTGCTATACCAGATCTTTTATCTCTTCTTGTGTCTGCAGATATAAATCACTGCTGCTGCATTTCGCCCCACCAGATTGAAGAACGGCTCATTCGGGCTTCGGTAATATTCTCGAACTTATCTTCTTGTCTCTGTTGAACAAGGTACATACATGCGCCTCTCTTCATTCTCTTCTTGTGTCTGCAGAGATAAATCACTGTTGCTGCTGCTGCACTGCATTTCGCTCACCAGATTGAAGAGCGGTTCATTCTGGCTTCGGTAATATACTTGAACTTATCCTTTTGTCTCTGGCGAACAAGGAACATACATGCGCCTCTCTTCAATCTCTTCTTGTGTCTGCAGAGATAAATCACTGCTGCTGGTGCTGCATTTCGCTCACCAGATTGAAGAACGGTTCATTCGGCTTTGGTAATATACTCGAACTTATCTTCTTGTCTCTGCCGAACAAGGAACATACATGTGCCTCTCTTCATTCTCTTCTTTTTCTTATGTATCCTTTCTCTCCACAGAAAAAATGTAATATCCTTTCTCTTCTTTTTCTTATGTATCTCTTTTTGTGCATAGACAGATTTACTTCATCCTAATGTTATAATCGGAAGATTACCATCCATGAAACATTTACTGAAGGCTCTCAATACCGAATTTGGTGTTAGCTTGCTTTAAACTAGATTGTAGAAGGTAACGTTGCTTTAAACTAGATTGTAGAAGATAACGTTGATTTTGAAAATTTTGACTCCTGAAATATTAATTGGGACCTGTGGCTATTGCAGTGTAAAAAGAAGGTGTGGCTAGTCAAGTATGGTGTTTGGTCTTGGGAACAGGCAATGAGCATTTTAATAAGGTTTGCTCTCATGATGCTCTTAACCAGTTAGTTGTACACTTCAATTTTAAGCTGTTTTAAGCGATGAAGATAATGCTTAATTTGGACTTGTAATATTGTTGAACTCTTTTTGACGTGGACTGTTTCTTCTTGCTGTTACTCAGGGTGGCCAAAGTTGTAGATGGTGGTGTAGGTGATCAAGGTAACTATCACTTATCTTTTGAGGACGTAACATTATAGTTTGCTATTAGACTTCTTGTTTGACTCAACTAGCGCCACCATAGTTAGCACATATTTGGGTTTCTAGGTTTCCATCCAATTGAAAGCGTGGAGTTTATTCATATATTTCTTGTTTATGTTGTTTTGCTGTGTTTGGGCACCTTTTATACTAGTGATGTCATTCTGTCAGTTCCTTGTCAAATTACGCTTGTAGTTTTTTTGCCATCAAGAAGGTATTAATGGTTATTATTGTATGAGCAATTTCGGATGCCTACCTTATAAGGGATGCAGGCTCTGATGATGTTGCCTTATATATATTTTTTTTTGATAATTAGAAGTATATTAATCTATTGGAGAATCTCCAAACTTTACAAACTATAGGTTGCTAAGAGCAACCGTTCTAATGACAAGGTTTGCACAAGACTGTGCAGTACAAGAGGTATTACTAAATATTCTGTTATTCCTCTCTCTCCAAACAAAGTAGATAAGTGAAGTGAAGACAAAAGAGAAAGTTCTGTGAGCGTTACATTTTTTCCTCCATCTATTGCTAACCCATCTAATTAGTCTAGGCCAATCTCTAGGTGTTCTAATACCTCCGAAATGGTTCCAGACAGCATTCCAGATATCATAAGTAAAGTTGCATCTAAATAGCAAGTGCTTCAGAGTTTCCCTTTCTCTACGGCATAAGACACACTCTTCGTCCGTGGTTATTCCCCATTTCCTCATTCGATCGCGAGTGGCCAACCTCCCATTAACAGCTAGCCAGGAGATAAAAGAGTATCTGGGAAAGTTCCCTTTACTCCAAATCACTTTGCTCCATTGAACTTTTGGTTAGTCACATGCAACTTTCCATAGCACTTTTTTATAGAGAAGTTGTTCCCCAGGATGGGCCAGACAACTCCATTGCCTTCTGAGAGGTGCCGAATGGCATGCTGTCTAAGATTCATAAGATTCCTCCAACACCATGAACTGTCACTAGGGATGCTGACATCCCAAATAGATTGTCCTTTTAGGTAATAGCCATTACCCATTTCACCCACAAGGTGTCTTGTTTATTCTCAATCTGCCAGATCTGTTTGAACATTGCGGCTTTGTTCCAGGTGTCAAGGCACTTAATACCAAGACCACCTCTCCCCACTGGTTGGCACACTGTCTTCCAAGCCGCACTTGCCTTCTTGGAGTCAGTATTCCCCGTCCATAGGAAAGCTCTACAAATAGCAATGATATTCTTGATAACCTTCCTTGGGAGCGTAAAGATAGTCATCCAATAGATCTGCATGGATAATAACACTGATTTGATGAGTTGGAGTCTTCCTGCATAGCTGAGGAATCTAGAGGGCCAGCTCTTGATCTTACCAACCAACTTATCTATCAAATCTTGGCAATCTATAGCAGAGAGCTTGGTAGGGCTAAGGGGGACCCCAAGGTATTTGATGGGTAGCTGGCCTTCCTCCAGACTGAAGTTAGAGTAGAGGTAAGCTTTGAACTCCTCGTCTACTCCAGCCATGAATACCTTGGTCTTGCTAAGATTTGCTTCCAACCCCGAGGTTTGGGAGAAGGTGGTAAAAAGCCTCATCATTTTGTTAACTGGGCCAGCTTTAGCTTTACAGAAAAGCATAAGATCGTCTGCAAAGCAAAGGTGGATAAGTTTCATCTTTCTGCACAACGGATGGTAATAGAAGCCTTTTTCAGTCTCTAGGCTGATAAGAAGTCTGCTGAGGTACTCCATACAAAGTACAAAAATGTAGGGAGAGATAGGATCCCCTTGCCGAAGCCCTCTTTTCCCCTGGAAGAACCCCTTAAGGCTGCCATTGACAACTACTGAGAAACTAGGAGTGGTGATACATTCCATGAGCCATCCAACAAAGATAGGAGGGAAATTGAGAGCTAAGAGGAGGTCTTGGATGAAATCCCAGCTCACACTGTCAAAAGCCTTTTGGAGGTCGATTTTAAGCATACACCTGGTGATGCTTTATTTCGTTTGTAACCCTTGATAAGCTCATGGCATAGCAGAACATTGTGGGAGATGGATCTTCCTCTGACAAAAGCAGCTTGGTTTGGGCTTATGATGGTTTCCAAAACCTGCTGAAGCCTATTGGCCAGAAGCTTGCTGATAATCTTATAGACCACATTACAACACGAGATAGGTCTATAGTCATTAGGTTTGCTGGGATTGTCCTTCTTGGGTACAAGAGTGATAGCTGTGCAGTTAATGCTTTTCCTCAGGTTACCTATGTTAAAAAACTCTTTGACCGCCTGCGAAATAAGAGGACCAGAAATATCCCAAGTGTCTTTAAAGAAAGCGCTGCTGTATCCATCAGGACCAGGAGCCTTGAAATCAGGAATAGAGAAGAGAGTCTTCTTTATTTCCTCATTCCCTACCTCACTACTACAAAGGCCAGGAATATCTTCATCAGAAATGAGTGCCCCTCGGTTCACCACCTCATTGTCTAGCTTCAGGCAATCAGGAGAAGTGCCCAAAAGGTTTTGGAAATAAGAGACAAGTTCAGAGGAGATATCCTCTGGATTGCTTTTTAGTTGCCCATCGCTTCCAAGGATAGAGGTAATAGAATTCCTAGCATGTCGTCTTTTGATGACAGCGTGAAATACTTATTATTTCTATCCGCAGATTTGAGCCAGTTGCAATGACTTTTCTGTTTGAGGAAGCTTTCCTCCGCACGAATTGGGGTTTTTTTTAGGGTTTTCAATTTGGATCTGAATTACTCCCTTAGCATGCGCCTCAGCTCCAGGAATCTTAGGAGAGCTAGCGCCTTCACTAAGAGCCAACAAATCTTCTGGAATTGTTGAAATTGTTGCCGGCAATTTTTTACTCTGCGACTTCTCAGGAGCTTGCTGTTCTTCGGGAGTCCCCAGAACAGTTTGCTTTTCCTTTCCCTTCCCATCGCCTTGGCTTGTAGAATATTGAGGGAGAGGTGTCGTATGCTGTTTTTTCTTGGAAGTGGAGGATTTACCCATCCCAAGGGGAAACGCCCGCACTGTCTCAGAGAGAGGAGAGAGCGCGGGTGGTAGCTCTTTACTATATCCTTACCTTATATTATTTGCTATATCTTGTTTTTACTAGATTAAAAGAGAAGCGAACATTTCATACATTTGCTCGCGATTCTATCGAGCTCCTGAGCTTATCTTTGGTGCTTCCGAGTATACAACATCAATTGATATGTGGTCCGCTGGCTGTGTTCTCGCGAGCTTCTTCGTGGACAGGTCAGCAATTACTTTAACTTGTCTGTTGAAATCAGATCATTTTGTTTGGACATTGCTGAGCTCATGTATTCATCCCTGTCATTCAAGCAGCCATTGTTCCCCGGAGAGAATGCTGTTGATCATCTTGTTGAGATTATCAAGGTACTTGCAGCTGTTACTCTCTGGAGCTTTTGCCATATAATTATTTTATCTAGATGAATTATGGCTGAACTCTTACAAACAGTTATTGACTGGATTTTTACGTTTTGAAGGTTCTTGGTACTCACCTTGTGATGAAACTCGGTGCATGAACCCAAATTATACGGATTTTAGGTTTCCACATATTAAAGCTCATCCATGGCACTAGGTAGGATATCCACTACCTGTATCTGTCTTTTCTGGTTGAATAATTGAATGAGGCCATATGTATTATGGTTCCTATAAGAAATTCATGCCTAAACCTCCAGAATCTGTACCTGGAACTAGTAATTTGTAATTGTTGTAGGTGATTCAAGGACCAGACTTTAGTATGACTTTCTGTTCCAGACTGTGCTGTTACCTACTTAGATTGTGTTATATATATATATCAATGAAATGTGTATTTATTCGCTAATATCTTTATCAAGTGAAATGTTTTAAACTGAAATACGTAGACAACTTTTTTGTACCTTTGGTTTGTCTCTTGATGGGATTTCGGCTTCTTTTAGTTGGACTGAATTATTTATCTCTGTGGTTTCAGGTTTTCCACAAACGTATGCCTCCGGAGGCCATCGATCTCACATCAAGGCTACTTCAGCACTTTCCAACACCAAGTCATTGTTGCACTGCAGTATTTGTTATTCTCTTCTTTGATCTGTCTATTCATCGGTACATTTAGTCATCTATGTTTTAGAAATTCTTTCATTTAAATTAATAAGTTTGTGAAGTATGGAAGGGTTCCACGAGATAAACCTTGGGCATTCCTATTACTTCCAAGAGTAAGGAGGTCTTCATATCTTCACTGACCGACTCTCTTAGGTGTGGCGTACGCAGTTGGAAGGATTTTTAGTTGTGGCGTACAGAGTTGGAAGCATGTGGATTGTGGACATCCTTTTCTTTGATGAGCTAAGGGAACCAAATGCTCGATTGTCTAATGGTCTTCCTTTACTTGCTCTCTTCAGGAATTATCAAGTGCAGTAGGAAAGGTTCAGTGATATAGGAAAAGGTTTAGTTATATAGTGCGTTGTTGAAGTGGGTAGTAACATTATGCAAGTAATGATGTCTAATAGGGTGACTTTTGTCATATTCAGAATGTGTGGCGAGAGGGTTGTGTATGGTTTGATGGGTATGATCCTGGATTGAGCTGGGACTAGAATCAATAAAAGAATATTAGGGGTAGGTTCTTGTTTTGTTCCCTTCAACTTTTGACCAAATTATATCCTATTTTGTCCATGATAGATAGTTTCATTGCCATTACTGCAATTTTTTTAAAAAAATTCTTGTGTTTGAGCATTGCTCTCTTTCTGTATGTGCATTATTCTGTAGCTACAATGGTTCTATATGGAAGCTCTGATTGTATTTTTAGTAAGTCGAATCGACTCTCCTTTGTGGATGCATGACATACCCCTGAGGTTTGAGCGAATTTCACGAGATATCCCTGAGGTTTCATTTTCATTATGAGCTACCCCGAGGTTTCATTTTTTTTACGATATACCCTTGAGGTATCATTTTCATTACGACATACCCCGAGGTTTCAATTTTTTTTACGTGATGCCCCTCAGTTCAGATTCTGATATATTATATTTTTCATATTCCAATTTTACCCTCGCACCATATGTCGCGCAATAACCTCACGGGTTTATGGTCAAATTTTTTAAAAATGAACAAAATACACATAAACATTAAAATTAATTAAAATTTTAATTCAATTTAAAAACATAAATAAAAGTATAAAAATTAGAATCATAAAAAGTTTAAAATAAATAGAAATGACTAAACAAAAAATTTTGTTTAAAAAACTTATATTGTTAAACAAAATATTATAGTAGTGACTTAAAATCGAAAATTTTTATAACAATTATATTAAATACAAGAAATTATTAAATAATTTTATTAATTATAGTATGAGTTTATTAACAATATATTATTTGATATCAATAATTATAGAGAAATGATCATATTTTATGGTTTTTATACTTTATTTTCTAATTTAAAATGATGATTTTTCTATGTACTATATGTTGCTTTTAATATTCTTTATATTATTGTTATACAATTTTAGATTTTTAACAAATATCTAGGTAACTCCCTACCAAGTTATGTTTATTTTTCAAAATAATTTAATTTTAATTTTTAGTTATTTCCAATTATTAATTTTTTGTTTATTTAATTATATTTATTTTTTGATATTGATCAAATTTTATATGTACTTTAATTTTTTGAGCATTTTATTTAAGTTTCAAATTCAAACCAAACTTTGACTATATATCCCTGAGGTTATTATGGGGCATATGGTGCGAGGGTAAAATGAGGATATAAAAAATATAATATATCAGAATCAAACTGAGGGGCATCTCATAATAAAATTGAAACTTCAGGGGTATATCATAATGAAAATAAAACCTCAGGGGTATATCATAAAAAAAATGAAACCTCGGGGGTACCTTGTAATAAAAATGAAACCTCAGGGGTATCTTGTAAAATTCGCTCAAACCTCAGGGGTATATCGTCAAATTTCCCTTTTTACTTTTTAAAAATATAAGATTTAACCTCGGAATAATTATGGTAATTTCTATGAGTAAAGTGGTTCGTAGGTATTGTGTAGATAAATCACTTGGCAAATCAAAGCACTATTCCGTGAGTAATCCGTAAGAAATCCCAATGGGACTATTCTGTAGGTAACCTGTGCTGTGTGGCTAACCACATGGTAACTTAACATAGTTTTGTGGGTGTTTTTCCACGACATTCTTTGTAGGTAATTACCCATGAAACTTTTATTTGGTGGGTAATTAGCTATCCGTGAGCTATTTACTTGCAAAATCAATTTGTGGGTAAAATCAATTACCTACAATATACTTACGGAAATGTTTGTGGGTAAACTATGAATTTCTTGTAGTGGAAGTGACATTGATCGTTCACCAATGCAATACAAACCTCTGTTGTGGGCTTCATCGTACCAAATGATCATCTCGTAGTGGCAAGTGCATCAGGTCATTCGTCATAAAGCCAACATCAGTTGAGAAATTTCATCAAATAATTAACTGGTGGAAACCTGTCACCAAACCAGTTCAGACGTGCATATTGTCTATTGTACCAATCATTTTCCACGCAGTGCAACCACCAATCAGCTCTTACTGCTAAGTTGTCTAAACATGCTTGTCTCACCCTTTTATTCAGTTTTATCGTTGAATACCTAATCTGCAACTGCTCAAAAACCATAATTTCTATCCCCACTATTTCTCTGTAACCTGTAATGAAGTGAAGCAGTTTAGGACGGAATTTGTTCCAGTACAGAGATTGTGAAAAGGTTGTCCATGCGTTGGCGGGTGCCGATGACAATCCTTGTGATTGATTTTGCCGCATCAATGACCCTTCTTCAGTTTGACTTTGTTGCCCTGATGACCATCGCTGGGATTGACTGTGCTGCATTGACGGTCCGTGTTCAGTTTGGCTTTCCTGCGTAGGCGGGCGTCGCGGAGATAGGCTTCTACGTATCAACGCTCCCCATTTCCCAAGCCTAACATGTTCGTGTTCAGACTTGTCTCTGGTGTTGGGCCTCTTCTTGCGCGGTCTACCCTTAGACATCGTTACTTCTGGTGGCTCTAACTCGCTGTGATCATCCATGGGCTCCCAGAGTGGCTTCCAAGCGTTGAACGCTTTTTCAATTGATGCGGTGTTGAACTGCTGCGAGAGGTCTTCGTACCATAGGCCAATGCGTGTGAAATGTTCATATGTACTGTACGACTCTTCACAAGTCTGATGAGGTGCAGTAAACTCTTGTTGACGGTCATATCTCAGCATCCACCAGAAATCATGCACTTCTTTGACTGGTATGTTCTGACCGACCATAAGGAATTGATATATACGGCGCGCACACGGTAATCTCATTGGCACTGTAATGGTACACACTTCTTCCGATCCAGGTGTATGATCATTATTGCAGCGACCACTTTTTAGTTCTGTTTGAAGTAATTCTAGGCATCTGAGGCTCACTTGACCAACCAGACTCATAAAAGGCACTTGCTGATCTTGCATTACTCTTCTATCAAGCGAAAACTCGAAGTCTTGTTTTATCTTGAAGTATTGTCCCTCAATAAATATGTGTATACTATCGAATGTCGTGTCCAACGATCTAGTGGATGTGTGGAGCCAGCATATTAGAGCCGAATGCGCGCTCTTCGCCCTGCACACGAACAAGTCATTAGTTACAATGTAATCAGACAATTACAAAAGTGATTACTTACATATTGACAATTTAACTTAAAGGACCTGTTGGTTGATGTGTTACCGAAATGTCTGGCTCGCTTGACCCATGGCTCACAAAATTTCTCGCGCTGTCATAGCCATGTGGTCTTTAAAAAGATCACAAAAGATGTTTACTACCGTACGACTTGATCAATCGGCCGTAGTGTTCGTCAAACTTTGCTATAGTAAGGCATACACAAGCCTCTGCCAGCGATATGCTACTGCTTCGGTGGATTTTTCATCGCACTTCAAATTTTTGACCGCTTTTGCAACCACGTTCCTGGTGATATGTCACCGACATAGAAGGTGGTGCACACTTGGAAAGACCACTGAAAGTGCTTTCACTACGGCATTTTCATTGCCGGTCACAAAAACATGGGGGAGGGAAGTCATCAACTTCATCAGCTCGAAAAACATCCAAGTATAGGCAGACTTATCTTCTTTGACTGCAAAGCGAAGTGCAATACTAAAGTTCTTGTCGCGCGATGTCACTCTGACGAACTCAACTAACGGCATCTTGTACTCGTTCTTCTTGTAAGTGCTATAAATAAGCACTACATATGGGAACATTTGAAATAGCGTGAGCCCGAATGGGTGCGCAAACAAGATAAGCCTCAACCTAGTATTATCCCCTGCTAAAATAACATTAACAAAAAAATATGTCATAACAGGGACAACAAAATAAACATGGACTGTATTGAAGTGCAGACACTTACTTGTATCTTTCTTGAACCACCAGCTGTACTTACGTTCATCCAACAAGTGCATGAGTGATGCTACATCAGTACACCCCCCACGGTTCTCCCTCTTGAATTTCGCCACCAAATTATAAATCGAAGTTTTGTCAGCCGTGCTCTCAGGGTTCGTGTCATGCAGATGGGCCCACATTTGTCGTGGCGCAACTCCGCTTTTGTGTAAACTTTTCATACCTGCTCTTTCATCCACGCTGAAGCAAGTACGCATGAAATGTGAGTGAGGATTACGAGCCAATTCATGGTTAAGCATTGACTGCATTACCAAGACTTACCACCCAACAACCAGTCCACCACGAATGTTTATGCGGAACGGGCAGTTGCATTTTTTTCGTAGTGCGCCACCGCCTTTGACTAGATGAGGATGATTCACCTTGGCTATTTCGTGGCCTACTCTTGCCATACCTCTCGCGTGTCAGGACTAATTAATCATCATCCCTAACAGTCTGTCTGATTAAATAGATGTTGTTATTCTCGGCAAGGCGTATCACATGGACAACAGTCTCTTCTCTATCCGCAAATATTTTGCTCGTACTGAAAAGATGACCTTGCCTAGACTCACTTCTTCGTCATCAAATCCACCATCGTTCTCACTCTTAACAACAAATAATTATGTGCGGTCAACTTGTGCTCATAGTACTGGCAACGTAAATGGTAAAAGTGCGTACTTAAGCGAAAAAACTGACATATCAAGCAATTTATCTTCAAAATGTAATGATGTGAAGTAGGCGAAGAGAGGAACGCGTAGGCACAAATAGATCCAAAATAGAGGCTAGAACGAAGAAGATATAGCGTTTATAAGATCGGTCTACAGGCGTGGACGCCGGCATAGAAGCGTGAGCGCCGCCCCCGGTAACAATACATTGCCGCCGACACCAGCAACAAGTCATGGATGTCGACACCAATTTCATATGGTAGCTGACGACGCCACCGGCATCGGCGTCGACCACGTTTCGTTGGTGTCGCCGTCTGGTTCTTGGGTTTCCATTTTTGCATTTTTTGACTATATTTTACCAAATTTTGTTCTACATTTGTACCTAATAATGCTTAATTGCGAAAAAAAAAAATCAAAAGCACCTTCGAATGGGTCCGTAGTAAATTCTCGTCGATGTTAACATCATCTACTTACTTGTTGAAGATCTTTGCATCCTCGTCTTTATTATTTCCTCTATCTTTTTTTGCTCCTCCTTCCGAAAAATTTCTTCAAATCTTTCAAAACAATTTTCTCTCTAGCTAAACAATTTTCAAATTTAAATATTATTTCATAACGTATTCACCATTCTTATATAATAAATTTGGGGCTACTCATAATATGTCACAAATTTGGATATATATTAAATTTTAAAATTATTTTAAAAAAAGATAAAATGGTCATTTAGCGAATTGGAACTAGGACTGCCGACCCTCCAATTTTCTGTTTGGTGGGTTTGGGTTGCATCCCCGACTTTGAAATCTCTCCGGAGACGACAAATGGAACTGCCAATGAGTTGGGGGAGTGCTGCAGCCTGCATTGTAATGAGGAATATCATTGGGCTGGTTAAATGAACTCATAACTTAGCCGGCGAATCAGTCAAAGTTATGTATGTACGTATTACTACCAGTATTTGTCTTCAACTAATTAGTTGTCGCTAAAGATCAAATTATTTTTTTGAAGTTTAAAAGCAGGTCCTACATCGTGGGTACGCATAAACCAGCATTCCAAGCGCAACCGCTCCAGCCAGCGCTGTTTACCTCTCTCTTTCGAGCAGAGAGCGACAGCCCGGACACGCAATGCACATCTGCCGGCCGTCTGAGAGCGTTGTTGTCCAATAAACAAAGAATTTTTTTTAAATGTCTTAGAAAAAGTCTTTCCACTTCGTCTTCACTCCCTTCTCTCTCCGTCGTCTCCTCATTTGTGTATTTATCCAACATTCCAAATTCCTGGTGTCCAGAGGGAAAGACGGAGAGAGATTATACGGAATAATATTCGTTTTCGGTTCAGAAAGGAGGCAGGAGTGGTTTTTGTGGGTGGAAGTGGCTGGGCTGTTTGAGTCTAAGCTGGGCAGTTTATCTCGGATTTGACCGTTGAAGCCTGACTTGAGTGTCGGTCAATTTTGGTCCGAGAAGTCCATTGAGGGTGTTTTTGCAGGAGATGACAATGCTTGCCAGGAGTAAATGGGTCGATTCCACTCAGAAGAATGTTGTTTCTCGACATTTAACTTTTTTGCTGTGTGTCGCGTGCTTTTGTTCCGGTATGCTCTTCACCAGCAAGTAAATTTCTATCTCTCTCTCTGTTTCAAATTGCAAGGCAACTTGTTACATTTCTCAAACTTCGCGTCTTCTTTTTACCATCAACTGAGAGCATTGTAGTCGAGATTTTTTTGAAATTCGGGTTATCGTTGATTGTGAATGTGATCAGTCAATTTGTATAACGTCCATGGCTCAGAAATTGTACGTCGAGAAATATAATGTTGGACATCCAAATTAATTTATTCAAAGCTTGTTGTATGGACACATCTGCTATCCCCTGTCGTGATCATGGTTAATTGAGCTGATCTTGTCGCAATGGTTTCGTTGAAGTAAAATGTCTCTCAGTTCCAATTGCTACATTAGGTCTTAGATCAAGTTAAATTGTAATAACAATTTGGAGGGAAATTCTTTAGCGAAGTCTATTTGGGTTCGGTTTTCAGAAATTTGAAAATAATTCCGAGACCTGGTTTCTACAATGACACAAGATGGGAAGACACCGCCATAAGTTCTGGTACATAATTAATGGGTTATGTCGTCCAGACTGATAAAGGTATTGTAATTTGTAATACTTGTTCTTAGTTGGAATGGTTACTGAATTATGTAGTATCATTTTACGGGATCCGCTGGTATTTGCTTTAACTAAACCTGTGTTCAAAGTGGTTGTGATTTATAGACAGTAAGGTTTTGCCTCTCTTAACCTTATTCTATGTGCTTACATATTCAAACTGTGAATAGCTTCGTGTCCTGAAATGTTTTGCATATTAATACGCATTTGTAGAATGTGGGCTGTACCTGAAGATAAAAGCATATCAAGACGAGCCACAATAGAAGATGGAAGGCAAAAATTAGTTGCAGAAGATTGTATTCTGAAAGCTGTGAGTATTTAAACTCTAAGTGCTCTAAAGTTATCTATGTTGTATGAACAATGAGGAATCAACCCTCTTGTGTGCTCTTTGTTTGTTCGTACCCTTGAAAGTTGAAACATTTCCTTGTATATGAGTGTCATCTTTGAAATTTGATAAAACCGTCAGTCTCGCAGATCTATGTATACAAAATATGCTCTTCTAATATTATGTCTTGCATCCCTTTCTGCAGAAGGAAATGAAAAGGGAACCAAACGATGTGTTAAAGGAAGTCTCGAAGACTCATTTAGCAATACAGTAAGTTGAACTGGAACCCAAACCATTGAAATTCCACAAGGAACTGTTTTCTTTTTTTCATGTTCATTCATTTTTTATGACTGTATAATCTTATGCAGTGCGCTGGACAAAACAGTTTCAAATTTGGAGATGGAATTGGCTGCTGCAAAGGCTGCACAGGATACAATTATCACCGTAGCTCCCGGTCCAGGAAATCCTGGGACTGATGAACCTGAGAAAAGGAGGAAATATTTAATGGTTATGGCATTAATACTGCATTCAGTAGCAGAAAAAGAAGAGATTCCGTTCGTCAAACTTGGATGCCTCAAGGTCAATATACAAGATTATGTTTAGTAATATTCAATGTCCTCTCCATGTGTGCCATTTTGTTCCAAGTTGAAGCTTCTCTGTTTTTCATTTAAATTCAGGGGATAAAAGAATGAAGCTAGAAAAAGGAAAGGGATTGTTATGCGATTCGTTATTGGTCACAGGTAGGTGTAAACCTCATATTACATTTACTCTTAACCATATGTCTACATAAGTGAACTCTGATCTACAAGTTATTTGATGTCTTGCGTTGTTGCTGTTCATTCCGGAATTATGACAAGCTGGACACACAAAGGATCATTATTTTATTTCTCGTGAAAAATGATTGCTTGTGTGTAGCCCATGTATGTAGCTCAATGTATGAAGATCTACTATGATTTATAATCATTGCTGTAACTTCAAACTTGCTTCGTAAAGTTGCAACCCTCACAAGGTAAAATAATGGCTTTCTGTTCTGATGACATGATCCATGCTCTTGCATCAATCAACATGTGTACTTTGTGGACCCTACCCCACATTAATAATCAATGAGTTCCCCTTTCTTCCATATTTGGTTATGATTTGGGAATTGAAATTTCTCAAGTATCAAGCAAGCAAGCTGTAGCTTAACCTCCGTGGTCTTGGTCATGTGCAGTGGCCTACTTACCCTCTTGATTTGTTAAGTCCATGAGACTAAAAACCAACTGAATCTTAACTTGCGACAGTGCTTTTTCATTAATTCTATTTTGCAGTGCTACAGCTGGTGGTATCCTAGATAGAGCAATTGAAGCCGAGGAACAAAAGCATGGCGACTTTCTAAGACTTGTATGTCGTCTTTTTCTATTTAATTTTTTGCCGCAACACAATGAAGGGAGTTTAGGAATTGTGAATATGATGCATAGAGATGGTAGAAAAGTGCCTTGATCCCGTGTAGTCATTTACTTATATGGGAACAGGATCATGTTGAAGGCTATCTTGAGCTGTCAGCAAAGACAAAAATATACTTTTCTACCGCGGTTGCCATGTGGGATGCTGACTTCTATGTGAAAGTAGATGATGACATTCATGTGAACATTGGTAAGGATGGCTACTAACTGGCCTTACAATGAGAAAACATAATGTTAATGTAGTATGCTGCATGAGACACTTTCAACCTACTAATATACGGATGATTAAACTGCATATAAATCCTCCAATACATCTATATTTTTTTTCTGCAGCTACCTTAGGACAAACTTTATCCAGACATAGGTTGAAGCCCCGGGTGTATGTCGGGTGTATGAAATCTGGCCCTGTCCTATCTCATAAGTAAGGATGAGAGCGGAAGAGTATAATAATTGCTTGTTTATTATGATTCATTTAGACTGAAGATTCAATCCTCTTGCTCTCACGCATGCTATCTAATTTTGGCAGGGGAGTGAAGTACTATGAGCCAGAATTCTGGAAATTCGGTGAGGAAGGGAATAAGTACTTCCGCCACGCTACCGGACAGCTATACGCAATCTCAAAGGACTTGGCTACATACATATCGATAAATCAGTGAGTGTGCTCTTGAATCTTGTCTCGTCCTCACGGAAATTAAGAGATTGATTGGCATATGGTTTCCTGATTTGTCTGTGTTGGGTTTGAATGACGTGGTGGGCAGGCACGTGCTTCATAGGTATGCCAATGAAGATGTGTCTCTAGGATCATGGTTTATTGGGTTGGATGTTGAGCACATTGACGATAGAAGATTATGCTGTGGCACGCCTGGTAAGCAATTTTCTTCTTCTTTCTAGCTCCCTCCCTTTCTTCTTCTTAGTCTGGATGGTTGTTTGCTGTTTCCCTGTTAAAATTAACATGGGTCGGTGATGATATGGTTGTATCAACAATATTAGTGCTCAATTACTAAAGAAAACGTATGCTCTGTATGGGGTTCTAATTTTGGGCAGATTGTGAGTGGAAGGCTCAGGCAGGCAACGTCTGTGTTGCCTCGTTTGACTGGAACTGCGCCGGAATCTGCAAGTCAGTCGAGAGGATGGCTGATGTTCATCAGCGGTGTGGGAGGGTGAGAATGCGCTGTGGAATACAGATTTTTGACGTTCATCATCTCGGCTGAACTTGTTTGTAGGTGTGATAGAGCTGTTTTTCTACTTCTGGGTCGGAACTCTTTTGGCTGTTTGTTTCGTTGTATGTAGAAATGATTTTGTAAAAGTGAAAATGTTGACAGACCAGAACATACATACATGTAGGAGCGTTGTTATCTTGTTAGAAATGGTCTCTGTTGAGTAGGGGGGGGGGGGGGGGGTGGGGGGGGGGGGGGGGGGGGGGGTTTGTGTTGTGTCTCAGCTCAAAGCTGCTGCTAAGACAACAATGTAATCATTCCTTCATTTGGATTCGATTGTCTTTATTAACAATTAGTTAAAAAGAAAGACATTCTCTCATATGTTCTGCCATGCATTCAAATTCAAATGAAAAAAATTCACCAATTTCATTAGTTATAATTAAGTTAATGCAAGTCCACCAGATGCTATGGGGCACATTTAGTCTAGTTCATCACTTCATTGTACAGTGTCTACAGAAGGATTATTGGTCCCTGTTAATTTCAATAACATAAGTTCCAGAACAAAATTCAGTTTAAAGAATATTCTCAATGCTGAAACAAACTAGCAATTCATTAATGCATTTCCAACCTCTATATAAATGATACATCTACATCATCTACCATATAATAGCCACTGTCACATACTTGATCCTAAACGTCTTTGTATCTAGCTCATTAGTCTCCACCGTAGTACAGTGGTCATCTTCTTCATTTGTGTTGTCTAAGTATACCTTCTCAAACAAAACCCCTTATTTGTCTTTCTTCTCTACAAATTGGTGTCCAACTCAAAAGGATTCACATACTTCAATTCTTAATGTTTCAAGGAGACAAATCCTCCGCAATGGGGTCTAATGTTGAATTTTCCTTTCTCGGTTTACGTTTCTCTTTAATGTGATTTTTTTTCACCTGGGGATACGGCATAGCGCTCCAAATTTGGGAGGTCTATCTATTTGTGAGAGGGTGTATCCAGTTTTGGCCGGGATCCATCCCTAATCATTTCCATATGGGCCTCTAAAAATAGTTCCCTCAAGACTAGATCTCAATGCCCGGCCCACCTGTAGTTCCCGGAACATAAGCTCCCCCGTTTGAATTTCCGGGGATGAGTTGTATCAAATCTTCACTAATCGCATACCTCGGTCGTGAATTCTTAAAAACTTGCAAACAGACCCTAATTCCACTAACCTCGACACTTGTTGACATCGAATGTTATTAGGCGCGTAATTGATGTTTGTCACAGGCCTTTCAGATCCACACTATCTTGGGATTGAAGTTCTCGGTTTCTATTGCTGAGAACTGAAGCGATGGTGACGCCTTCCCGTTCCAATTCCAGCGAAGTTTCCGATTTCTATTCCGCCTCATCTGAACCTAGGGTTGCGGGTAAAACGCAACGTGAATCATTGGGACGGTTGTCCATTCTTCTTGCTTTTCGTTAATGACTAGGGATTCATCAAATTTCCCACCTTTCTGGACCTTTATGCGGATATCAAAGTTGCCGACTTGTATCACTTTATCCTCGTCGATCGGAGGCGGATACATAGGGGATATGGCCCCTAACTTTCTTAAATGGGAAAATTACATATCCCAGCATGACGTTTGGTGAAATTACATACTCCCACCCACGAGTTTTAAAAAAAAAATTCCCACCCATGTGGTTTCCCTCGTTTTACATCCAGCAACTTTTCTAATTTTTGTTCAATTTAAAAGATGCTTAATTAAACTTTACGTGAATGATGTTAAAGTGTTATATTTTGATCTTATGTCAAATCCAAAGTTTTTTAAGCTCACATGTGACCCGTGGGACCCAATGAAAATGCGCTCACATGTCAGATGTTTCATTGGGTCCCACGGTCACAAGTGAGCTTAAAAAACTACAGATTTGCTATAGGATCAAAATATAACACTTTAGCATCATCCATGTAAAGTTTCATCAATTTTGGATAACGTTTAATCATGTTTTAAATTGAACAAAATTAAAAAGTTGCTGGATGTAAAAACGAGCGAAACCACATGGGTGGGGAAAGTAAATTTGGAAACATCGTGGGTGGAGTGTGTAATTTCACTAAACATCATGGTGGGGGGGGGTTGTAACTTTCCCTTCTTAAATTGTACAAAGTACTTTACTCCCTCAGTCCTGAATTGATCGTTCTATTTGCTTTATGACACATTTTCCACTTCAACCTTTAACATATATCACTACAAGAAAAATCAGATTTTGCTACCACTGTATATCAGTAGCTAAATCATCAGTTTTGGTAGCTAAACACAACGGGCTACCGCATTTTATGATTTAGCTACTGATATACAGTGGTAGCAAAGGTCCTAGTGGCTAAATTAAAATAGCTACCGTTTTGGAATGCGGTAGCTATTTCGCTTTGGCCTCGCTACTACTTTTCCTATATCTAGATATTGCTACCGTTTTAGAATGTAGTAGCCAATGGCTACTAGTGTAACAATAGCAAAATAGCTTCGAGTATAACAGTTGTGAAATCGTTACTAGTACATCAGTAACAAAATCGATACTAGTGTAGCAGTAACAAAATCGCTACTAAAATATTGGTAGCAAAATGGCTACTAGCAAAGCAGTATCAAAGTTGCTACTAGTATAGCAATAACAAAATCGATACTAGAATGGTATATTATATATCTAGCTCTCTACTACACCACCTACTCTGAACAATGGCACCACCACCATTCAATCCCACACGAAGTGGGAGCCATGTGCCCGCGTAACTTGACTATGTTATGTGTACACATATAGGATAGAACCTTACAACGTATGAGTATAATTAGACCTCCATATCAATGACATATTTAATTCAAACTAGTGTGTTAAAATGTGCATAAAGCAGGAATCGATCCCCCGATGTTTGGATGAATATAGAATGTCTTAACCATTGTGCCATGATAGTTATTCACATCATATATAGAAACTACATGTATATATTGAATGCTTGATACTGTAAATATAAATGGAAGTTTTGGTCGAGACATGATCAAACCAGAGATATATTAAAATTAATAAAATAGATATATGGCCGATTATATAATATAACAAATTAATTTAATGCGACCAAAATAGTAAAACTAATAAAAATTTAAGTATATTATTGACTTAAAATTATAAAAAATTAAATTAAGTCTTATTATATAGTGTTACAATACTAATATAATATACATCATTACATGAAAATTAAAACTTTTAAATAATTGATTTTGTTTTGTAAATTTGTATAATATAATATTTTTATAAATTTTAATAGATGTATATTATTGTATAATCTTGACTATTTAAATTGTGTTAACTTTACTATTTTTCAAAATCCTACTAATTTGTGTGTTGTTTTTGTAAATTAAAAACATAATATATCGTATATTTATGTACGTTTTATTATAATTTTGTATACTTTTAACATTTTATAAATTTATACATATATATATATATATATATATATTATATATATATATATATATATATATATATATATATTCAACTTCCTTTGCAAATTTTAACCTACACATCAACTAATTTAAATTGTTATTAGTTTTAGTTTTTTTATGTTTTATTAGTTTATGTGGCTTTTGTAAATAAAAATCATATAGTAATAAAAACTGTATTAAATTAAATATATATAACACACACATATATATACACTTAACTAATTTAAATTATTATTACTACTATTTTATATTAATTTTGTAAATTTTAATCAACATATGTACTAATTTAAATAATTAATACTTTTACTCTATTTTATAATGTATTAATATGTATACTTTGAGACTTAAAAATATTATAATATCAAAAATATATTATGTTAGGTATATCATATATGATAAAATAAATTCTAGTAGTAGTATATAGTTTAATTATTTTTCACAAATTAGACAATTTTTATTTAATTATTGTTCTTTTTCAAAATTGTGATAGCTAAAAGCTAACCATATACTATATTGAAAAAATTAAAAATTTAAAAGTTTATATAAAAAGATAATATGTCCACTATGGCAGTAGCACTATAGGTTAGTATTTCAAACTATGTAGTAATCACAAGTTTAAGTTATAAAAAATAATTTTGATACCACATTCATTTGTTGTATTCTAGCATAATATCAACTAAAGTTATTAGCATTATTAGTTAGTAGCAATTTTGAAATTGAATTATATACGTATCACACATTTAAATTATAAGAGAATTATAATTTGCTATCACTTAAAAATTAGCTATCATTTTTATAATGTAGCACAATATTAGCCATAATCTCATTAACATCATTAGTCAATAGCAATTTCATAATTAAAGATAGTAACAATTTTTGCTTGCTAAAAATATTCGCTACCGACGCCAAAACAGTAGCAGAACGGCAACCGTGATGAGTGTTAGTAGCAATTTTATTAACTTAGCTTATCTATTTGGTAGTAGCAAATTTTAGTAGCAATTTAGCTACTAGTTATAATAGTTTCGCTACTGCTGCTTTAATAGTGGCACAATAGCTACCATGATTGAATTAGCCACATCTTGCAGTAGCTATTCCGTAATTTAGCTACCAACATTGGTAGCTAAATTGTTCTTACAAAAAGAACCAAGATGAAATCAAAATAACTACTACTAATGGTAGCAGACTTGTTAGGCGATAGCGATTTGGCTACTGTTTAAAAAATCTAGCTACCATTGTTGTTGTCGTAGCAAAATAGACACCACTATGTTAGTACCATTAAAAATCAGTAGCAATTTTTGAAAGTAGCTACCAATATATGTGTGGTAGCAAATCATTGGTAGCTAAATCTGTTTTTCCTTGTAGTGTATAAGATAAAATAATTGCATAAAACTAAATTTTGTAATATATAGTTAATCATGTAAGGAATCATTTGCAAAATTTAATTTTTTAAATTATTTTTAAATATTGTAATCAAACGACATGTGAGCAATACAGTCAATTTTAGACGAAGGGAAAATGTTATTTTGTCTGTCCCTTGACTTCACTTTCTGTCCATCGTCCTCAATTATAAATGGGTGGTCGATAGAATGGTTGATGAGAGATTATCACTTCAATCTGCCGGTTGTAGTCATTATCTTGGATTTTTATATCCCAAGCTTTTAGTTGTGTTGATATCCATGCTCGGTGCAATCACACAGCTATGGAATAGGATCCATATATTTGGGGGTCTAATATTTATTTTCTCCCTTAAAATTTTGGTCATAAGAAAAATGTATAAGGGTCCAAATTTATTTTGAATGAAACATATTTTAACTTTATTGAGATACATTCAAACATTATAATCATCATGATCAATGTAAATGTATAATTTAATTTAATAATGTTTCGATATTTATATAATTTAATTTTATAAAAGGTCTTATTTTAAATTTTGGCACAGAGCTCAAAAATCGTCAAGACGGGCCTGTTGATATCCTATGCATGGTCCTCGTCTATAGTCTCCCCTTCTATACGAAAGTCTTACCTTTCATACCTTCTTCTTCCTATTGACCATCCCTTGTACCTGCTTCTCTTATAATCTTCATTCTTTGTCTCCTCCTTTGTCTCTTAGTTGTGTGCCATGCACTCTCCTCCCCTCAATGCTTCTTCATCGACTCCTTGAATGATGTCTACCCATCCTGTTATTTTGCTTCCTTCCCCGCTTCCTTCTTCACTCTCTCATTTTGATTTTGATGGCTCGGTATACTACCAAACTAGATTCATATCCTACGTGTATAATGGATATGAACATAGTTGTTCAACACCTCTCCTAGTCCGTACTTTTGCCTTAGCTCTTCTTGTTGCTCCTTACAACAACATCAAGCAAACAATGCCCTTTGCTCAAATGCTTGAACTCGAACAGTTATCGCAAGTTTTCAAGTCTTTCTTTGGTAATGTTAAGTGGAAGTGGGTGTGTAGAGAGATTTTAATGGGGTTGCCCGACATCACGGAGTGGTAAAACGGGTTCACGGGTCGTGTTAGGTTAAACCAAACTTGACCCGTTTATTAAGTGTTAAAATATTAATCCTGATGAAGTCTTTCTATTTTTAGTCATGTTTTCTTGTTTTACTCAGTTTTTAGTTTTTCTATTTAGGGGCCGTTCGCCCACAGTATCTAAACGCAGCAAATGCTGCGAAAAGATAAAGCTAACTATAGTTAAGGAATCACAATCTGCCATGTGGACTAAAGTTGACATTTGGTTAAATAGAAACCAACTAAAAGCAGCCATCTGTCCTCAACTTTTGCAGTACAGAGATTAATCTGCAAAAATGCAGATTCGAACAGCCCCTTAGTAGCTTGAGAATAGGTCATATTAGTCGTTGAGTTGTTTCCTATTTTCTTCCTATCAACTTTAGGGGCGTTCGGTATCGGGAGTTCAAACGCAGCATTTCCTGCGTTAACATAAATGCTTATATGGTTAACCAATCCTAGACCATTATAGTTACTTTTGTCAGTTTACACTCCAATAGAAAGCTGACACATGTTTCAATTTTTTTTCAAAAGTAGATTAATCTTGTTATCGTGGGAATCGAACGACGCCTTAGGGGTGTTTTAACTTTTGACAAAAAGCTAGGTTTTAAAGCTTTATGATAAAGCTTACTCTAGTTAACAAATATCAACTTGACAAGTGTACCATAGTCAAATATGCAACAAATAATATATTGACATTTGTCCTTCACTTTGAGCAACACTACATTAATCTCCCATTCGTGTCCAAAGAACGGCCCCTTAGTCCAAATTGTTAGATAGTTGCTAACATTTAGCTAGTTTTCCTCATATTAACGTAGTACAACCAGCCTATAAATAGATTGGCTCTCATAATCACCAATCGCATAAAATAAATTTAATATTCAATCTCCTCTTATGTTTGTATACTTATCTTTTATTTCCATCAGTGGTATCTTAGCTATCAAACAAAAGTCTATGCTCTATGCCTTCCTCTATCCCAAACCATCATTATCATGCATGCCTATTCATCCAAAAAGCAGTTGTGACAGTACAAAAGAAGAGATACACACTAGTAGGAAAAGGACCTACCGCAGCGGTTGTTTGGTACCTATGGCAGCGGTTGAAAACCGCTGCGATGGGTGCCGCTGCGCTAGGTGAAAACTCTACCGCAGCGGTTGTAGAACCGCTGCGGTAGGTACTCTATCGCAGCGGTGTTTAGTTAGAACCGCTGCGTTAGACCTTTTTTTTTTAAAAAAAAAAACAACCACCTATCGCAGCGGTTGTTAATAAGAACCGCTGCGATAGACCTTTTTTTTTAAAAAAAAACCACCTATCGCAGCGGTTCTTATTAAGAACCGCTGCAATAGGTTATTTTTTTTTTTTTGTTTTTTCCATTCCAGCCTACAATTCTACCACACACACACCCAAAATCAATCAACCTGTGAAGATATAGCAATAAACAATGCCACCACAGTGGGCATTAGATCAACCATTTCACCATATAAATTGCCACCAAAACTTATCTACGGGCAATAATCCACTTACATTTACAATTTCATTTCACCAAATTAATCAAATATCAACAAAATCTTTACAGAACGACAATTGTTTCATGAGAATTTCAAAATCATCCTACTCAATCCTACCAAACCTAGATGCAACCTACATTAACGCTCATGAATTCTGCCCATTCTTCGAGCACCTCGGTTATATGTCCTTCGTTGTAACCGTCTACCAACTCTTCAAAAGCCTTGGAATTAACAAAAAAGAAATATGATTAGTTGCTAATAATACTTTGAGTTTAAGAATCAATGTTAAAAATTATCTACAAAACCAAAAAATTTCGAGAATGCTACTTACCAGGTCTAGAGACTTCTCTGGCAAGAGTCTCGGTCCCGCTATCAAGTCACTCATAAACCGAATGACATAGTAGCACATTCCGAACCTCCCGGCTGCTGTGGACACTGCACATGTATATACGTACATATTCAAAATCGATTTAACACATAAATTATAATACTGTTCCTATTTTAAATCTAATGAACATATTACAAAATTTGAATAAGGACTACAAAAATACCTTGACTACATTCCACGGAATCTCTCTTAAGTCTCTCTCCTCGGACTTGCGTCATTACAGATACAAAGGCACTAGAATTCATACGCACAAAAAAGTAAAAGTTATCAACTGGATGATTAAGAAATAACTAAAAATTGATAATTAATCAAGTTAAGTAAATCATCACCTCATCAACATGTTATATATAAGTGGCCTCTTGGGACGCAGAGATGCTGAGTCAAGCTGCAGGACTCTTGGGCTTTTTATACATAGAACGAGCAAAGACCAGTGTCGGCTGTTCATAGATTACAATACAGGCAGAACTTAATTCAATCAATTACATAATACAAATATCATAATTTTTAAACTAACTTAACATTAGATAAAATTCTTACCCTTGATGAAGAGGCAACATGATGTAAGATTTATGTAACTGCACACGCATGTATCACATTCGACAAGTACTGGACCAACGCTTGGGGGTCAGATCCCATATTAGCTTCGGAACAGTAGTCAGGGCATAGGAACCCGAAACTACTATTCTCATGTACTTGGACCGCCTTGTCATCAATAAACCTGCACAATATAAAGAAACAAATATTATGAATTTAATTTTCAAATATACAGAGTAAAATGTGTACAACATTTGCTAATTACTCACATGCAAGCCGATTTGAGAATCGACGCAGTCAACCAATCCTTCGTGAACAACTCCACAAAATCAGTAAGATAGATTTCAAAACTCTGAGCGCCTCTGTAGTGAAAAAGATCCGGTCTTGGTTCCATTGTAACCGAATCTCTTCCTGGCGGCGTCATCAGTAGTGTGGAGTGTAACAGTTTCAGCATGGGGGGTAAGGCATTCAGAACCGCCGGTTGTAGCAAATTCGATCTCATCACAACTCTAGTCGCGGATGCCATCGAAGGATTAGCTGGTGGAACAACAACTCTCTTTCCTTTTGCCTTATCAGAATTTGATTGAATGTGTTCCTAATATATTAATTTAATAAGTATATGTTTCTACTCTAGGATATGTTAAAGAATAAGTTTTTTCATGGGGTTACCTGCTGCTCCCCAAGCCTAATCAATCTACAGGGCCACTGTACTGCATTGGATTCAGCTTGACGAAGGGTGGATATGTCTGCACTGGGCACCGGTATCTGACAATCCGCGTAAGCAGGCGCGTAACCTTCAACAAGCACCCGGCATGGTACTCTCGGAGCGCTGTATTCCTCATGGTGTCTCCATCACAAGACTTGAAAAGTTTTCCCCACCCTACTTCGACTTCGTCAACGCCAATCACTTGGAGCAATGTGCAGTCAATTGGTTGCTAAATTTTCAAAATTAAAGATTTTAGATGCAGATAAACAATTGTATATTTGTTTTTTTTTTTGTATTTGTAGTTAACATGTTGTTCTAACCTTGAGAGATGAATATGGAAATGGGTTGACGGAGTGAACACTACTGGGAGGCACTGCTGCGGGGCTCTGATGCTTGTGGCTGATCTGGCGGTCTAGAAACCTCCTGACTCATCCTCTCAGATCGGATCATCTCCATAGCTTGAGCGATCGACTGCTGAAACTCACTTCGTAGTCGCTGCTCGAGCTCCGCATTCTGGCGTAAGTGCTCCTCATATGAAATGCTCCCTCCTGCACCGTGTCTCGACCCAGGATTCCCGAAGGCTTGGCGTATACCGACATGACCGCCAAAGCCTACTGCACGACCCGGATGATCCTTCTTCCCGAGAGCGCGGGAAAGTGGATCATCCTGCCTAACGGGCTGCCAAGAGCCCTGGGTGATCTGGGAGCTTAACTCTTCCTGTTATGGAGTTTAATAAGTCAATATAGATTCTTCGGTTTATTTAACTGCTATTGTTACTCTATAAATATAATAAACATTTTTTAAACTAAAAATCACTTACCTTTGGTTGATGACCTCTCTCGTGGCGTCATCATACTCAGCAGGTGCCGCCGGATTTGAAGTTTTCTCCGTCGACTTAAATCCCAAACCTTCATCCTTCGTTCGCTGACATTCGAGCCAGCTGGCAGCAACCCCTCTTTCTCCCACTGCGGCACACGCTGAGCAATACTTGTACTCCCCATGTGATGGGGGTAACGATTTTTTTTTGCATTTTGTTGTTGTTTCTCACGTATAGCCTACATATAAGTATGAAAAGACAAATTATGCAAATAATATATGAAAAAGACGAATTAACCAAATGAACTGTAAGGACACTTTAAACATTTATCATACAAAAGAACAACTACTACTGTTAAACTCACCTTGAACTCAGGGGTCAAACGCTTCGCAACAAACTCATTCCACTGCTCTTCAGTAATACCATCGTATTTTGCCACGTGGTCTCCGATCATCCACATCTTCACCTTCTGCCTCCTCTATCTCTGCGGGCTCCTCACAGTAAATGTACTGCCTCGTGAGCAGAGATCTGAAGTCTTTGAATTGTGTGGCAATCCCCTTCATCACATCATCCTTCAGAGATGGATCTATACAGAATCGGTCCTATATGCACAAAAAAAATGGATTAGTGTAAAAAAATAACTATATAAATCTAAAAACAAACTATTAGTGTAACAAATACCTTCAGACGCTCAAATATCTGCTCCTTCAACGCCTGAGACACTTGTCTAGATGTTCGTATTCACCCCTATAAAGCACACAGTTATTTGGGCAAGCATGAATCTTTTTATATTCAACCCCCATTGGACACATCATTTCTTTGCCTCGTAGGTGGATGTAGGAAAGACCATTCTCATCAGGAAGCATATCATGTATCAGCTCTAGAAATGACGTGAAACACTTGTCACCAACTCCATATTTCCCCTTTAAGTTGAACAAATTAAGTACACAGCAGTCATTTTGTGTATTTAACGCATGAAGGGTACAAAGGTGTCTTTGATGCGTCCAACAATCTTTGATACTCTTCTGGCTTATCGACAAAAGTATCGGCAACATTTTCTAACATTTCATCCATTTGTTCATCATGTGAGTGGTCACGCTGTCATCGAATCCTGAATCACTTAACGGTACCGACTCATTGATGGTATTGAAGGTATGGGCGGTACTTGCGTAACGTGGATCATGAGCACTTGATGATGTTGAAGCACTAGCTGCAACGTTTTCTCTCCATGAAAATTCCATCTTCTGTAATATGGCATGAATCCACGGGACTTAGATGAAATCTAATTTCCTCCTCAATGTCTTCATATTTCCTTACGACCCCACAGTCAACACAAGGACATGAAATCTTGTCCGCCTTTGTTTGTCCTTGTGTTGCACTGCCGCTTTGAGAAATTCTTTCAGCTTCTCATCAAAATAGTTATCCCCTCGATAACCGTACATCCAGTCACGCTCCATTCTATATGTGAAAACAAACAACAAATGTTTAGATTGATTTGTCTTTCAGTTTCGTCTGCATTTATATATGGAGCATGTTTCTACTGGATGTACGGTTGCAACCAAACTCAGCACTACTCTATGGTTACAACCTAACTAACGTAGCCTAAGTACTCTAACTTCACAACGTAACTAATCTAGCCTATTCTAACAATTCTAAACACATTTAATTTAACTTCAACAAATCATTGCATTATTAAAACAAAAATAAAGTTTAATTACTTACTTGTTTTAAGGTTGTACAGAGGGGGAAGCTAGGACACTGCTTTGGTGATGGGCTGGGAAAGTACTGGTACAAATCCAATAGCAGATTCAGAAGACCTGACAAAGAAAAGTAAAGATTGTATACACAAATAACAAATAAAATTAATTAATAAGACTATTACGATTCTAGAAAAAATTCGGCATGACCTTTGCGTAATCGTGTTAATCCCATGCTTATCATTAAGCATTCACCAACATCTTATTTACCACGACAAAAAATTCCACAATTGGCAGCAACCATTCGCAATCACTCAATATTAACCACAACCACTTTTCGCAATAATTAATTAAACAAACAAAGAGAAAACATAGATGAAGATGTTACCTTTTCACTCTTACTTCACAGCAGAATAAATAAGGAAGAAGAAGTACAGACCACCCCAATTACTGCAGACATCAGGGAAGCAAGGAAATAATATTAGGGGGGGCAAGAAATCCATTATTATAAGCATTATCATATAAGAAAATAAAAAAGAGAAAAAAGATAGATGATATTATTACCTTTCAGCTCATGCTGCACAACAGAAGCAATGAGGAAGAAAGAGACACAGAGACCACCCCAATTACTGTAGACAGCGGTGAAGCAAGGTAATAATATTAGGGGGGGGGGGGGAAGAAATCCATTACTATAAGCATTATCATATTAAGCACGTATATGAGGAAAAAATGTATCATCGTTTTTGTCTCCATTATGGTCGTATAAAATACATTATTAATTTAATGAGATTAGAGAGTGTGACTGAATTGGTGACTGTAAAAATTAGTCACTGCAAATTCCATAAAAATTAATTAAGATAACTTATAGCTATGAACTTAACTAAAAAAAGTATTTTTTTAAAAATTAATTAAGATGATTTATTAGTAACTTATAAATTAAACTAATAAAAATATCTTTTTAATAAAGTTCCCTATTTTAACAAACATTGTCAGGAACAAACTATATTTTTTTTATCGAGTGTTGTTTATTTCATTTGTGTAAAATGTTAGACATGGAGGACGTGAGAAGCTGTGACTCTCCATCAAATAGCTGGATTTGACCTTTTCTACACACAGATATAATATATAAAATATTTTCACAATCAAAGAAAAGAATCCAAGCAACTAATTAATTAAAGTAGCTTTGTCACCTACATAAGATAATTATCTTAGGATCAAAACATGTTTGTACTCGGTTGTCTTCAGGCTGATCATTTCAACGCGACTCCTAAATGACCAACTTGATATCATGTTTGATTATGTTTCAGGTCAAGTCCAGCGGAAGAAATATTGATACATAACTTACTTATCGAACATTAGTAGCTTTTTCCAAAAATAATCTCTAGTAATATATTACGAAGAAACAAGTGCATTATCACTAGCATCATTGTAATTTGACGCAATTTTCCCGTACCGTTTTTTACAACTTTGGGTTGTATGCAGAGGGCACAAACACAAAAAATCAACTCAGGCATTTTATCGAACACCTTATATGCACTATTTATACTTGTTCAATAATCTATCTATATTCAAATTATGCACACACAACTAAACTAACAATCAATAACTATATTACAACAAGTTATTCAATCAACAAGACAATAATTAACATAATTTCGAAGTTAGAAATCGGATTCGAACCTAGGTTCGCGCAGCACCCACGTACGACGCCTGCGACCTGGACTTGGGACGGCGAGGGCAACGGCGACGGCGACGGCGGTGGCGGTGGCGCGCGCGGAATGAGAAGGTGGCGGTGTGGCGGAGTCGCAGGCGTCGTGAGAATCGCCGTCGTCTTCTTCGTCTTCGTTCTCGCGATTACAGAGAAGAGAATGAGAGAGAAGATGAACTGGAGCGATTTGGGGGAAATAAAAGAGCTCTATCGCAGCGGTTCCTACTAAGAACCGCTGAGATAGGTCTGCAAAAAAGACCTATCTCAGCGGTTCTTAGTAGGAACCGCTGCGATAGAGTTGTTTTTTTTTTAAACGACCCTAGCGCAACGGTTGTTATTAACAACCGCTGCGATAGAGTTGTTTTTTTTTAAACGACCCTAGCGCAGCGGTTGTTTTTACAACCGCTGCGGTAGGGGCGCTGCGATAGACCATTTCTGTACTAGTGACATCAACACCATCACTCTATCAATTTTAAGTAGCTATAGCCTCTGCCATCATTTCTATACCACCGTACCTGAAAGAAATAAAAGTTTCAATAGCCTTCCATTTCAATGTCTTTTCATCTTCTCACATACTCCCTCCGTCCTGAATTGACTGTCCTGTTTGCTTTATGGCACGTTTTTCCACTTCAATATTAAGCATATAAGATAAAATAATTTTATAAAACTAATTTTTGTAATATATAGTTTATCATGTAAGGATTCATATGCAAAACTTAAATTTTCAAAATTAATTTATCTTATATGTTAAAATTGAAGTCAAACGACATGTCCAAATAGTAAACATGACGGTCAATTCAGGACGGAGGGAGTACTTATCATCTCACAAATTCTCTGTCGTGGGCAGTGATATCCACAATCAAATATTTTATTTGTTGTGGATACTAGCTAATAACTATTGCCTCCTTCCCAAAGTGAGGTAATAAGTTTTGAGTGTGTCTTTTTTGTATCTTTACAATATGAACGGTCCTTTTGGTTCCACCTCCAGTATATCTACTCGGTGTTAGACAAAAAAAAATTATAATCGGTGGTCAATCCAGATGCGGGTCATATTTGACTATCATGAATTATTTGTGGTGGTGGAGATGGAGTTCCGGAGCTTGTGGCCAACACTATTCATGCTTAGAAAGCTACCCAAAAGGAGATTACAAAGAAGGATAAAAAAACCCTCTATCATCAAGGGGTAAATGATGAAGTGTTCGAGAAGATTAATGCAACAACTACGTCAAAGGAAGCATGGGATACCTTGACAACCACTTTCAAAGGTGCGAAGAAAGTCAAGAAGGTGAAGTCACAAACCTTACGATGCCAATATGAGTTGCTGCAGATGGAGCCTTCAGAAACGGTGTCAAAATACATCAGTCAACTCCTGGCTTTGACGAACCAGATGAAGATCAATGGCGAGGTTAACAAAACAGACCAACGTGAAGAAGATCCTACGGTCACTAACACACCCAGTTCGACAATGTTGTGATAACATCTGAGGAGGGTCACAATACCGTCAAGATGACCGTAAATGAGGTGACAGGGACGTTGCAAGTACATGAGCAACGTATGAATGAGAGAAAGACGAAGAAGCCAATCGAGCAAGCCATGAAAGCTCGTTTCTTTCGTAGAAGACCAAGCTGGTGAGCCAAAGAAAGACAAGGTGGTTCCGGCCAGAGAGGAAGAGGTTGTGGATCATATATAGATCGTGGTGGCTACAACAATTATGGAGGCCAAAGAAATCAAAATGATGGTGAAGATAAGTCAACGTCCAACCGTCAAAGAGATTACGATGGTAGTCGTGGACGAGGCCCAGGTGGAGAATGAGGAAGTATGAAAGATATGATGTTCAATGTTATGCATGTAAAATGTATGGTCATTATGCCTCAGAATATAGAAGTAGAGGCAAGGACCAAATGGCAAATTATGTGCAAAATAGTGTGATGATGACCATACACTCTTGATGGTCACGAATGATGGGGGAACCAGATTGCCAGACTTGGTTCCTTGACACTATCTGCACCAATCATATGTGTGAAAAGAAGGAGTTGTTTGCCCTTGATGAGTCAATTCACACCATAGTAAAATTTGAAGATGAAAGTAAGATCCCAGTTGCTGGTAAAGGAAAAATTCTCATCATTTTGAAAAGTAGAAACCAAAGGTATATCTTTGATGTCTTCTATGTGCCCAAGTTGATAGCTAATTTGTTGAGTATTGGTCAACTGCATGAACAAAGGTATAATATGAAGGTTCGTGGTGGCAAGTATTATGTCCTTGATGAAAAGGGTACATTAATTCTCATTCCTACTATGACTAGAAATTGTATGTCTCTGATTGATATCTCTAGTGGTCTTTATCATTGCTTGTTTACTATAATCTCTGATGAGTAATGGTAGTGGCACTTAGTTACAGTTTGGCCATATGACTTGCATGGTTTAAAAAAAGTATTTAGAGAAAATATGATGAAGGGTTTACCAGAGATAAATCATCTTGAGAAATTGTGTGAAGTTTGCACCGTCGGAAAGCATCACCAATCACCTTTTTCAGGAGATGAAAAACGAGCTTCCCATCCTCTTCAGTTGGTGCACTATGATGTATGTGGTCCAGTGAGTACCATGTCAAATGGTAACAATCGGTACTTTCTGACCTTTATTGATGATTTATCTCGGGAAACTATGGGTCTATATTTAATAGAGGAAATTTGAGGTCTTAGACTACTTTAAGAATTTCAAGGCCTATGTAGAGAGACAAAGTGGCTACTCACTTAAGGTTCTGAGAACTGACGACGATGATGAATATGTCTCCAACAAATTTAGGAAGTAATATGAAGAACAAGGGATAAAGCATGAAGTGACATGTCCCTACACCCCTCAGCATAGTGGTGTTGTTTAACAGAAGAACAGCACCATCACAATATGGTGAGGAGCTTGTTGAAGACCAAAGGGAAAACAAATTCTTTCTGGGCGGAGGCTATCTTTTATTTAGCTTTATTAGGAAAATTATGTATATGGTAAATATCACAAAATATGGGCAAGTGGACCCAATCAAAGTAGTAGTAAAGAGTGTCGTTCCACTATGAAATTGACTATCTGTCTCCCTAGCTTTGGTATTCGGTAACAGAACAATAATTAAAATAGGGGTTTAGCCGGTGGCAAGCTTAATGGTTTGATTCAAGAGAAATTGCAAACTAAATATGGGAACTAAAATTGGTTGTTAATGGATTTGGATAGAAAGCACCCTAGGATGGTTATTATCGCCTAAATTCACCCCAACTTCACTTATAAACCCATTTCACTCAAATTGTCTATTTGAACTATTGTAATGACCTTCTAAGTCATGGAATATTCAACTCTTACCTAGATACTTCCAACTCCCAAATCAAAAAGAGTTCAAATCACTGGATAGCATTAATTGCAAGTCCACATTAATAGCCCCAAATCTCACCTACTAATCAAGCTAGCACAATCTAGGGGTTCTCTCTCCTTTTGGTCACAACCCCTAACTCAAAGTCTTGTGTTGTTGGGAATCACCACAAATGCCATAAATGATCAAGTTATAACATTAAATGAACAAGAGATAAAAACAATAAGAATTAATGAAGTAAGGGTTTACAAGCTAGTTGGGGGATTCAAGTTCAAATCCCCATCCCAAAGTGCTAAATAGGACTACTCAAACACAGAGATAAGTAAAAGAGAGAGAAAAAAAAGCCATTGTTGAAGGTGGTTGAGCTTGGAGAAGGTGCGCTTTCTTCTTCTTCTTCCTTCTCTTCTTCTTCCTCTTCTTTTCTCCCTCAAAATTGCCTCTCTCTCTGGGTTTTAGTCTCTAAGTGTGTAGAAGTGAAAGTGTGAGAGCTGCCTCAAATCTGGGCAAATTTAGAAAAAATTACGCGTCCGACCGACCCACAGTGGGTCGGTCGGCCTTCTGGAGACGGGGCACGTGACCTTTTTAAGTTCCGACCGACCCAGTGTGGGTTGGTCCTGTGGGTCGGTCCAATGCAGAGATGAATTTCTGTTCCAGGAGCTTCCGACCGACCCAGTGTGGGTCGGTCCATGGGTCGGTTGACTGCAGAAACATATTTCTCTAACTTGCGCGGGGCCTAGAATCTTCATTATGGATCGGAATTGCTCCCCGTTTGCGGCGTTGGAAAGCTTGAAGGATGGGGAATCTTTTTATGCATGCAACTAGCTCTAAAAGGGTCCAAAAGTATGCTCAAGGTGAGCTTTTACCTATCAAAAGATCAAACTATATAAGTTCACTATTAATCACAAAAACACTCTATTAAGTGGTGAAATGAGCTATGCACCAAGTAAAATGAAGGTGTATAAAGACATTAAAACATCATTATTTCACCACTTATCAACTCCCCCACACTTATCTATTTGCTTGTCCTCAAGCAAAATTTGCTAGGAACCCACAATAGGAAGGTACATTTAAAGCAAGCAAGTGTTTAGATGAATTCTTGAATACAAGTGAGCAAAATTTGTGAAACATCTCAAGAGGAGTGAAACCAACCTTCTCATGGTGACATGGGTGTGCTTAGGGCAAATAAAAATATAGAGTTTTGGGGTATGATATAGAGTGCTTCCAAGTTCTTAAAGATTTTTGGAACTTGGAGAACTTTTACCATGGCTAACTTCTCTCAAGAATGGACATTGAGGAAAAACAAAAGGAAAAATAGAGATTTGCATTTGATTCACTTTTGTAACAAGAGATGAGAAGAGATAATTTGGCATTTTGCCTTTCTTTAATGAACACTCAACTCTCATTTATTGGTTACCTATGGTGTCTCTCAAGTTCCTTTATAAACATTTTTCACAAGGAAACACCCCTTAGCAATCGATCCCTATATGAGAAGATAGAAAGAACCTCTAATCAATAAAAATTCACCAAGAAAGGGATTTATGGATGCACCGCATGAAATACCCCGAGTAATTTCCACTTTAAATTAGTGAAGTTTAAAAGTTGAAACACTCCTGAACAATTTAATTTAGCATATACGTGTCCGAAAGCGTGACAACGTTACCTATTAATGTAATCACGTACTTATATATGTACGAATACGAAAATACATGTACGTAATGTTACGATATCATAACGTTGTAAATAATAAATAATAACGTCACATAAGCACATTTAATTAAAACGCGATAAGTATATACATATACGTATATATACAACTAACAACGTAACGAATAAATGGTCACGTATAAAACTACTAACGTGACATACTATATAGTCGCATCTGTATACAAACTACATAGCATATACTTGGTACAAAAAAAGAGCGAATACGCTCCTGCCAGGATTCGAACCCGAAACCTCTCGTACCTTCCCAAATGTCTTAACCGGCTGAGCTATGCTCATATTCGATAATTACCTGCACTCCTAGACACAAAAGTAAATAACTACTAGACCCCAATATAAAACTATAATAAAAATCAGTCCTATTAAAGTCTAGCATGTCCGAAATCCAAGCTGAAACAACTCTTGAGCTAAACCGATTTTGGGGTTAAGAATGATTAATTGTTTTCCCTCCTTCCCATACAGACTACTTTCCCTGCAATTCACAAACCCTTATGTCATGTTCCCTGCATGCGAGCCATGTTCTGCCTGGTTCAAAAAAAAAAAATTCTCATGCCCACATACATCGGTGTCATCCCTTTCCTCCTCTTATGTGGTCATCTCGGTTTGATAACCCACTCAACCCCTTCATTTCCCTCCATATGCTCCATGATCAGTGCAGTTCCTGAACGAGTTGTCTGCCTCAGTTTCCTTACTTCTTGACGCAAGGGCCAGAAGAGCATGTAAACTCTCGCTCAACCTTGCCATTTATCCTTGGTGTAAAACAGGACAAAGCCTTCAACTCCTCATAGTTCTCTTCTTGCTGCGTGGCCTCAAGATGCCTGTCCATGCATTAACCCCTCTTGATATCCCTGCCATGAATGCGCCAGGATCTCCCCAGAAAACAGCTGCATTTTGGGGCTTGCACAGCAGCTCATGGTAAGACCAGGAAACAGATTCTGATGCACACTCCTTCTTCTGTTTTCTTTTTTTTTTTTCCTTTACTTTCCTGATATATGAAACACCACAGAGTTACTCACCCCAATCTCTGGTTCCTCTCATGCGTGAACTTCCATGCAGTCTCTAGACTTGTTAAAAAAGATCCATGGGTAAAAGCTACCGATTCCTCGTTGGAGCACAATCAGAAGGTGAGGCCGTAACAAAAAAAAACCAAGCCTCTGGTTGCTATAAATCTTTCCACATTTGCTGGTTTCAATAGGATCTAACAAGTGATCATTTTTTTTCTCAGTTATCAAGAGCTTGAGAGGTTACATTTGTGCCCAGAATCAGCCAAGGGGAAAACCAACTAAGCTACTGAATCGGTGAGCTACCCTTGGACAGGTCTCATAAATAGAAAACCAAGAAGAATAAAACCTGTTAGAAGCTAACTGGGTAGCTAATTCTAATTGTCCGAGTTTTGTCCTTCTGTGTGCTAAACTCCCAGAAGCAACATAAGGGTTGAGTTGGCTTGATTAATGTCTTTAAACGGTGCCAAAACAGTTGTAAACTGCTGTTCATAATGTAACAGATATACCAACAACTTATGAATTAAATAACAAGTTAAACTTGTTCAAAAAGAAAAAAAAACAAACAAACCTGTATAAACCCATTAATGAACTAGTACAGGAGGGGATTGCAGTCTCTGCAGATAGTGGAGTTTCATGCGCATCAACTTCTCAGGGATAATATAGAAACTGTTTTGGCTGGGTAATCTACCTAAGAACTTGGTAACCCTCTAGACTAAGTATAAGCAAGATAGGAGGGAGTCACAGAGAACTGATAGAACATAAATAGCGAAGAAAGAAGTAGAGGAGTGCAGAAATGCAGTTTTGATTTAGTAGTTTTCGTTTCTGCTGAATTAATTTCAGAACAGTAGCTCTTGTTGTCTTGGGTCTGATCTAGAGGTAAAACTGTATCAAGATCTTAACTAAGTAACTAAACAAGTACTAGGAGATAGGGTAGAAATCAGAAGGATAGCAACGGAGAAGAATATAGAAGTTTCAGATTTCAGTTTCTGAAATCTTTTAGTTCAGTTAAGATAAGTTCGGTAGCAATAACAATATTGTCCTGGGATGGTTATGAGGTTAAGTCTTGATTTAACACTTAGTTAATTAGGTAGACAATTTTGGGGAGTAGAAACCAGATTAAAGAACCAAGAGAAAAACAGGAGGAAAAGAAATATACACCAACATTGGGTTTCAGTTTGTTTTCAGTGCCCAGTTTCTGCTCCATGAGGTTCCAGTAGTTCGAGCAGTATTGTTGCGGATCTGCCTAGAGTTCAAACCTTGGTAAAACCACTAACTACGGGAGTAAGTAAGCAAGGGAAAATTACAAGCCAATTAGTAACCAAAGAAAAGTGTTACAGTAGTACATGACTTCAGTTTCTTCTTTTAGTCTGTGTAACAGATTTTCAGATACGAAGTCTTTGTTGCCTTGGGTTGCTTGAGGGTTAAAACTACATTAAGAAGATAACGAAGCAGCTAGATAAATAGGGGAAAGTAAAAAAAACCAGATCAACAGATTAAAAGAAAAATAAAAGAGGAGAGCAGATACTAGTTTTGGTGTTTCAGTTTACTCAGTCCCACCAGTCTCGGTATAATTGAGTTACAGAAATATGGTGAGTGTGTAGCGGTTTGAGAATGAACCCAAGACATTTCTAACAGAGTGGACTAAGTTGGTGAATTCAGTTGGAAGATTAGCAATCAAGTTAGCAGCCTAACAGAAAGAATGAGAAGAGGGTATAACCAAAATCGAGTTTCTGATTTCAGTTCCTTTTCATTTTAGGTGAGGAGCATTTCAGTGTCTGTTAACTAGTAGTCTTGAGTCTGTTTTGGGGAATAAGAAAGTGTATTAAGATTACTAACTAAGTTGCTAAACCATTTGAGGAAAACTTGAAAACTTAAATGCGTGGACAGAAGGAAATAAAAGTAAACCATATCAGATTTTGTTTTTTGTTTTTAGTGTCGAGAGACTTCTGTCTCAGTAGGGGTAAGTTCTGTAAGATTATCAAGCTACTTAGATTGTCTTTGAGTTTAAAACATAGAATCAACACTTAATTGAGTAGATGAGAGCTTAGGGGAAAATTGGGGGACAATTACGAGTAAAACGGAAGAGGATAAAAGTAAGGATATCAGGATTTCATATTGCAGTTTTATAGTTTCAGTTTTTAGTTCCTTCCCAGTTGAGCGTAAGGTTCTCTGTAACAAGAGCAATTCTGCCTTGGGTTGTCTTAATGTTAGAACCGTGACAAACATATACTTAAGTAATACTGCTAGGCAAGTTGGGGGAAGTTGAGAATCAGAGGGTAAACAAGAAGAGTAATCAGGTAGGAGAAAGTTTATCAGTTTCAGTCTTTTTTTCAGGTTTTCATTGTAGGAGTTCTGTGCGATTCATACAGGAATTACATGAGTGTGAATTGGGCTAGATTAGAGTTTTAGATATATTAAAGCATCAAACAAAGAAGATAAATAACTTGAAAAATTTTTTTTTAAGGCAGATTCATGAATAAAAAGAAAGATAGAAGGGAAGGGGCCAGTTTTGTGTTGCAGTTTTAGTTTCTGCCCAGCTTAGTATTAGGAAGTTTCAGTAGTTATATCAGGTTGGTCTTGGGTTTGTCTTTAACAGGGAAACCTGGATTAAACACTTTAGGAGAAACAAGGGAAGAAACATATCAGTGGCTGTTCCAGTTTTTGTATTTTATCAGTTTCTGATTCTGGGATTTCAGGTTGTTTAAGAAGTTTCGGTGGCTCTAACTTAGTGCCTTGGGGCGTTTAGAATTAAAGCGGTAACTAATGCATAACTAAGTAGTCAAACAAGTGGGGGAAAAACAGAAGATAGATTCAGAACAGAGAAGAAAAACAAAGAAGAGTTATCAGTTTCCAGTTTCAGGTTAGATGAGTTAAGTGTTTCAGTTTTCCTTTTGTTGCAGTTCAGTTTAGCTTAGTACCGAGGGGTTTGAGGGAGTTGAGGTGAGTTTATAATGAATCTAAACACCTTTAATATGCCTTAGAAGGTTTATATACTTGATGGGAAAGAATCAAACAGCAGTAGAGTTAACTAGATACAAGTGCCAAGAAGTAATACTTAGATTGTTGTTTCAGATTTTATTAAAGGTATAGCTTCTGTATAACTGATTTCATGGGGGTCATAAGAGTGATAGTCGATTGATAATGAACCCAACACCTTTCTAATGTGTCTAGCTAAACTTAGGGAACATCTTGGGAAGTTTAGACACCCTAGATACATTAAAAAGCGTGGTAATATAAGGTTATGTACTAGAACCTTGTTTCAGTTTTGAAACACTTAAGCTTCAGTATAAAGGAGTTCTAACAATAATTGGGGAGAGTTATTGTGTAAATAACGAGCTTAAAACATAGCTATTTAGCCGAGGAAAGAATACACTTTAGGTAAGTTAAATCCATCCTAGGAAAACTTGTTACAAACTAGCACTTTGAGTACTCTAAAACGTTAGCTAGAGGAAAGGACTTTGTTAACGTGTGAGTTGACTATGTGAATGTCCTAGGAGTAAGATAATCCTAGGATTAATACTTGGGAAGTTCTAAGGGTTAATATAAACTATGCACTTAACAACATACCTAGGGGACAACACCCGTTATAAAGTGTCATCACATGAAATCATGAACTGACACGTTACTTTTAATCAACACTAGGGCCGTAACGAACGCCACTCGGGACCCCGTGCGTGAGACGACACGTGCTTCTGAAAAAGGTATGGACATGTGTGGTTCGTATGTTGCCGTGTTACACGGCTTGTTTGCTGTGTGCCTTGTGTGCAAATGACCGTAAGATTAATGCATGAAATTGGATTGCTTGCTTATCTTGCTTACATGATTGCTATACCATTGTTGCATATGATTTGCGCGCACACAGTAGTTTAGTCCCTTCTCGTTTATGGAACTTGAATGAAACACGACGAACTACGCAAACAAAACGAAACAACTATACAAGAAGAAATCTCCACTTAAACTATAGGGGACTTCTAATGACACCCACTATGGTGTAGAACTTATAATGTTAATGAAAAGTAAAGTACCTATTGGTGGAACATATCCTGAGGTCTCGAGATGACCCCGCCTCCTCGACGCACGACACCGGGAATAGAGGATTGGCTATGAGAAACGTTCTTCAACTTGTGGTGATAAGAGAATTCACAAATAACCCTTAAAGAAACAAGGCAAGATTAGCACCTACATGAGATGGTCACGGGATCTAAACTATATCCCCAGACCTGGTGCAAGGAAAGAGAAAGAAAATACACTTTTAAGGGAACAAGAGAAAAGAAATGAAAACACACAACGCTCGAATGATCCCATAGTGAGGATCATGGGTATAACATACCTATGCACACGTTTTATTACTTACATAATTGTTGTTGCTATACTAGCAGCTCGTTTTGCTTGGATGCGTGTTTGATGTGCTATGATGCCAGCATGTTATGCTTGGATGTTTGTTGTTATTGCTATGCTACCTTAAAGTGTGTATGATATCATGATGTATTGAGGTGTGCTTTACTGCTTTATTATAGCATGTAAATTGATTTAATAATATTCGACCAAGTAGTCGTGTGGCCCGGCAACATGCGGGCTACACACGTTCATACTCAGCGTAGTTTGCTGAGTCCTTCCCAACCCAAATTTTTACAGGTATTATGCCGGACGATAACGAGCGTAGGCGGGATGGCTACCATGGGGGTAGTCCATCAGGGCATAACGTTTGAGGATGTGGCCGTATGTTTAATGTACCCGAGATGTAATTTTTAGTTTATAATTTGGTAATTTTGTTGTAGACACTCAACATTTGGAATTGTATCTTATATTGTATATGAATTTTGGTGAGAGCTGTTTCCAGTCATGCAGACCGTAACTTGATGTTGGTAGAGTGGTCATGTCAACCACGTGGGTGGTTGGCGTCTGTAGCACCCGGATGATAATGAGAATCCGCTGCGTACTTATCTGGTAATATGGCGAGGCACTTGGTTTTGTACTATGGATGTTTTATTCGGGGGGTGTTACACCGCAAATAATTGCTCCTTAAGAGAGTCTTTTTGAAAAATTTGGTGAAAAATTCTAAGAATTCATGGAAACATTTGCTTACTATAAATGTAACTTCTACATGGAAGCTATAGATATGCATAAGGAAATTGAGTAGTGCACCAAAAAGAAAAGGTCGTTTCCCCCACACTTGAATGGGACAATGTCCTCATTGTTCAAAGCAAAACTCAAGGGAAAAACAAACATAAGACCTTTTCGAAGCACATAACATAGAGTTCAAAAATGTAATGCATTGTGTAAGTATTAGGGAGTTAGAGAACTAGTACTCCCCTGATAAGATGTGAGTTGGATGAAGGTTTCCCCCACACTTGATAGTGTCCGGGGTCTTTGAAGCGCTAGCTCCGACGGTGAAGAGTTGGAGGCCCTAGGAAAATTTTGCAAGAGTTCCTCTTGCATTTGTCCCAACTCAGCCTTGAGGAGTTCTTGTTTTCAATGTGTATATATCTACAATGCATAGCCAAAAAGAAACTAGGCGCAAAATGATTCCAAAGAATACTCAAAAGGCCTTAATTAGTAATCAAAAGGGACTCATACATTAGTCCCAACTATATTATCCGAAAGTGCAGTAAATAAAGGATAAAGTCGAAAGAGAGTACTACAAAGCAAGAGAGTGCAGAAGTTAAATGACAGAAATTAAAAAGAGTCATTAGAAATAACGAAAGTGCAGATAAACAACAGGCCAACATCTAATCAATGAAAAGCTACTGAGGTAGAGGACCGCTGCCCCCTAGCTGCTCCTGGAGGGCCTGGATCTAGGCTGCCATCATGCTCTGCTGCTCTGCAACCTGGCGCTGGTAGGCCTCGAAGCGCTCCTCTGTGATGACGCCAATCAGTGGTGGAGGAGGGAGTAGTAGCGGAGCGGCACTAGCGGAGGCACCCGAGGAGGACTCCCCGCCACTCTGAGCATCTCCCTTCTGCCAGCCATCCAGGGTGCGAGTGAACCCCATCCTCCTCATCGTGTAATCTCCAATCATCTCCATGGGAGGGCTGGCCAGAAGTCCATCAGTCGGCACCCTCAGCCGGGCAATCTGCCTCTGGATGAAGAAGGGGAAACCCAAGTGCTGGGTGTCCTTCTTCGCGATAATCTACAGTAGATGTCTGAACATCAGGCCAGAGAGGAACATTGGCCTGTCGAGATCCGGCGCTACAAAGTAATCCATGAGGAAGCAGTCGGTAGCATTGAGGTCTTTGTTGTCCCGGGGGAGGAGGTTGTGTCGGACAAGCGCCAGCAGGACCCTCTGGACTGGATCCGTCACCATATTCAGAGTCATCGTGACTCGAACATCGGTCCCTGATTGGTTCTTCTTGCGGCGCTGGACCGGTAGGATGGATAAGTAGCGCTTCCGGTGAGCGTCCAGCTCACCCGGCATAACCCAGTGACAGTAGGTCACGTCCTCCCATGGCAGCCCAAGAAAGGTCTGGAAGGACTCCGTGTTGATGGTGATCAATCGCCCGCCAACGTAGGAAGAGACCTCCCGCTCGTGGCGATCTACAGTGGCATTAGTGTAAAACTCGTAGATTTGGCTGAGGTAGTATTGACCACCCATGCTTAGGAGGCAACTCCAATTAATAGTGTCGAGGAGGGTGCGGAGCTGGAGCGTATCGATAATGGCGGGGTCCATTGTCCTCTCCCGCACGATTTCCTTGCGTCGGGGGGCATTATACCATGCACGAGCGGCTTCGTTTATGAACCTGCCATCAATGAGACCGGCATTGGCTTCTGCCTTCCTAGCTGCACGTCGGTTTCGGTGGGCCATTGTTCTGCAAAAAGAATAAAGAAAAATAAAAGCAAAAGAAGAAGAAGAAACAAATAGCAAACAATGTGAAGTTAGAACAGAAAGAGGAAAAGATAAAGCATTTTGGGCCAAGAGTAAACATTAAGCACATTTGAAAGTAAAAGAAACAACGTTTTCTTTGGAAAATTTTTGGCATAGTATCCCCTATTTCTCTTTCTTTCCCCGGTTCTAAGAACCTCCACAAATAAACCAGAAGGTTTTCTGTAACACCCCTACTAATTCGGCTCCTAAATATCCTACAACTGTCGCACATAATAAATATATCGCAGCGGTAAATAAAAGACTGTCGCCCTACTGGTGTCACTGTTATCACTCACCCATACGGGTGATAACGAATTACCTGATAATCAACTTGCGAAACGTATTCCCGCAGTGACCACAAGAGGTAGATAACAGTACTTAAACAATTTAAAACGAATCTAACATCAACCAATTATTACAGACCGTACTCGTGAGCATCTAAAACAAATCCACCTCGTTTACACAACCCGAGTCCAAAACGTCATCAGTATTAAACCGTACCAAGTCTTAAACAACTGAAATATTACAACCGTCGCGCCTCGCGTCGACCACCAGCTACTCTCCTGAAATAAAAATGGTTTGTGGTATGGAATCAGCCCCTGCTGAGTATGTCATCACATGCCCCGTCATGCCCCCAAAGACCCCTCAATTATTTGGTCGAGAGCATGAGGTTCGTTACATGCAATACCGTTTTAATATTAAAACTGTAAAACAATTAACAGTAATATCCATACAATAACACAACCATCAACACATAAGTATAATCATAAGTATAACCAATGAACAACAAAGCGAAACAACGAGAATAACAAACAAGTATTAATTCTCGTCCATGGTGTAGAAACCAATAATGTTCGCCACTGTACAAGTCTCAATTATTTTAATTGTTCAGTTATACCTAGTGGCAATGTCTCGTTAAAACGACATGTCTCTAGTTTACCCATATATTATGGCGGGTCACCCACGGCAGTAGCCACTCCAACGGTAGAGTCTCCGACCAACGAGCCATTCTAGCTCACGGGAAATTTTCTTGATACTTGCGGACCCGTACGCGGACATCCTGGTATCGTTTTTGTGATCACAGCGCGCACCAAGAGCCACATCCTCTTGGCTTTACTTTCCTTCATTAATTAATTAATTATTCCATCGCATCGCATTACCAAATTTTCCTAACACAGCAGACTAAGGTCATTAGTCCAATCCGAGTCTGTAAAATCGGGATCCAGTGTTAGATACGGGAGCGGCGTATAGAAAGGCCAATGCTCCGTATAAAAGTCTCGGATAATATGTATATCTTATTATCCTAGTGCTACAACGTTTTTCTGACGATCCTTATATTTCATATAAGATAGCACCATAGCCGCTAGTTCGTTTTATATATATTGGTCCATATATACGAACCGGTACTGTTAACTCAACAACAGTAATAATAAGCAGCTACAAATATACAATTCATGCATATTAATTATCACATTCAGACAAACAATCTTATCACAGATCACACAGAAGTCTGAACTGAGGAAGCCCTCAGAGACAATCAGAGACACATAACAACATACCGTTCACCTTGATGTATTACGGTGGAGTATGAATCAGCAAGATCCTATGCTCCGTGTGTCGTCTCTATTAGTCTAAACAATACATAATGCTACTGATTAGCATACTGTATAACAACACAATCCTACGGTACCCCGTACCGTCACTAACAACTCCCGGTTAACCCTCCGTTACAAACTGTCAATGTTTGTCGGGCTTTCGGTTTAACCCGAGATTGGAAAAGTGTTATATTACATGCGTAGTCTTGTCTTGTATATTAATACACTTATTGTTGAACTTATTATCGCATGTGACTTTAATGTATGTTTGTACAACATGTAGTTTGTTTCATTATTGCATGTGTGATTCTTTGTCATGCACTACGCATCTCGCCTTAGTATTTATTTTTCTAAGGTTGTCTCTCTCTTTTTTTTTAAATTCAATGTGGTATAGTTCATATGTAAACAATACTTCCAATTACATGAATCCTTATTATCACATGTACACTCTCTTAACTTTAGAATCCCATATCCAATGTTTGTAATTCTTTTTCCTTTTATCATATGTCATTTTAATTATGAAAGTACGTGGTCATTAAACCACATTATATTTTTCCATCATAACATATATTTATTTATGTGTATGCATTGTGGAACTATTTACTATATGGTAATTCTTATAATATATATTCATTCTTTTTAATGAATACCTCTTATATTATAAATGTTATAATTCTTATAACATCAAAACCATATTATAAATCCCATTTAAAAATGTTAATTTCCGAACAGCACCTATGTTCTTAAATATTTACAAAATCCACCACATAATTAATATAATGTTACATTATAGTTATATAACATATCTTATGACATTTAAGTCATTAAAACAATTATAACCCATAGTTGTAAATTGTTTTAAAATACCAAACAGCCCTTAATATTTTCGGCTTTTACTATAACCACTAAACTTCTATAAAATCACAATTCAATCCCAATTTATAATACATAGTTTTCTAATTCCATTAAAACTATATATTATACATATATCTTTATAAAACCTTATATGTAATTCCAAAAATTACCAAACTATACCAAAAGGTTATAAATATTATTCCTAACCTTATACTTCCTTTAAATCTCGGTTTTACCACATATGTTACTCATTTGTAACAATGTTATAAAATATCTTATATTACTTATATAATTCATATAAACTCCAAATTTAACCAAATAAACTTCTAAAAATTCCTAACAACTTAAGGACTTTACTAAACTCCATTTAGTACCCCTAAGTCTCGGAAATTACATTACTACCCCAAGTCTTATAAATCTTTTACAATTTAATAAGTATCTTATTATAAGGTAGTATTTTAATTTCTTAAATTTTCCAAACTTGGTCAAAGTCTCCTATATAGTCAACTTTGACTCCTAATACCAAATGGAGACCAAATTTTTGGTAATTACCAATAACACCCTATACTTTTCTATTTTTACAATTTTGACACAAAACTTTATAAAATGTTATAATTTTTATTAAATTCATTTAAAAACCCTAAATTGCTCTAAATTAAGCCCACGGCTTTCTAATTTCCTAGTAATTACGATTTGGCCCCAATTTAACTATATAAGCATAAATTTAACTAAATAAGCTTATAAACTTAAATTAAAATGGCCTAATGACATGGCCTTATTACAACCTTGAACTTGCAAAATAAATTACACAATAAATGTCTCAAAATATAGCATATATTCTCGGCCTCACTTTGATTTAATTATTTTTCCACATAATGTCATAATTTGACCATTATGTTAATTAAATCTCTTAAATGACTAGCTTAATTTATCTTAGTCATTTTTTCCATTTTTAGGTCAATATGACCCATATTTATAATTTCACTCTCGGCCATATATATATATATGCTTAGAAATTATAAAAATTATAAGTTTAAGGTGTTTATACCTTGATTAATCCTTGTATGAGCTCGGTCACTTGTAGGAAAATTCACCACACTATGTAGACATGTTTAATACACCAAAATAAGATATGGTTATACTCCAAGCTTGAGCTTAACCATAAGGAATAATTAATGTAAGATTTAAGGCAAAAATCACCTTAAAAATGCAAGGAAACTTCTAGGTGGATTCGGCCTGAATCAAACACACCACAAGGTGTTAGATCCACCATATTGACATAGGAAATAGCTAGATCACAACAAGCTGCCTTGTTATTAGGTTTTACCTTGGAAAAATGCCTTAAAAGAGGGTATTTCTCTTGGATCTCGGCCACCCTTGCTCCAAATGGCTAACCAACTGAATGAACATGTAAATATGAAGATTATGAGTGTATAAACTCATAAAAATTCAAGGAAGAAAACCGCTTGAAGGATTGAGAGGCTTAAGGTATGTTTTTACCTTAAAATGCAATTTTGAGCAACCTTGGTCCCTCTACTTGCTTCAACCGAGTTTAGCTGTTGTTCTAACCTTAGAACACTGAGAATGAGCCATAGGAACAGATGAGCCACGAAATCTAAGTGTAGGTAGTGAAGAGATGAAGAAAAAGAGCTAAAAATGACCTTAAAACCTTACCTTAAGAGCTTAGGAATTAGATCTGCCTTCCATGCTCAAGAACAAGGCTTGAGAGCTTCTAGGAAGGGTGAGGGCTCGGCTGGGCAGGCTGGAATTGGACAAGGAGGGAGTGAATGAGTGGAAAGGCTTGAAATAATTGAAAAAGGTAAGTAAATTTTCAAAAGCAAATGGTATTAGGTAGAAGTTGTCTAACAATGATTGTGAGCTGTCTCCTCTCCTCTTTCCAGCCGATTTCCATGGGGTCAAATGGGTCATTAATTGACCATTGACCATACTTGGTCAATTTGACTCAAACGGGCCCCCTTGTGGGGTTTTATTAATATATTAATATTAAATTTGTAAAAATTTGTAAATTTCTGGAATTAAATTCCTAATATGATATAATGTGGTATATTATCATATTTAAAGGTAATTATAACCTTTAAGCCCATTAAAAATCAATTTAGAAGGCAATCTCACAAAAACGTGCTTTAAGGTGTTTAGTGCACATTTTTGTGTCACAGGGTGTTTCTGAGCTTAGTTCTCCTTGAGAACGGTTTTTTTGTGTTCCTTACTTCATTATAATACTTAGGAATCCACTTTGGATCCTATTTGAGGTCATACAATCTTTATGGTGTCTTAAAGCACATTTTTGGCTTTACCGATCTTAAGGCGTGTTTTGCCTTGTTGAGATCTTTTAGATTGTTCCCCAATAATATTTAGGTGTTTATTAATCAACTTAGATCATTAATAGATCATTTAATTATATTTTAGAGGTTAGGGGTATTTCATTTTCAATCAAGTACTTAGGCATCCCAATAGCATAATTCCACCACAGAGCACAAAATGTATTAAGCAGTTCAATGAGATATTCAAATTAAGCTCATTGCGAGTTACTCCAGTTCCCAACTATAAAGGCACACTACCCTACCCAATCAAACAATTTATTTCACCCACGACTGCCCAACAATTCTGCTCAAGTAGTCGCATAATTTCAATACCATTAATTTATGCGAAACAAAGCACAATGCAATTTAAGTTTGTACATGCAAGAATTATGCTAAAGCCACCACTTTGCCAAGTTGTACATTAAACTTGTGCACACAAACTGTGCACACAAACCCTAATTGAACATTAGAAACATTCCAAATCACCATACTTGAAAAAAAACACAAATTTTCACCTAAGGCTTGGTTTGGTTCGGACCTAATGTGGACCAAAATGGAAATTTTGCATAACTTTTAAAAACTGGCAAGTTAGGATAAAAAATGCATACCTTGGTACTTGTAGAAGTTAATGGAGCAAAATTTGACAGATTTTGGACACAAATTCGAGAGAAATTGAATTGGGGGTGATTTGGGTGAATATAGGGATTTGGGGTTCTAGGGGCTGTCTGGTGGCGGAGCAGCAGGGCGACTGCGTCGGACACCGGCGCGGCTCACTTGGTGGTGGTGGGCGGCCAGAACAGGTGGTGGCTGGAGCAGAAGGTGAGCTTTGGTGGTGGTGGAGTCGCGAGAGAGAGAACGGGAACAGAGCGCTCGCGAGGTTGGGGAAGGCTGGAGATGTGGGGTATCGGGGGAAGGAGATAGGGAAAGGGGTAAAACTGTTTTAATCGAAACGCACCGTTTTTGGTTTTTTTTTTCAAAATTTTCGACCCGACCGAGTGGGTCGGCGGGTCGGTCCGTTATAGAGAGCATTTTTCGAAAACCTGAGACCGACTGACCCACCCCAGGGTTGGTCCGTTACAGAGAGCAATTTTTTTGAAAACCTGGAGCCGACCGACCCACCTAGGGTCGGTCTTAGGGTTGGTCTTAGACATAACCTCTCCAAAATGCATGTTTTCTTGCCCAAAACACTTATTATCATCCATGGGCAGCGCACACATTCAAAAACAGGCAGAACACATAAAATAACAATAGCATAAAACAAGTAAACCAATCAACCAAAGCTAAACTACCAAAACAAAGCTAAACCAACAACAAAGCAAACACAATAACAATAACAATAGCATGAAAGTAGTCCGGGTTGCCTCCCGGAAAGCTGCCTGTCTTTTTACGGTCTTTGGCTAGACCATAGTGAGGGTTAGGTCAAACCTGGGGCTCTTGTTGGCTGTGAGGAGGGTATCCAAAGCATGAATCGAAGACATTCTTGGGTATCCACTTTGATGCACGTTTACCTTTTTCTTTCCCGGCTCTCTCTTTCTCTTCTTTAAGGATTAGTGGTTGTTCATCCTTTATGGTCATCCCTTCGGGTAAAGTGATGAAGAGAAGTGAAGAAGATGAGTGTGGCTGGGTCTCCTTTTCTACAACCTTGACCATCGTCGTCTTGTTATTTGGGGACCTCCCCGCTGTGAAGGCCAACTTCTCATCATATGCTTGCAAGGTGATAGTCTTTCTCGCCACAACAATTTGAGCATCAGCAGTGGCAAGGAAAGGTTGACCAAGGATGAGAGGTGTAGTTGAGTTTTCTTCTATGTCTAAAATGACAAAATCGCATGGGAAAAATTAGTGCTCGATCCACTTTGATGATAACATCCTCGATCACTCCACTTGGGTGGGCTGTTGACCCATCCGCAAGCTGAAGGACCATCATGGTCTCCATCATTTCATCGATTCCTAGCTTCTTGAAGGTAGAGAAGGCATCAAGTTTATGGAAGCACCTAAGTCGCATAGGGAGTATTGGAACAAGGTGTTACTAATCATGGCCGGGATGGTGAAACTGCCGGGGTCACTGCACTTTGAGGGCAAAGGTTGATGAAGGAAGAGCACGTCTCATTTAGTTGGATAGTTCCGGCCTCCGCCAATTTTACCTTGTTAGAGATGAGGTGCTTGAGAAATTTGGCATAGTTAGGCATCTTGGCGATTAAGTCCACAAACGGGATGTTGACGCTCAATTGTTTCAACACTGCTAGAAACTTTCCATATTCTGCATCAAAACTCTGTTTCTTCACTCGGTTTGGGAAAGGCAAGGGTGGTTCATAAGGAGAAGGTTTTGGAGTGGATTGGTTTGTAGGAGTGCTTTGGGAAGCTTTCTCTAATGGAAACTTAGCCTTTTCTCCGTCATCCTCTTTGGATTCACCTGAGTCTTGCGGGGTTTGGAACCCTTTCGTCTTTTTACCACTCCTCAAGGTAACAACTTTTATCCCTTCCTCAACATTCTCCAACTTGGCTTTTTCTCTTGCATAGTTTGTAAGAAGTCTCCCCAAGTGCTCCCTCTCATCTTGAAGTTATGATCATGAATTCTCGAAGAAGATTCAAGTTGGGCTATCTTTCCTTTTGATGCTTCAATAGACATAGCCCATCCTTGATGAAGAGGGTGAATTTTCGAAGTCTCAATCACATTTATCTTGCCAACCTCTTCTTCAACATCTTCTCTCATGAAAATAGGATTGAGTTACTCTTTCGGATTAGGCTTGGTTTGGCTTGGAAAGTGCCTGGAGGCCTTTGAGCGAGCTGTTAAGATATTTGCCCAAGTTGAGTTTCAATGTTTTTATTAAATACTATTTGATTAGCATTAAAAGCCTCCTGCTTCGAGAATTTGGTCTTGACGGTGACAATGAAATCCGCCATGAGGTTCTCTAACCTAGAAATCCCACTTAAAGAAGAAGAGGGGGAATCTTATTGTTGTTGTTGTTAAAAGCCGGGAGGGGTACCTTGTGGTCTATAACCGGATTGAAAATTTGATGGTTAGTTTTGGGCTTGAGGTCTATACCCTTGAGAGTTGTTGAAGTTTTTGTTTGGTTCTCCTTGGTTTTGGTCATTCCTCTATGAAAAAGTTCGGATGGTTCCTCCATGGTGCATTGTTGTTGTTGTAAGCTCGGTTTCCTATGAAGTTCACATCCTCTTGTTGGTTCATGTTCATCTCCCCTTCACAACATCGAGTGTCGTGGGGATCCGCACAAATGGCACATCCCTTCGAGGATTGACCGTAAGATGAAGAAGCTATGGTCTTGACAATTTCGGTTTGAGCGGTAGCTAGCTTCTTTACCATCTTCGTGAGAGATGAGATTTGAGCTGAGAGATGATCGGTAGGTTGCACGTTGAGGAGGCCAGCTGCTCTTGGTACTCTTCCATTGGCTCTAGACCATTGTCTAGTGTCATTAGTCATCGTCTCTAGAAGTTCTATTCCTTCCTCGGGAGACTTTGTCATGAAGCTCCCTCCCGCGGAGGAATTAACAAGTAGGTGGTTGGAGTCGTCCAGCCAATTGAAGAACGATAGACACAAGGATTGGTCATCTAAACCATGATAGGAGCAATTCATGAGCAACTCCTTGAACCGGTCCCAAGCATCGTATAAAGTCTCACCCGGCTCTTGGTAGAATGTGTTGATTTCGCCAATTAATTGCCTTGTCCTACTTGTGGGGTAGTACTTGGCAATAAATTTGCTAGCCATTTGCTCCCATGTGTTGTAACACCCCTACCCAAAATCCAATAACCTGAACGATGATCGCTCCCAATAAAACTTAAACTACAGCGGAATAAATTACAACAACCGGGCGGTATTACAATGCCGTTAGCCACCCATGTGACTAACAAGGCTAACTCCAAGTACAAATTACAAGTGTCACGGTCTGAATACGAATACAATCCCGAGATACTAGGAATCAAACTTAAAAGTACAATAATCAAGTAAAAACAATAGCTGGTAATAAACTCCCACAACTTAGTCTATACCCCGCCTACGCTCGGTCGGTAATCACTTCAACTTAGTACCTGAAAAGTGGGGTGCCCCGAAGGGCTCAGTAAACAACGCTGGTATGAAAAGCGTGCAGCCCACAAGCTACTGGGTCACACCAACTACTTTGTCGAATACATGCAGATCATTTTATTGTAAAGTTGTAAACACGCAGCATAACATAATCATAACAAGTATCCATACAAGGATAACAATGTCACACAGAACAAGACTTCAGAAGGTCAAGTTAGATGTTCTGTAACTGCTTGATAGTAGTCAGATCCACACAATGGGACTAACATGTATGTAAGAGTACATTAATATAGAGGAGGTGTAGTGACCTCGTTAAACTCTATCTTCATAGAGTAACTTGGTCGGGTATGATAAACCCATAGACGAGATGAGACTCTCGAATAAGTAGGTGGGTAATAATTCCCTCAGAAGATAACGTAGTTAACTCCTGTACTTAAAAGAGGTGGGTATCGTACCCTCGAGAGAAATGTAGCCTTTCTCCCAACTTAAAAATGTTCCGGTACGGTCCCGGTGAGTGGACATAGAGTGCACCCAAAACTTCCGTCGCGACGTATATTCAAATAGGAGTCGACCTGAGACAGGTACAACTCCTGTAGCATGCATGGCCAGATCCATCTGGGCTCCTCGTTTCTCGTAGCTTGGTATTGTTAGGTGTCACACAAGGACGTTAAACAAGAACACAATGTGTATTGTCAGTTATCACGATTAGGATAACGACGTTTGTTATGAAAGGAAGTTAGTGAGTAACTTGTGTACAAGTTCTCGGTATAATAATACGTAGCTATTTAATCCACTGGTAATGTAGTGTTGTATGCGTGGGACATACACGTTACAGTTAATGTCGTTCACGCATGTAATATAACACAACAGTGCACAAGAGTAAAACAACATTTTACTTGCAATTATCTTGGTCGTTAATTCACACAACAGATAGCACACAAGCCGGTGTAATCCGGTAGCAAACAGGCTGCAAGAATCCCATACCGTTCACTGTAGTTTGCAATTGATTATATCCTGGTCAGCACCTGGTCAAGTATAGTCCTAGAATAGGATTAACTGAGAGTGTTAATTTATGTTACTCTCGTATAATAATTTTATTGGATCATGAAACGATTTTGTATTTGTTATTTCATGTGAGGTTTATTTCTTTATACTTAGGTAGGTTTTTTTTTTTAACCTCTTATCCTTATTGATAATTAAGGTATTTATATATTTTCAAACCATGTAGTCTTAATTTATAAAACTTATAAGGTGTGGTAATTTCTTTTAATTACCTTCGGATTTAATGTATAACTTATTTTGTTATTCCCTTTGATTTATTTTTTTAAATCCTCTAATGTATATATATATATTCATGTACTATATATGTAACACCCCTACCGCTAATACCGTCATTACCGTCCAATCTCCTTATACATCCTTACTCACGCAGCGGATACATACTTACACAATGGCGGGTGATACAATGCCGTTAGCCACCCACGTGACTAACAAGGCTACTACTACATACAACATCGGTCCGATGGACCGGAATATCCGAGTGCTACACAAATACAATCCTTACTACAATTACAACTGGGTACTACAACTTCCAATTCAATACAATACTCCATTACAATGCCATACAATACAATATAACATACCGAGTTTACTAAGTTCCAAATACTAATGCAACACTTCTTCCAAGTTCATTCCTACTCATTAAGAGACTACACCTACCCATTACTCACAACTACTAACTTCCAATACTTATGGTGTACCCCCTTGGTACACTTCTACAACAAAGGCTACAAGCCTTATACAATTCACTACCATCTACGCTTCACTCCTAGCCGTCCAAATATAGTTGTCGGTCTCTTACTGTGATCATATCCGCTTCGGGTACCTGCACACTAAAAATGGTGCCCCAAGGGGCTCAGCTTACGCTGAATATGATAACCGCATACCCCGCGTACTAGCGAGGGTACGCCGACCACTTGGTCGAATGCATGCAATTCATTTTATTCATACATACATGCATACATGCTTTCATACATAATACTACAATACTTCACGCAAGGAATACATACATACACTTCAATACATACAAGGTAAACCATACAAGCCAACCGATACTTACTTACCTTTCCCGAAATACACATTACACAATACATAAACAATACATACGCAATACATACACAATACATACACAATACACCATACTTGTTAGCTCCATTTGTCCACCCGGGTTAATCGGGTGGAGATTACTCTTTTACTCGGGGTCAATGACTTACACCAGCCAAGACCATTACTCATACATACCATACTTACTTTACTTACTTACTTACTCAAGTCAAGTCATCGGGACCTCCGGCCCGGGGACTACACCGTCCCACCACCGGGATTTACTTGGTTCACTAATCCAGGATGCTACCCATTTAAGGGGTTTGGGCCGTGGAAAAGTTTAAGAACCAGGAATCGGATCCAACCTCTTGTGTCTCCTCATCCTCACGCGTGGCCAAAGCTATATCGGACTTCTACTCATTCCAATTTACTCAATACTTACGTTAGGAGTTAGGTAGTTAGGAATTAGTAGAAGTCATACATCCAAGCCACAATAATACAATACACATATACACATACATACAAGGTACAATACATTACACAAGTACACTACAAGGTACATACACACTTCATTCTCATTTATTCATTTCATGAATTATACAAACTAAATGTTCAAGACAAAATAGCAAGAACAAATATAACAAGCACAAGTAAGTTATTAAAGTCCGATTCATGCATTTATCTTATTTAGGTGATCAAATAAGCACACAAATCGGGGTAACCAGGTTAGGATACAGAGCATGAAGAAATCATACCTTTCACCATTGACTTAGACTCACCGACTCCTCTTCGGTGTTCAACTATTCGAATCCTATCACATACATACAGTTGGGTGGTAAATTATCCATAATTAACCTTACTAATTACTTTTCTAAAGTTTCCTAGTTTATACTTACTAATTCTTCATGGTTCAAATACCTTTACTTATGTTACTTACTTAAAATTATTTCCTAAGCTTGTTTATAGCCTTAATGACCTTTAAACATCATTAATCATGTCTTAATTATCTTATACTATCATTACCATTCAAATCCCCATCATTAGAATGCATTAAAACACATTCTCGTGACTTTTTAGGGTGGTCCGGGTTTGTGTCCGGGGTTACAAACCCGGACCAACCTCAGAATGCAGTTTCTGGCGTGAATTAACTATGGTCCGGGTATGTGTACCGGGATACAAACCCGGACCATGCCCTGGATTGAGTTTCTGGAGTGTTTTCGGGGTGGTCCGGGTTTGTGTACCGGTTTGTAAACCCGGACCATCCCTGTTACACATTAAAATGCAGTTTTTAAGCCTCCTTTCAACCCCTAATTCATACTTAATCCTTTCCTAATCTTTCCACATGTAATCTAACATGTTTTTACACCATTTAGGCACACTAAACCTCCTTCATCCAATCACTATACTCCTCTGTTATCTTAACATATTTTTTTTCACTGTTGGTCTCCTTCTGTTACAGGTTTTTCTTCCTGAGATTTTTCCTCTCTTCTTCTCACGTAGCTATATGGTTCTTCACCTAGCACAACTTAGTTAAACAACTTACATTGCTCCATTCTAGTTCTACTCTACTACATCTCTTCCTCCTAAATACAAACCAAGGTAATAACCACACATTCTCTTCTCTGAACATATCCATGTTCCTCTCTGTCAAACAACACTTAAGTCCACTAAATTCCTAACCAAAATTTGACAGAGTTTCCCTACATTTCTAAGTATTCTCCCAAGCATCATTTGCTTGTTCCACTCAATTCACATCCCTGTTTATTCACATACATACTCAACACAAATCTCAAGTATTATTCCCACCTTTGATTCAAGCATTTACACATTCATTCACTTAGCTCCACCATCCCTACTCATTAATACATACACTTGGCTCAAGAGCCTCTACCCATCCATATACACTTTACTAAACTACTCCATTTCATACTCACCATTTCCCATTTACTTGTATTAATATGCAATACTCAAACAATATCAAAACTTATACAAACACCAAAATTATACAAGGTAAGTTAGTTACCTTGGTATTTTAACTTCTTGTTTTTCTTTCTTCTTCTCTCCTTCTTTCCTTCTTCTTTTCTTTCCCTTGTTCTTGGTTCTCCAATTAGGCAATGCTACAGCCCATATCCAAGACACTAATGAGTATCTAATTTAACACTTAAACCCTAGAAATTTACCTTAGAACTTAGGAGCATATATTTAGGGTTTAGGGGTGACTTTACCTTCCACTCACTAGATAGAGTTCTTGCTTAGCAAGAAGGCAATATTTCCAGCTCCAAGAAGAAGCCAAAACGGCTGGAACAACAAGGAACAAAAGCTCACATTTTTAGGAATTCATAAAATGCAATTAGGAGCTAGAAAGGAGAGATTTTCGGATTTCTTTTTACCTCAAACCAACAAGTTGAAGGAGAGGCTTCCAATGGTGGTTTCATACCTTTGAATGAGGAATACCCATGGAGATGGAATGGGAGGTTTCCGATTTTTGAACAGAGGAGAATGTTCTCCTTGACAAGAGGATTCCAACGGTATATTTTTTGTAGCATTTGGAGTTGATTTGGGTGTTCAACTTAAGAAAGAAGGGAGGCGCTGTGTGGGGATGTTGAAATCGCCATGGCTGGCTCCAAGGAAGAAGAAGAAATAAGAGAGGGGAAGTGGAGTACGAGAGAGTGTGAGAGAAATGAGAGGGAGTAGGAGAGAGGGTAAAAAGTAATATTTTACTTTTTGCTTTTAGTTTACTTTTGCCTTTTGTTAATGAGGGAGAATTAAGAGAGTGAGGGTGAGGGAGTCAATCGGCTCACACACTGCACACACTCACCTTTTAATTTCTATTTCCAAAAGTGGACACACTAGTTTAGTTTATTTACACTCTCACCCCACAACTTCCCGTTTTTTTACAGTTTTTACTATTTTCTCGTTTATTTTATTTTATTGGTTCTAGACCTTCATTAATGTTTATTAATGACTATTTGGTTGACCAGAATTGTTACGAGTCTATTTGACCCGCTTAAAGTCGTGTTTTCCCGGTTTCCTCGAAAAACGCGCTTTAAGGTTCGTTTGTGTTTTAATCCATTTTATGGATCCGTTTTTCTTCGGGAGTTGTTCCCATATATTATTTAGGTCTTATAAAGCCCTTAGAATCCATATAATACGCTAACCGAGGTCTCATACCTCCTATGGTTATTTAACGCTTATTTAGCGTTTTTCGCTTTTTAAGCGTTTATTCATTTCTTTTGGATTTATTTTTCCTTTCCAATATTACTTAGGCGTTTTTAGGCCCTTAAATACATATTAGAATTATTTTAATCGCTATATTTAAGTTCGGGGTATTTCAATCTACCCCCCTTAAGAAACTTTGCCCCCAAAGTTGCTCAAGGTTATAGGATTACTACATTTACTCATTCCTACATGTCTAATACCAAAATCATACATTCCTCCTCCTTACGAATCCCAAATCCGTTACTCAAGGTTCCTACATACCATACCATACCATACCAATGTACAATAATTACTCCTATCTGGATTACTACCAACCATCCGGTTCCTCATTACGAAATTTATACATACATACAGTGCAAAGCTATCCCCAAAGCAATGCAATACACATTACAATCCCGCAGGCACACAGGTCATCTAGACACAGGACTCCTCTATGTCCCGCTGCCCTTGGAATAATACAATATGATATACTACTATCTTCTCTGGTATAAGCTTCTAACAAATCCTTATTCTCATGTCTAAGAAAATCCTTTCACAACTACTAATTAGAAATTTTCTAAAACACACAACTCAAAATTCCAATTTATATTCATTACTTCTATCCTATGTGTGATTCTTGTGACCACTTGAGGGGAGCTTCAAGAATCATTCGACCCTGATGTGATCAGCATCAGTGTTGAATTATCTTTCCACCCCAATTTGTGTTCGGTTTCCTTGATCTGATCAGGATCAAGTTCGACTTCCCACATCAGTTTCAAACAACCAAATAATTTGATTATGTCCATTTTCTATCTTTTTAATCTTCCTAGTCATAATTACAAATTCATACAACTCCAAGGGATGGAATTCAGTCCATCGATCATCCTCACTCTACTCCCAAATTCTTTACATCGAGATTCAATACCTAAGTGCTCATTTCATCCACCTTCGCTACTTTCATCCATTACTCTCCATCATCTCAATTTATCTAACTAAGGAATACAATACTTATGAAATTCAGTCGTCCTCAATTCACTTCCAATGACTTACCTACGAATACACTACTCATGGGTTCCATTCATCTACTACTCTCAATCGATTCGTACTATTTCTTTAAGGCTACTATACTTGTGGAGCTCCGTCCACTACTCATTTTCAATTGTCTCACAACAGTCGCCTAAGGAACTCACTTTCCTCTAGGTTCTACATCGGTTTTATACAGACTCATGTTATGGTATTTGCATCTCTCGTGACTAATTACCACAATTACAATATGAATGAATACGTATGTTTATTTAACATAAGTACCAATCATCAATTCGATTCTCATTTGTGCTATGCACATTATAGTTTATGTGTTTTATTCATGAAACTTACATTAGGCGGTTTTCGCACTACCCCCCTTAAAAGGGATTACGCCCACATAATCTACCATATGTTATTATTAAACATTGGTTTACTAAGTTCGGGCAATCTGAAGCAATTTTAGCTTCCCTACGGTTTATTATACAACGTACTCTGGTCAAGGGTCTTAACCATACTAATGGTTTACTCCTTGCACCAAGAATCCCTATAAGAGTTATTTAACTCATAACCAACTCGGTTCTAGCCTATCAGGCTTCAAGGCATTAATAGCCATTCCATTATACTTACTAGGTACATTAATCTCCTAGCTAGGGCCCACTAGCTTCTGCTGCGCGACCCTGATAACTTGGGTTATTCACCCTTCTTGTTATCCTTAATGTGCTACACATCACCTTTTTATCCCTCTATTGTGGGAATAAGGTTATTAAACAAATGTGGTATTCTTTTACCGTGCTTGAACTCAATGAGTTTAGATTTATGACCAGCTCTCTGGCAAACTATTATACATACTATTCGTACTCCCACGATTATTCGCTAAGTTCCTCCGACTTATTGTCGGGCAAGGTTAAGTCACTACTTAGTTGTAGTGCTTTCTCGATTGTCAATAGCTTCTGAATTATACCAGTTTCTCTGGTTCAGTACAAGTGTTCTTTACTTGTATGACCTTGCATTTTCTATGCGTCGGTCCTTGTCACTCTCTTAAGTCTCCTTTCACCTTTTATTCCAATGGAATTCACATCTTGTGATTGTTAGTGTGTTCACACTCTTCGTGCTTCTTTGGCCTTAGGCCGCACGGTTTGTTGCTAAGCTTGCTTAACTAGCTTATGCCATGTTTGTTGGTGAAAAGAAGGGTCTACTACGATTTACATTCTCCATATTCCTAGCTATCCCATTAGATCATTAGCTGACAAGTGCAATACCAAAACACTCAGTCATACAGAGTGCAGAGGCGTAAACGCTTGACAATAAATCACTTATGTGATAGGAATGAATATTTCTGCCTGTCATCTTACTACTCCGTATCATTATCTAACTACTTCCTCATAGCGGTCGCTTGTTGCGCACCGTATTCTTACTCATTATACAACATCGTTTACGGTCTTTGTTACTGTGGTAGCTTATCTTTACTCATTGCCATTGTCGTTGGCACCATTTCCTTATGGTGTGAATACACCAAGGGTTTCTTGTGTTCGTGTGTATAACGGTTGTCGTTGCATACGCAATATTACTATCTTCTCAATGTGGAGATGTTTTATTTCAATTTAGGTTTCATGTGTAGGTTGTCTTACCTCACATTCCTTCATCATTTATGATACAATCTGCCAAGTAACTTGGTTGACAATGGATGAAGTGATTTACCAGGTTATAAGCTCTCTTGAGCGTTGGTCATTCGTGGTGTCAAATGTGCATTCGCATTGATTGTTTTTGACAATTACTGTCTCCCCGTGTTGAGCATTGGTTATAGGCTCTAGCGGTACAGTTTTACTTTTGTATGTACATCACCGGGACATCCCAAGAAACTTCAAGGGTTTTCTGGTCCCGTTCTCCAATTGGAGAGTACTCTGTCATAGGTAAATGAAAGTTCTTGTTGAGGGGTTTATCTCCACTCATAAGTCTCATGGCAAGGTTACTATGTTAGTATCTATTTATGTACTGCATATGGAGTATACTTACTCCCTTAGACCGTAATTGTTTGTTCAGTCGCCTCTTGGCAATATCTACGTGCGCATGCTTTGTTGTTATTGTTGATGGAAGCCTTTTCTAAGGGTTCACATCTTCACCACATTGGTGGTCTTCAGCTAACAAGAGGTACCTTCCCTTGGGTTTCTTGTAGTGTCCAAGTGTGGACTAGGCCAATGTTGGCATTATCATAATTCTTATGCCTCTGTGTTACCATTTCTACAGAAGGCATGAAGGGAAATTAAAAGCTTCGTCAGCTGTATATAGACTGATGCTCTAGTGACAGTGACATTGAGGTGGTCTTTACTCCAAGCCACTCATGGTATTGAGCTCAGATTGGGTGGTTCAGTTGTCGATCTATATGTCGTATGAGGCCATATCTCCTGCAATTATTGTTATTAATGGTGTGGGTTTTGCAACCGTTCAAGTTTACATAACGTAGTTGGTTCATGGCTTTTAAGCCTTATTGCTGTAAGCCATACTCTTGCAAGCTGCTTATACATATTTCCACTCCTTGTATACCCCATAGGTTGGAGGTATTGTTGGGCTCCATGGTAAGTCATGACATCACGCTTCCGTTCATAGGAGACCCTTTAGGCAATCTGGTGCTATTCAGTGCCTTTTTGCGGTTGAGGGTATTTCCTGTTAAGTGAAATCCCTTCGGCGTCCTAGCCGAGTGTTCGTGCTAGCTTCTGTGCTCTTATCATGACGCTTATTCGACTGTTGTTAACTCAAACACCCTTCAAGGATTGCTCCTGGGTGTTGTTGGTTATGCCGTTACATCCGGCTAATGTTCAAGACATGTTGTGTTCACTATACCGCCTCGTGGTTCTGTACTTGAGCTATTCCCTTTAGGGTTATAACGTCTCCCGTTCTTGGGTAGACTGTTTACACTTCCTCCTAGTGTTTTAGACTAGGTTTAATATCCTTTTCAATGATGGATTATACTCCCTGATAGTCTTTGTAATTGTTCCTGGGAACTCCGTCCCGTTTGTTGAACATTGTGGTGTTCACGTCAGGCCTTTGCCTTACTGTGTTGGGCTGGATATTTGCTCCAGCTACCATGCATTTGCTTGTAGTCCTTGAGACATATCCAATGTCTATAATTACTTGTCTGCGCTCTTTGCGCTTCCCAGTCCTCATTCCTTATCCTCAGATGGATTCTCTGAGTTCCTTTATACTTATTACTTAGCTGAGTTCCTTCTCCTTGATCGTCTGAGGTGTCCAGCTGTTCTGGTTTGAACTTACTCTTGGTCCGTAGAATGGAGTTGACTACTTCCCGTGTCTCGTACACTACATGTATACATACGTGGGGTACCTTGTTGATACGTTACCACTTACCCGACTATCCGTCAGGCCCGCAAGCTCCTTCAGAGTGCGGTCGTCCCACATCCCGTAATTGGGTACACTAGTAGTGTTCGTCACACGCCTAGGTGAAGTATTCTATTGTCGACTCCTCTTGTATCATTCTATGATACTCACCGTAATTCAGTTGGTTTGGTTTTAAAATCCAAGGTTTTAAGAGAAAGGTTTGTGGTTTTGAAAGAAAAACTTTTGGGTTTTGAAACAATGGTTCGGCGTTAAAAGAAGTTTTTCATGGCGTAGCCATGTCTGAGGTCTTGACCAAGTCTAGCTTCTTGCTGACTGGTATGTCCTTTATACAATGGTCGGGCCGTCAGGCCTTTCCAAGGTTCCATACTTCTAGTTGTTAGGATGTGTGATCCTGTAGCCGCTTCATTGCGGTCACGGTACTTATCAAGTACTTGTGGTGTGTTAGGGTTCCTCCATATGTCCCTGTTCTCACTGCACTTGCCGTGGCAAGTGCGTGGTACTGGTGGTTTTTGGGTAAACCTATACCGGTCACGATATGGTTTCCACTGGTATTTGATAGTCTTGTCGACTCCTCCATTGATCCAATGATCATTTACTTAGGTTAATTAATCTTCTGAGTAACTTCTCAGTAAGTTTGACATGGCTGTCATTGATCAGGGTACTTCTCCAATCCTTGGGAATCCCTAATTATTTGTTCTGTGTTTTCCCTTGTTGCTCGTTCCCACACATTTGTTGTGGTTACTGAGCCTTCAGCTTGTTTAGGCACTACTTCTGTAGTCCTGTCGGATTATCCCGTGAATGTTCTCGTAGCTGTGTAAGCTTACTGGCCAGGTATTGTAACCTCCTTGGCGTTGTAGTTTTGGAGCTAGCCACTCCCGACTATGTCCTTAGTCATCCAGCATACCGTTAGTGGTGTTGTTTAGCTATTACTGTCCCGTAGACTTGTGTCTCGGGTTTCGTCACTGTTCCTTTTTCCGCTCCGTTGCACGCTTAGTGCTTCTTTTCCTGCTGTTGGTTGATTAGCCAGGTTTCGCGACTGCTAAGCATGTCGCCCCATGCTGTTGTAAGTTATAGCCTCCTTGTGGTTGGGGTACTCATTCCACAACTATTAAGTGCGGGTATTGCTGTTCAACCGGGAACCATCTCCGGGACTTCCAATTGTTGGAATCTGCTATGTGTCAGGTTCTTTCCTCTTATAAAAATATCTCACTACTGCCAGATCGGGTTTTCCCGAGTATGAGAGGACTTTCCTTTTCTCTGGCATTCTTTCCCTAGTTATACAGTGGGGATGCGGTGGGCGGGACTGGTATTGTAGGTATCCGGTACTCACCGGTGGTCCTAACTAGCGTATCTCTAACGCTATCACTCAGCCCTTAGCCCTAAGCTTCTAATTCCTAACTCGGTATTTCTCTGATGCCACTTTTTGTAACACCCCTACCGCTAATACCGTCATTACCATCCAATCTCCTTATACATCCTTACTCACGCAGCGGATACATACTTACACAACGACGGGTGATACAATGCCGTTAGCCACCCACGTGACTAACAAGGCTACTACTACATACAACATCGGTCCGATGGACCGGAATATCCGAGTGCTACACAAATACAATCCTTACTACAATTACAACTGGGTACTACAACTTCCTATTCAATACAATACTCCATTACAATGCCATACAATACAATATAACATACCGAGTTTACTAAGTTCCAAATACTAATGCAACACTTCTTCCAAGTTCATTCCTACTCATTAAGAGACTACACCTACCCATTCCTCACAACTACTAACTTCCAATACTTATGGTGTACCCCCTTGGTACACTTCTACAACAAAGGCTACAAGCCTTATACAATTCACTACTATCTACGCTTCACTCCTAGCCGTCCAAATATAGCTGTCGGTCTCTTACTGTGATCATATCCGCTTCGGGTACCTGCACACTAAAAATGGTGCCCCAAGGGGCTCAGCTTACGCTGAATATGATAACCGCATACCCCGCGTGAGCGAGGGTACGCCGACCACTTGGTCGAATGCATGCAATTCATTTTATTCATACATACATGCATACATGCTTTCATACATAATACTACAATACTTCACGCAAGGAATACATACATACACTTCAATACATACAAGGTAAACCATACAAGCCAACCGATACTTACTTACCTTTCCCGAAATACACATTACACAATACATATACAATACATACACAATACACCATACTTGTTAGCTCCATTTGTCCACCCGGGTTAATCGGGTGGAGATTACTCTTTTACTCGGGGTCAATGACTTACACCAGCCAAGACCATTACTCATACATACCATACTTACTTTACTTACTTACTTACTCAAGTCAAGTCATCGGGACCTCCGGCCCGGGGACTACACCGTCCCACCACCGGGATTTACTTGGTTCACTAATCCAGGATGCTACCCATTTAAGGGGTTTGGGCCGTGGAAAAGTTTCAGAACCAGGAATCGGGTCCAACCTCTTGTGTCTCCTCATCCTCACGCGTGGCCGAAGCTATATCGGACTTCTACTCATTCCAATTTACTCAATACTTACATTAGGAGTTAGGTAGTTAGGAATTAGTAGAAGTCACACATCCAAGCCACAATAATACAATACACATATACACATACATACAAGGTACAATACATTACACAAGTACACTACAAGGTACATACACACTTCATTCTCATTTATTCATTTCATGAATTATACAAACTAAATGTTCAAGACAAAATAGCAAGAACAAATATAACAAGCACAAGTAAGTGCATTAAAGTCCGATTCATGCATTTATCTTATTTAGGTGATCAAATAAGCACACAAATCGGGGTAACCAGGTTAGGATACAGAGCATGAAGAAATCATACCTTTCACCGTTGACTTAGACTCACCGACTCCTCTTTGGTGTTCAACTATTCGAATCCTATCACATACATACAGTTGGGTTGTTAATTATCCATAATTAACCTTACTCATTACTTTTCTAAAGTTTCCTAGTTTATACTTACTAATTCTTCATGGTTCAAATACCTTTACTTATGTTACTTACTTAAAATTATTTCCTAAGCTTGTTTATAGCCATAATGACCTTTAAACATCATTAATCATGTCTTAATTATCTTATACTATCATTACCATTCAAATCCCCATCATTAGAATGCATTAAAACACATTCTGGTGACTTTTTAGGGTGGTCCGGGTTTGTGTCCGGGGTTACAAACCCGGACCAACCTCAGAATGCAGTTTCTGGTGTGAATTAACTATGGTCCGGGTATGTGTACCGGGATACAAACCCGGACCATGCCCTGGATTGAGTTTCTGGAGTGTTTTCGGGGTGGTCCGGGTTTGTGTACCGGTTTGTAAACCCGGACCATCCTTGTTACACATTAAAATGCAGTTTTTAAGCCTCCTCTCAACCCCTAATTCATACTTAATCCTTTCCTAATTTTTCCACATGTAATCTAACATGTTTTTACACCATTTAGGCACACTAAACCTCCTTCATCCAATCACTATACTCCTCTGTTATCTTAACATATTTTTTTCACTGTTGGTCTCCTTCTGTCAGGTTTTTCTTCCTGAGATTTTTCCTCTCTTCTTCTCACGTAGCTATATGGTTCTTCACCTAGCACAACTTAGTTAAACAACTTACATTGCTCCATTCTAGTTCTACTCTACTACATCTCTTCCTTCTAAATACAAACCAAGGTAATAACCACACTTTCTCTTCTCTGAACATATCCATGTTCCTCTCTGTCAAACAACACTTAAGTCCACTAAATTCCTAACCAAAATTTGACAGAGTTTCCCTACATTTCTAAGTATTCTCCCAAGCATCAGTTGCTTGTTCCACTCAATTCACATCCCTGTTTATTCACATACATACTCAACACAAATCTCAAGTATTATTCCACCTTTGATTCAAGCATTTACACATTCATTCACTTAGCTCCACCATCCCTACTCATTAATACATACACTTGGCTCAAGAGCCTCTACCCATCCATATACACATTACTAAACTACTCCATTTCATACTCACCATTTCCCATTTACTTGTATTAATATGCAATACTCAAACAATATCAAAACTTATACAAACACCAAAATTGTACAAGGTAAGTTAGTTACCTTGGTGTTTTAACTTCTTGTTTTTCTTTCTTTCTCTCTCTTTCTTTCCTTCTTCTTTTCTTTCCCTTGTTCTTGGTTCACCAATTAGGCAATGCTACAGCCCATATCCAAGACACTAATGAGTATCTAATTTAACACTTAAACCCTAGAAATTTACCTTAGAACTTAGGAGCATATATTTAGGGTTTAGGGGTGACTTTACCTTCCACTCACTAGATAGAGTTCTTGCTTAGCAAGAAGGCAATATTTCCAGCTCCAAGAAGAAGCCAAAACGGCTGGAACAACAAGGAACAAAAGCTCACATTTTTAGGAATTCTTAAAATGCAATTAGGAGCTAGAAAGGAGAGATTTTCGGATTTCTTTTTACCTCAAACCAACAGGATGAAGGAGAGGCTTCCAATGGTGGTTTCAAACCTTCGAATGAGGAATACCCATGGAGCTAGAATGGGAGGTTTCCGATTTTTGAACAGAGGATAATGTTCTCCTTGACAAGAGGACTCCAACGGTATATTTTTTGTAGCATTTGGAGTTGATTTGGGTGTTCAACTTAAGAAAGAAGGGAGGTGCTGTGTGGGGATTTTGAAATCGCCATGGCTGGCTCCAAGGAAGAAGAAGAAATCAGAGAGGGGAAGTGGAGTACGAGAGAGTGTGAGAGAAATGAGGGGGAGTAGGAGAAAGAGGGTAAAAAGTAATATTTTACTTTTTGCTTTTAGTTTACTTTTGCCTTTTGTTAATGAGGGAGAATTAAGAGAGTGAGGGTGAGGGAGTCAATCGGCTCACACACTGCACACACTCACCTTTTAATTTCTATTTCCAAAAGTGGACACACTAGTTTAGTTTATTTACACTCTCACCCCACAACTTCCCGTTTTTTTACAGTTTTTACTATTTTCTCGTTTAACTGATTTTATTGGTTCTAGACCTTCATTAATGTTTATTAATGACTATTTGGTTTACCAAAATTGTTACGAGTCTATTTGACCCGCTTAAAGTCGCGTTTTCCCGGTTTCCTCGAAAAACACGCTTTAAGGTTCGTTTGTGGTTTTAATCCATTTTATGGATCCATTTTCTTCGGGAGTTGTTCCCATATATTATTTAGGTCTTATCAAGCCCTTAGAATCCATATAATACGCTAACCGAGGTCTCATACCTCCTATGGTTATTTAACGCTTATTTAGCGTTTTTCGCTTTTTAAGCGTTTATTCATTTCTTTTGGATTTATTTTCCTTTCCAATATTACTTAGGCGTTTTTAGGCCCTTAAATACATATTAGAATTATTTTAATCGCTATATTTAAGTTCGGGGTATTTCAATATATGTTACATGTTTATAATTGTCTAGATGACATAATAACTTTATAATTTCTCAATTATATTTATATGTCACGCATGGACATAATATTCTTATAATTTTTATTATTCTCCACGTAATCACAAATAATACTACTTGATTATAATTAAGTTCCTTATAACAATATAACCCATAGTTTTAATTTCATAATCCCTTTAATAAAAATTCTTTTTCTAATTCCTCCAAATATCCACATAGGACCTATAATTAATTAAACTCAAATACTTACCCCTATATTTCGGCTGTTTACAAAACAACCACAATAATTCATAAACTTTACATTTAAACTCTAATCTCATTATATTATATAATTTTAATTCCTTATTTAATTAATCTACAAAACCACCACTAATATTTCGGTTCATACCTTTTGAACCTTATAACTTTTCAAAAATTACATTTTGGCCCCACAAACTTTCCGCCTTAACATTTGTTCCTTATAATTACATTTTAACCCCAAAAATCTTATAACCTTTACATAATAATTTATAACCTATAGTTTTAATATTAATTCCCTTTAACTGCTGAAATGTATACAAATAGTACCTTAAATTACAAATCAACCCCAAGTATTTCAGCTTTCACATAAACTTTCCATAATTTACATTTTCACCCCAAAAACTTTATAATAGTTGATTAATAACTTATAACTATAGTTTAATATTTAATTCTCCTAAACTTCGGAAGAGTACTTATATTTCCTCTAATTATGGATTCGCCCCACACTAAACCCCAAGTTTTCATATAAACTTTTATAAATTACAAAATAGCCCCAAACTTTCATAATCTTAATTCCTACCTTTATATTATATCATAATTATTCCAAAGAAGCCTATAACTCTCAGCTTTCACTATATTTACCCCAAACTTTTCAAAATTTACAATTTTACCACATAACTTATTAAACTAGTCATTTAAACACCAGTAATTATTTCTAACTTACCCAAAATTCTTAATATGAGTTTATACACTATATTATATCAAAGTTCACCAAATTTAATTAATAATTCTCGGCTACAATTTAATCTAGCCACCAAGTTTTTGTAAATTACATATTTTACCCTTAAACTTATAAACTTAATATCTTAGGTATTAAAATACCTAATTAACTTATCCAAATATTTTATAACATCTTAATATATAGTATTAAGCTATAATATACCAAATTGGAGTTTATATTTTCTGCAATAATCATTTATAACCAAATAATTAACTTAAAATTCCTTAAATCAATTCTTAAACCTTAACTCCATCTTTAATTAAACAAAACACATGTTTAAAACCTTAATGATTTCGGCCTTAATTTTATAAAAGGGTATTTAATGGTTTAATGTTATAAAACATAGTTTAAACCATAGATCTACATATATACTTAGATAAATTACTTACCCTCTTGTAAAATGATTTTCCCTTGGTTTCTCCTTGGATCTTGGGTCACACCACCTTGATCTATACTCCTTGTAGGTGCCTTGAATATTAGAACAATGATACCTTATGTTAAACCTTGAATCTCTAACTAAACCTTAAGAAATTTACCAAGGTATTATATGTGAGATTTGTAATGAAGATTAGGATTTACCTTAATGTTTCAAAGTGGTGTTCAAGAACACTTATATTTTCGGTCTTGACAAGGAGGAGAGGAATGAATTAGTTCTTGAAGAGATCTAAGCTTATAACTTAGAAATAACTCTTGTAAACCTTGGAATCAAAGATTTACCTTAGGAAAATGACATAAGCTCACGCCTAGCTTGTGGTTTGATGAACACCTTGTCAAACCATGAATAATTTGAAGTTAATGAAGGGAAGAAACAAGAACAAAATCGGTCATGGACTTGCCTTGGGAGAAAATGGAGTTTTAAGGCATTTTTCTTACCTTAAGCCTTCAAGAACCATTCTTAGGTGTTTCCTTTGATTAGCCACGAAATTCCTAGCTTGAATGGTGATTGGGGTTGATCTAGATCAATGGAATGAATTAGAAGAACCCCCTTGGTGCTAGGAACCGAAAATACCTTGAAAATGGCATAAAAATATAACTAGATTTACTTAGGAAATGAGAGCTCTTACCAATGGAACTTACCAAGCCTGGAAGTATAGGAGAATAGCGTGAGTAAGGGAAGGAGTAAGGGACTGAATCGGCACTTAGAAGGGGGGAAAAGAGACAAGTCTTGCAACTTGTCAAAGTTAGGTGAAATAATTCATTTTAGTCAAAAAGAGAGGCAATTAAGTCTAAAGCTCCAATCAGTAGGCTAATGTGTTGAAAATTGAGGTCAAGGGACAAGGATCAACCGGCAAGGACTTTTGAATACAAACAAATTTGACAAAAGTGATGATATAAGGTAAGAAAATGATTTTAAGACATGAAAATCATGTCTTTTTGTAGCCAAAATCGGCAGGTATAGGGAGGGTGAGTCACCCTTGTTCTCCCCTGATTATTATATTTAACTTTGGTCCTTTTAACAATATCAACTCGTGGTTAATCAATTCTACAAGTTAAATGTGTAAAACGCGTTTTTTCGGTACCCGAAAAGTGCGTTTTTGTGCTCTAAGAACATTTTGGAAAATAAATTGTTCCAACGAGTTCTAAGTGTTTATGGACATTGTTTAAGATCAATTATGATATATTAAGGTGTTACATTGAGTTATATGGGGTTATATCAACTCATGACTCAATTCCCGGGCTACCGGGACACTCCCGGACCATAACAGGAGCGTTAAGAATTTCTCCCGAGCACTTTGTGTTTAAATGAAAAAGTGGCGTGGGGATCCTCTTATAAATATTGAATAATGGTCAACTAACCATTTGGAGTGAAGAAAACTAAGTTATACCAACTTAGAACGCATTTCCGGGGTTTCCGGGGCTTCTCGTGCTTTAATGGGCGTGCGTGAGCACTCCCGAGAACTTTGCGTTTTTAACTAAATATGGCCTGGGGAATATGTTTGTATAGTCATATAATGAGGGTATGACCATTTGGTTTGAGTTTTAGAAGGTCATACAAGGTCATGCTTGACGCACAATTTTAAGGCGTTTTAAGAACGTCTTTGTCGTTAAGATGTTTGGTGCGCATTTTTGACCTTTGATGGGTTCTTATATTTATAATAGGTGTAACACACGTTTCTACATTTGTTTACATGTGTATATCCATTTATTTAGCATTTGTAAAATATTAACGTTGCTCGTTTGTATAAATGTTCGTATTGATCTTTCCTTGTTGACGCTCTCTTTATTGAGCATGTTATGTATGGAATTTAATCCTTGTTAATAAACGTACATGAGTGTCTGTACGAGTATGTTAAGACGTTTATAAGATTACGCCTGTTAGCGTTTATGGTGAAACGACTATTTTTACGGAACGTTTGCATGCATGAGTTTGCATGCGCACACGTTAATATTATTTACGTAAACTTTTGCATGCAGGAATGAGCATGCGTATATGAAATGATTTATCCTTGGATTAATTTCCATTATCTAATGGTTTAAGGTGTTAATTAGATTTGGGGTATTTCATGTGTGGATAGAGCTTGATGGGAGGCTACGATACCATCTCAAACCTGAGTAGGACAATGAGTGGGGAAAGAGTTGTAGCCGGATCCTCTCGTTTAGATTGCCCGTTTTACCGAAGGAGTTGCAAAAATCCAAGAAGAGGCTCAAGTGGTTTGGAGCATCATCCGTATTCGCCCCACTGAATTTTCCTTGGTCCCGGATGGCGGTGATGAAGTGGGTTTTGAAAGCCTATTGAGCCGCTTCAGCTTGCGTCAAGGTGGGAAGAACTATTGTTGAGGCTCTTCCTTCGGTGTTTGGTCGGTGGTAGTCTTTGAGAGGTCGGTGTTGGCCTTGTGGTTGTTCATCCCCATGACCATTGTCCTCAATTTCTGGCTCAATGTGAATGCCGGCCATGGTGTGATTGTTTAAATCCCTTCTGATTCTTCTTAGAGATCGTTCGAGCTTGGACCTCAGGCTAGCAAGAGGAGAGTCGCTAGACCGGGTACTTGGCATACACAAGAAGAGCAGAAAGTACCTGAATAAGCTCACCACAAGCAATACTAAATATTATAAGTAGGAAAAATAAACAAGAACTAAAGGAAACTAAAATAAATAAAACCGGAAATACCGAAACTGGGGAAAATGATAGAGACTATCAATTTCCCCGACAATGGCGCCAAAAACTTGTTAGGAAAATTATATATATGGTCAATATCACAAAATATGGGCAAGTGGACCCAATCAAAGTAGTAGTAAAGAGTGTCGTTCCACTAGGAAATTGACTATTTATCTCCCTAGCTTCGGCAATCGGTAAAGGAACAATAAGTAAAATGGGGGTTTAGCCAGTGACAAGCTTAATGGTTTGATTAAAGAGAAATTGCAAACTAAATATGGGAACTAAAATTGGTTATTAATGGATTTGGATGGAAATCACCCTAGGATGGTTATTATCACCTAAATTCACCCCAACTTCACTTATAAACCCATTTCACTCAAATTGTCTATTTGGACTATTGTAATGACCTTCCAAGTCATGGAAGAGTCAACTCTTACCTAGATACTTCCAACTCCAAAATCAAGAAGAGTTCAAATCACTAGATAGCATTAATTGCAAGTTCACATTAATAGCTCAAATCTCACCTACTAATCAAGCTAGCACAATCTAGGGTTTCTCTCTCCTTTTGGTCACAGCCCCCAACTCAAAGTCTTGTGTTGTTGGGAATCACCACAAATGCCATAAATGGTCAAGTTATAACATTAAATGAACAAGAGAGAAAAAACAATAAGAATTAATGAAGTAAGGGTTTACAAGCTAGTTAGGGGATTCAAGTTCAAATCCCCATCCCAAAGTGCTAAATAGGACTACTCAAACATAGAGATAAGTAAAAGAGAGAGAAAAAAAGCCATTGTTGAAGGTGGTTGAGCTTGGAGAAGGTGAGCTTTCTTCCTTCTCTTCTTCTTCCTCTTCTTTTCTCCCTTAAAATCGCCTCTGTCTCTGGGTTTTAGTCTCTAAGTGTGTAGAAGTGAAAGTGTGAGAGCTGCCTCAAATCTGGGCAAATTTAGAGAAAATTACGCATCCGACCGACCCACAGTGGGTCGGTCCCGTGGGTCGGTCGGCCTTCTGGAGACGGGGCACGTGACCTTTTTAAGTTCCGACCAACCCAGTGTGGGTCGGTCCTATGGGGCGGTCCAATGTAGAGACAAATTTCTGTTACAGGAGCTTCTGACCGACCCAGTGTGGGTCGGTCCATGGGTCGGTCGACTGCAGAAACATATTTCTCTAACTTGCGCGGGGCCTAGAATCTTCGTTATGGCTTGGAATTGCTCCTTGTTTGTGGCGTTGGAAAGCTTGAAGGATGGGGAATCTGTTGATGCATGCCACTAGCTCTAAAAGGGTCTAAAAGTATGCTCAAGGTGAGCTTTTACCTATTAAAAGATCAAACTATATAAGTTCACTATTAATCACAAAAACACTCTATTAAGTGGTGAAATGAGCTATGCACCAAGTACAATGAAGGTGTATAAATACATTAAAACATCATTATTTCATCACTTATCAAGCTTATATAGTGAGCCGCTCTCCGGTCAAAGGTGTCTCGGGTCTTACCCCCGAAGAAGCATGGACTAGAGTCAAATCAGGTGTAAAAAATCTAAAGGTCTTTGGAGCTATTGCATATGCCTATGTTTCAGCGGAGACAAGGAAGAAGATGGATGATAGAGCAGAGAAAGCAGTATTCATGGGATATGAACGGGGAGGATACAAGCTATTCAATCCAATGACGAAAAAGGTAATATTCACCTGTGATGTTACCTTTGCTGAAAATTAGTCATGGGAATGGAATAGAAGTGGTGCCATAGATCCCAAGAGCTGTAATATCTCCCTTGCTGAAGAGTCAAATCTAGAGGAAGGAGACTCAACACAAGATCATTTTTAGATAGATGTTGGTAGACCACAATGTCATCATCGACATCCAAGACATCTTCAACATTATGAGGTAAACCTTGATGATGAAGATATTGATGATGAAGAGACTGTGCATTTTTCTTTGGATTTTGTGCTTGTGACAGTGATGGAAGCACTTCAAGATAAATATATGGCGGCCATAAGTGAGGAAATTGACGCCATTGAAAGAAATCTTACATGGGTCCTTACCGATCTTCCACCAAGTCAACAAGCCATTAATGTAAAATGGGTTTTCAATACGAAAATGAAGCCCAATGGTAAGGTGGAAAGATACAAAGCAAGATTGGTGGCAAAAGAGTTCAAGCAACGACCCGGTCTTGATTACCTGGAAGTTTTTTCTCTTGTTGCTCGAATGGAAACTATAAGGCTAATTATTTCCTTAGCTGCTCAAAATCAGTGAAAGATTCACTAGATGGATGTGAATTCGGCTTTCCTCAATGGTCAACTTGAAGAAGAAGTGTTTGTCAAGCATCCCCCTGACTTCGGTAAATATGGAAGTGAAGGGGAAGTATACCAACTGAAGAAGGTTTTATGTGGCTTAAAACAAACTCCTAGAGCTTGGAATTAGCGTATAAACTTCTTCTTTAGCATGAGTGGTTTTACCAGATGTCCTTCGGAGCATGCCCTATATGTGAAGGTGGATGAAACTAGCATTATATTAATAATTTGTTTGTACGTTGATGATTTGACTATTACAAGGAACTGTCCCAGCATGATTGAATCATTCGAAAAGTTCATAATGAAAAAGTTCGGGATGTCTAACCTCGGAATGATGTCATACTTCCTTTGCACTGAGGTGATACAAAGAGATGATGGAATTTTTATTTCTCAAAGGAAATACGCTGCTGATCTTTTGAAGAAGTTTAAGATGTTCTATTACAATCCGGTGAGGAGTCTGGTAGAGGTTGGAACCAACTTATCCAAGAATGAAGAAGGAGCCTATGTTGATCCAACTTAGTACAAGCAGATTCTTGGCAGTCTCTGATATCTCCCGTGTATGAGACCGAATATTCATTTTGGTGTTGGCTTGACCAGCAGATTCATGGAGACTCCTCGATAACCACATTTGCAAGTAACAAAGAGAATTCTATGATATGTAAAGGGAACCTACGATCATGGATTGTTTTATGGGTCATCCAACGATGTTTCTATTGTAGGGTACCCTGATAGCGATTAGGGTGGAGATATAGATGATCAAAAGAGCACCTCAGGATGCTGCTTCAACTTTGGAACAGTTGCGTGTTTAATACCCCGGATCTAAAAGTGGTGATTTAATTACTCTAATATGATTATTAAGGGCCTAAATGTGCCTAGAGAGTATTGGTAAAAAGAATAAAACCAAAAGAAAAGAGAAAATGCGTTAAACGCGAAAAACGCTAAAATGCGCATTAAATTTAAATAAGAGATATATAATCTCGTAAGGGTCCGATATGGATTCCTAAGGCTTGGTTAGGCCTAATTAGCATACGGGAATGATTCCCGAAGTAAACGGATCCAAATAATGGATTAAAACGCTAACGGAGTTTTAAAGCATGTCTTTCAAGAAAACCCGAAAACATGACTTTAAGTGGTCAAACGGACCCGTAAAAATTATAGTTGATTAAATAACTATAATTAAGTATTAATGGAAGCTTAATAACCATTAAAAATAAAGAAATGAGAAAAATCCGAAAAACGGGCCCGGTTAGTGAATAGTGCCAAACCGGGTAAAATAACGAGCATTTTCTGTCAAAAACCGAAAACTGCTCCAGCATGTATGTATACAGTGGGGCCGATTTTATGGGCTCAATTAGCCTTCCCCCTCTCTAATAATAGCAAGTAAATAAAAGAAGAAAGAAAAGAAAAGTAAAAAGGGAATAGTAAAAGTGACTACTTACTCTCTCACCTTCATTTCTTTCCCTCATTTCACGTTCTTTTTCCCAGCCTCTGCATATCTTCTTCTTCCTCTGTAATATTACCGGTTCGAGAAGGAAGCTCACAAGCCCCATCTTCTTCCTCCTCTCACTTGCTCATTTCTTCACCGAATCGCACAAAAATGCCACCGTTAGATTCGTATCGGCGAGGGCTACGTTTTCCACCCCTCAAAATCTTGATTCCTCCACCTTCACTTCCATGGGTGTTTTGCCTTTTGAAGCTTAAGGAGCTGATTTTGACTCTCCTTCACCATCTTGATGCCTTAAGGTAATAATAAGCAAGAGTTTCACTCATTTCTAACTAGTTCTTCCAATTTTGGAAAAATTCCTTCACGTTGAATATTTTCTCCATTTCAGCCGATTGCACCTTGCTCTTGTGGGGTGTTGGAAACTCTTCCAATTGATTGCCAAGCTCTCCTTTTGGATACCCTAAGGTAATATCTAAGCTAGAGCCTAAAAACTAGTGCTTGAAATACTAGTTTTGTGTGGAGGATTTGAATTAATTAAGCTTGAAATGTGTGTATGGGGATATGGTTGTAGATGGAAATCTAGACCCCCTTGTGCGTTGTGAAAACAAGAAGAGAAAGATGGAGCAAAAGGAAGAGGAAGAAGAGAAAGTGAACCGAAAATAAACAAGGTAAAAGCTCACCTTGAGTTAGTTTTATTTGGCTTGTGAAACAGATTTTAGAGTTGAATTAATGCTCTTGGATTGGTGTAGTCTTGGTACTACAATACTGAGTGGAATGAGAATTTTATATGTGGTTTGAGTGGGGGAAATAAGCTTGAGTCTAAACTAAAACATGTGTGTGAACAAGTGGAATTTGATGTATTGTAGTTGTTGGTGCTTGATTAAACAAGGGTGAAGAGTATGTTTATGAGTTGATTTGAATGTGGTGAGTATGCTAAAGAAGTAGGCAAGTGCTGTCAAAAATTCCTAGGGAAGTATGGACTTGAGTGTTTTATACAAAGGAAGAAACTAGGTGTGCTTAAGAGTGTTAAGTGAGTGGCTATGGTTTGAAAACCAAACTAAGAAGAAGAGTGTGAAAGTAGTAAAAATAATGTCATTTGAGTGCTAGGAATGACATTAGTGAGTGAAGTTTGAATGGTGAGAAGAAAGTGTCAAAATCTGTTACAAGAGCTATGGAAAACAAGAAAACTAGTTATGAAAGTGTAAGTGAATTTTAAGTGAAATTAACTAGAGTTTGTGAGTGCACTTGGTGCTTGGTTTAAGGTGGTTTAGGTGGGTAATTAGGTGCTAAAACATGTGGTTTATAAGTGGGAAAGATTGGGTAATCAAATGGTGGAAGAAAGGAGTTGTAACAGATTTGGAAATTACAAATCTGTAAAATCTGTAGTAGGGTCCGGGACCTAGTCCATGGATAAAGTCCCGGACCACCCCATAAATTTAGGCCGAGAGTGCAGTCTGTGTTTGGTCCGGGACTTGGGATTGGGACAAGGTCCCGGACCATGTGTTAAAAACCACCCGAGAGTTAGCTAATGCATTGGTCCGGGACTTAGGGTATGGACCAAGTCCCGGACCACCCCCAGAAACCTACAGAGAGTGTTTTAAAGGGTTTAAATGATGGGGGTTTGAATGTTAATGATGTTAGATGATGTTTAGGCCTTGTTTGGTGACATGTAAAGGCCCTAAGAAGTGTTAGAAAGTGTTAGAAGTGATTAAGAAGTGAGAACTCAAATTAACAAGAGTAAAACCGAGATAACGGGATAACGGGGTAAGTACGGGAGTAGCATTTTATTATGTACCGTATGATCTTAGTATTAACAATAATGTTTAGAACATTATCAGAGAGTCGTGCGTGACCCGAGCATGGTGAGATGACACGGTAAAAGTAAAAACCCCGGTGAAAGGTATGATTTTCTCATGCCCCGTATGCTAACCGAGTTACTCTTATTTGTGTGTTTGTGTCCGCTTAATCAGACTAAGCATGAAAAGAATCCCTTGTTTGATTATGTATGTCTTGTTGGATGTGAATGAAACTAACATACTTGTATGCAGGTGTGGTCTAACATAGTGTAAAGACCGACTCATAGTGAGTAACGTTCGGCTAGTGATCCGTAGATCGGATCGATGCGTATGATAACGAAAACGTGCAAACACACAAACTATCGGTTAAAGTGTAGCGATAACGCAACAAATGAACCCACTAGAATGTGAGGAGATGAACGGGTTGAGTAAACACCCGATATCGGTGAGAAAACCAATGTGAAACAATCCACGAAACAAATAAGAGTGGAAAGATAAGTGAACCTCCTTCAAGAGGATTAAAGATAGTTCGAAGATGTGAACTAGTAAAGAAGGTAAAAGATACCTAAGGGATTAGTAACTCCCTTGAGACATGGTTGACCTCCTATATGAGGAGTTTACCCGGTATAAGGAAATAACGTAAGTGTAAGTATTTGATTTGATGTATTGGTAACTCTTAAAACCTAAGATTAACCGAACTTGAGTAAAGTACCCAAAGTCATTAGAAACGTCGTGAGTGATGCTTCTAATCTAATATGCATAAATTATTACAACTCCGAGAGAGGAGTGTATGGGAACGTGAGTAGTCCGAGAGTAGTCGGGCCTATGTAAAAAGAGATAGGAACTAAGAGAGAGTTCCGGGAGCGAGTTGAGCCTTCCCACCATGCTAGACCCAGAGTAGGGTCGAAACCGGGGAAGTAAGACTATGCTCGAGAGCCATGAGTTTTGGCTAGAGTATGTATTAAGAGTAACAAGCGAGACGTAGGAGACCTGTAGTGTCTCGAGAATCTACAAGAGCTTGAGTATAATAACCCGAGAGCGTGGGTATGATAATGAGTGTAATAACCCGAGAGCGTGGGTGAGATAATGAGTATAATAACCCAAGAGAATGGGTGAGATAGAATGAGTAGCCCAAGAGAATGGGTGTGTATAAAAATAAGAACCCGAGAGAGCGGGCAAGTTATTGAATGAGTAACCAAGGCAAGTGAGGTATAACCCTCAAGGCCTAAGAGTAACATAATACAACTAACAACCTTGTTATGTTAGTTAGGAATTGGGTTCCATGATTGGATGTAGATTCCTTGTGCAATATACATATATATTTTATTGATGTGATGCATGACGTTTGATTAAAGTGAACTCCATGTATATCCGACCAAAAGTAGTCGGTGTACCGCGGTTAGCATGCGGTATATGCGAATTTCATATGCAGCTTTAAGCTGAGCCCCTAGGGGCATCATTTTTATTCACAGGTACACCGAAGACAAACCGTACGAGGAGTAGGACGGGTCGGTAAGTAGCATGGGTAGTTAGATTGTAATTACTTATGAATTTGAATGAGGTGTAAGTCCGAACATGTTATCGGCATCCATGTAGACTCGGTATAGTAAAGTAATGAGTTGAGTATTGTGTTGTTTTGTGTACTCGGTTGTTCCAGTTCATCAGACCGTTACGGTATGTAAGTTTAGCTGGTAGCCACCAGGGTGGGCTAACGGCGTTGTTTAACCCTCGTTTGATTAGAGTTCCGTGCGTGAGTAAGAGTAATTAGTAACGGATTAATAGGTAATGACGAGATTAACGGTTGGGGTGGTACAAAAATGGTATCAGAGCGAAGTATCGCTCTGATGACTGGAAATACCGAGCTTAGGAAATACCGAGTTAGGAATCATAGACTTAGGGCTATTGAGTGGTAGCGTGAGAGATGCGCTAGTTAGGAACCTCCAGTATGATCTGGATACCTACAATACCAAACCTGCCCTCCACAACCCCCATATTAAAAGCTTGGGAAAGAACATCAGAGAGACGGGAAACCCGATCTGGCACTTATTTAAATATTTCAATATGAACCAGAACCTGTCATGCGGTAGAACCAGAGAACCGGAAACCCCGGAGACGGATCCCGCTGGAATGACAATAACCGCACTTAATGGCGGGAGATCGAGACATCCTAATCCAAGGAGACCAGAATTTGTGGCAGCTTGGGGCGACATGCTTAGCAGTCACGAGAACCTAGCTGGCCGAGTAGCAGCAAGAAGGAAGCATCAACCGTGCAACAATCCGGATTAATGAAAAGCGACAAAACCGGGACATAAGTCTACGGACCGCCATAGCTAATTAATACCACTAATGGTATATTAAACGACTAAGACTTTAGTCCGGAGTATGTACACCCGCCCGGCCACACCCGAAGAGGTCGCAATACCTAACGGGCATAGCTTAGACAGCTACAAGCATAACTACGGGACATACCCGAGTAGGACTACAACAGTAGTGCCTAAATGACTTAAACCTCGGTAACCACAGTAAAGACGTGGGAACGAGCAACGAGGTAGGACACAGAATTAAGTGAATAAGGAACTCCGAGATTGGAGAAGTACCTAAATCGATGACGTACGTGTCAAGATGAACAAGTAGCAGCCTGACGAGCAGTTATCCAACAAACGGATCAAAGGAAAAGCCAACAAGGCAATCAAATACATCGTGAAAAAAACCGTGACCAGTGTGAGTTAACCCAAAAACCGCCAGTACCGCGCACTTGCCACGGCAAGTGCAGTAATAGCGGGACAACTAAAAGGAATCCTAACAAGTGACAAGTACTTAGCAAAGTACGAGGATGGCTAAAGAAGCTGATATAGCACCACAAAAAAAATGTGAAATGAAACCTTGAAAAGGCCTAACGGCCGGATCATTGTATAAAGAACATACCGGTCAGCGAGAAGCTGGACTCGGTAAGGAGTTGATGGCATTGAAATGCCATGAAGATCTTACTTTTAAATTCAAATTTCCTTTCAAACACAAAATTTTTCCAAAAAAAAATCCCCAAAATTTTAAAAACCAAACCAGAGAACCACGGTAAGTTATCATAGGACGATATAAGGGAAGTTGGCAACAGAATACTTCACCTAGGCGTGTAATCGACACTACAAGTGTACACAAACGAGACATGGGACGACCGCACTCCGAGGGATCTTGCGGGCCTGACAGACCAGTTATGAGTTAGTCGGGTAAGTGGTAACGTATCAATAAGATACTCCATGAATGTATACAAGTAGAGTACGGAACACGGGAAGTAGCCCACTCCATACTACGGACGAAAGAGCCAATTCAAACCAAGACAGTTGGACACCTCGAATGACCAAAGAACATGGAAAAGCTTACAAAGCTAAAGGAGAAGAACACGGTAAGACGACGGACCTAAATAGGTAGCGTTAATAAGTGCTGGGAGCACGAAGTATTAAGTATAGACATTGAACATGTCTCAGGAATCCTGAAGGAAATACGTAATAACTGGAACGAATACCCAGTCTAAACAATACGACAAATGCCTAAAACGAACACGTCAGTGTTTGGCGAACGGGATAAAATTCCCACAACATACCTCACTGAAGAAATTAAAGACCTGACCAAGAAGGTCAAGGTGAAAGAATTAATAGTCTACCCAAGAACGGGAGACGCTACAACCCAAAATGGGATGGTTCAAAGTATACATAACCGCAAGGCGGGATAAGAAACTGAACATAACCAGGAGTTCAAGCCAGATGTAATGGCACAACTCAATAACACCCAGGAGCAATCCGTGAAGGGTGCCGGGAGTCAACAGTAGTTGAACGAAACATGGTGTTGAGAACACAAGTGTTAAATCAAACACTCGGGTAGAACCCGAAGGGAGCCCACGTAACACGGGATACCCTAGATTGCCAGAGGGCATTAATTAATATCAAGATGCTTAAGGGACTTCCATGTACGGAAGCGTGATGAGACAACCATATCAAAGAGCCCAGTAATACCTCCAAACCATTTAATGGTATACGGAGAGCAGAACCTGTATAAACAGCCTGCATAGAGCATGGCTCGAGGCAAAGTGGCTTGTAAGCCGGTAAAACTAACTACAAATTGTAGATTTAAACATTGCCAACCTATGCATAAAGGCATGAGAAGAAACAGTGGAGAATGAACCACTACTTTAGAGTGGGGATACCACTTGTTATTGTGGGGCCTAGGGAGTAGCAATTGCGTGAATCCTCCAGAGAAAGGCTACCACCTAGGTATGAAATGTGAAACCGCTAGAGCGGTGTAGTAAAACTTGAGCATGTGTATATTGCCAATGAGTATATGAACTATAGTAGAGTGTAAAGAGGAACCTCGATAGCAGCAAAAGGAAACCGATAGAGTAACCGGATGAGTAGTGAACACTGTATGTGTACAGTATGAACTGCAGAGTAAGCAGTGCGCAAGTGCGCAGAGAGATTTAAAGAATAACGTATTTTGTTGAGCCAAATGAATGGGAAGCCATAGTGTAAATGGAGAGAACACCTGGGCGGAAGCTAAAGTAGTAGCGGATGCCACGAAAAAGGGGAAGAACATGGTACGCAGCAAGCGACCGTTGTAAGAGTATAGCCAGATAATGATATGAAGCTCATGAGTAAAGATGATAAAGGAGACATGTTCCTTCCTATCACATAAGTGATTTACTATCAGGAGTTTACGCCTCTGCACTCTGTAGGACTGAGTGTTTTGGTATCGCTCTTGACCAGTAATGATCTTGTGGGATATCTAGGAACTTAAGAAATGTCGACGAAGCCTGTTGAGCAAGATTTAGAGAAATGACCGTGCGGCCATTGGCCAAAGATGCACGAAGAATGTGGGCCGTAACCCACAGGTCCCAGGACCGATGAATGGTAAATGCAGAGTAGTATCAATGAAGAATTCTTGTACAGAAACAAATAACAAACACGATTCAAATGCCATTATTAAACGAGGAAGCACTACATACTGAGTAGTAGCTTGACCTCAACCGACAATAAGTCGGGAAAAGTAAGTGAATAACCACGAGAGTATACAGAGTTATACAAAAATAGATTTCCAGAGAGCTGGAGAGAAATTCTATAACTCCACGAATTCGCATACGGTAAGAGATACCGAGCGACCATTGAAAAACCTTTATTTCCAACACAAAAAGGGATAAAAAGGGAGTGAATAATATATTGAGTATACCAAAAGGGCGAGTTAAGCTCTAGTTATCAGGTCACGCAGTAGAAGCAAGTGGACCGTAAATCAAGGTTAAGAATACCTCGCAAACCTGAGTAAATGGCTAATCATAAACGCCTTGAAGCCCTAGAGGCTTGAACCGAACTCGGTTATGAGTTAATTAACCGCATCGAAGTTAGAACACTTCATGATGCCGGAGTTAGTGAACCAATGTTCAGTGATAACATATGATCGATTACGCGGGCGTAACCCCTTTTAAGGGGGGTAGGGCGAGAAACCGCTTAGAGTGTTTTACATATAGATGCGTAAACTACTATGTGCATAGCACAAAGGAAATTGTTTTAATGATTGGAACTCATGTTACATAAACATGGGTACCCATTCATTGTGTAATTTTAGTTATTTCGCATGAGAGATGCAAGTAACGGGTATGTAATATTATGAACAGAGAGTAGAGAAACTCTTAGGGAATGAGAATCCCTATAGTGTACGTCTATTGTGATTAGACATGAGTTATATGAGCGAGAATCGGTATGAAACCGATGTGTCCTTGTAGGGAGTGAGTTCCCTAGGTGATTTTTTAATTGAGAATGATTGATGGAGTGAGTTCCATCCTTTGGAGTTGTATGTTGTGTGTTTTAAATTAAGTAACAATTTGAGAAAATAAGTCATGAGTTGCTTAGGTAAGGTAAGTGAAGTAAAGTTGAGAATAATGGACGACTTAAGTTCCATAACTAAGAGATAAATTGGAATGAATTGTTTTATGAATATGACTAGAAAGAGCGGAAGATAGAAAATGAAAATGTTTGACTATCTGTTTGTTTGAAACTGACGTGGGAGGTGGAACTTGGTCTGCTAGCGATCAAGGGAAACCGAACACAAATTGGGGTGGAAGGATAGTTCAACACTGATGCTGATTACATCAGGGTTGGATGATTCTTGAAGCTCCCTATAAGTGGTCACAAGTAATCACACTAAGAAAAGAGGCAACTATCATAAATTGGATTTGGAGTTGTGTGATGTTTTAAAAAGAATTTCCAAACGGAATTTCCAAAGGAATTTTCTTCAAGTATGAAGATGGAAACGAAAACTGGTTTTGAAACCGCTATCAACCCCCGCGCGATGGCTGTGGCCTTAAGTCTTAATGACCGATAGAACGGTGGGCTGTATTAGTTTTGAAACCCATTGCACCGTACGTGCGCCGGTCCTAAGTGACCGGTTGGGGTGGTGATAGTGTTGTGATTTTTCCAAAGGCAGCGGGACGGGGAGAGTACCCTGAGACGTTCCTGTGTTTAGTGAGTCAACCAGAGTGCCTGAGGATATGTATATGTGTAACGTTTTGATCAGAATCGAAGGGACCGTGGGCCAGAGAGAGTAAGTGCCCATTTGTCATGAAACGGCCGTGGACCAGAGAGCGTAAGTGTCCAACGTGACCGGTACCTGAGGGATCAGTAGTATATTACTCAACATGGATTCGAGGACTGTAGTGCCTTCTTGTCTTCGGACTGATTCCATGGAGAGAGAACAAAAAGTATTTTTGATTGCTATACATGCTGTGATATGTGTGTGGTATGTGTAGTATAAAATGAGACTGACTTGTGGAGTCAGTAGGGTTATACATGTACTATAACCTTGACATTGAATGCCATGAGACTAAGCATATTAGATTCACCAACTTTGAGGACAAAGTTCCTAAGGGGGGTAGATTTTAATACCCCGGATCTAAAAGTGGTGATTTAATTACTCTAATATGATTATTAAGGGCCTAAATGTGCCTAGAGAGTATTGGTAAAAAGAATAAAACCAAAAGAAAAGAGAAAATGCGTTAAACGCGAAAAACGCTAAAATGCGCATTAAATTTAATTAAGAGATATATAATCTCGTAAGGGTCCGAGATGGATTCCTAAGGCTTGGTTAGGCCTAATTAGTATACGGGAATGATTCCCGAAGTAAACGGATCCAAATAATGGATTAAAACGCTAACGGAGTTTTAAAGCACGTCTTTCGAGAAAACCCGAAAACTTGACTTTAATTGGTTAAACGGACCCGTAAAAATTATAGTTGATTAAATAACTATAATTAAGTATTAATGGAAGCTTAATAACCATTAAAAATAAAGAAACGAGAAAAATCCGAAAAACGGGCCCGGTTAGTGAATAGTGCCAAACCGGGTAAAAGAACGAGTGTTTTCTGTCAAAAACCGAAAACCGCTCCAGCATGTATGTATACAGTGGGGCCGATTTTATGGGCTCAATTAGCCTTCCCCCTCTTTAATAATAGCAAGTAAATAAAAGAAGAAAGAAAAGAAAAGTAAAAAGGGAATAGTAAAAGTGACTACTTACTCTCTCACCTTCATTTCTTTCCCTCATTTAACGTTCTTTTTCCCAGCCTCTGCATATCTTCTTCTTCCTCTGTAATATTACCGGTTCGAGAAGGAAGCTCACAAGCCCCATCTTCTTCCTCCTCTCACTTGCTCATTTCTTCACCGAATCGCACAAAAATGCCACCGTTAGATTCGTATCGGCGAGGGCTATGTTTTCCACCCCTCAAAATCTTGATTCCTCCACCTTCATTTCCATGGGTGTTTTGCCTTTTGAAGCTTAAGGAGCTGATTTTGACTCTCCTTCACCACCTTGATGCCTTAAGGTAATAATAAGCAAGAGTTTCACTCATTTCTAACTAGTTCTTCCAATTTTGGAAAAATTCCTCCACGTTGAATATTTTCTCCATTTCAGCCGATTGCACCTTGCTCTTGTGGGGTGTTGGAAACTCTTCCAATTGATTGCCAAGCTCTCCTTTTGGATACCCTAAGGTAATATCTAAGCTAGAGCCTAAAAACTAGTGCTTGAAATAATAGTTTTGTGTGAAGGATTTAAATTAATTAAGCTTGAAATGTGTGTATGGGGATATGGTTGTAGATGGAAATCTAGACCCCCTTGTGTGTTGTGAAAACAAGAAGAGAAAGATGGAGCAAAAGGAAGAGGAAGAAGAGAAAGTGAACCGAAAATAAACAAGGTAAAAGCTCACCTTGAGTTAGTTTTATTTGGCTTGTGAAACAGATTTTAGAGTTGAATTAATGCTCTTGGATTGATGTAGTCTTGGTACTACAATACTGAGTGGAATGATAATTTTATATGTGGTTTGAGTGGGGGAAATAAGCTTGAGTCTAAACTAAAACATGTGTGTAAACAAGTGGAATTTGATGTATTGTAGTTGTTGGTGCTTGATTAAACAGGGGTGAAGAGTATGTTTATGAGTTGATTTGAATGTGGTGAGTATGCTAAAGAAGTAGGCAAGTGCTGTCAAAAATTCCTAGGGAAGTATGGACTTGAGTGTTTTATACAAAGGAAGAAACTAGGTGTGCTTAAGAGTGTTAAGTGAGTGGCTATGGTTTGAAAACCAAACTAAGAAGAAGAGTGTGAAAGTAGTAAAAATAATGTCATTTGAGTGTTAGGAATGGCATTAGTGAGTGAAGTTTGAATGGTGAGAAGAAAGTGTCAAAATCTGTTACAAGAGCTATGGAAAACAAGAAAACTAGTTATGAAAGTGTAAGTGAATTTTAAGTGAAATTAACTAGAGTTTGTGAGTGCACTTGGTGCTTGGTTTAAGGTGGTTTAGGTGGGTAATTAGGTGCTAAAACATGTGGTTTATAAGTGGGAAAGATTAGGTAATCAAATGGTGGAAGAAAGGAGTTGTATTAGATTTGGAAATTACAAATCTGTAAAATCTGTAGTAGTGTCCGGGACCTAGTCCATGGACAAAGTCCCGGACCACCCCATAAATTTAGGCCGAGAGTGCATTCTGTGTTTGGTCCGGGACTTGGGATAGGGACAAGGTCCCGGACCATGTGTTAAAAACTACCCGAGAGTTAGCTAATGCATTGGTCCGGGACTTAGGGTATGGACCAAGTCCCGGACCACCCCTAGAAACCTACAGAGAGTGTTTTAAAGGGTTTAAATGATGGGGGTTTGAATGTTAATGATGTTAGATGATGTTTAGGCCTTGTTTGGTGACATGTAAAGGCCCTAAGAAGTGTTAGAAGTGATTAAGAAGTGAGAACTCAAATTAACAAGAGTAAAACCGAGATAACGGGATAACGGGGTAAGTACGGGAGTAGCATTTTATTATGTACCGTATGATCTTAGTATTAACAATAATGTTTGGAACATTATCAGAGAGTCGTGCGTGACCCGAGCATGGTGAGATGACACGGTAAAAGTAAAAACTCCGGTGAAAGGTATGATTTTCTCATGCCCCGTATGCTAACCGAGTTACTCTGATTTGTGTGTTTGTGTGCCGGCTTAATCAAGACTAAAGCATGAAACTAATCCCATGTTTGATTATGTATGTCTTGTTGGATGTGAATGAACTAACATACTTGTATGCAGGTGTGGTCTAACATAGTGTAAAGACCGACTCATAGTGAGTAACGTTCGGCTAGAGATCCGTAGATCGGATCGAAGCATATGATAATGAAAACGTGCAAACACACAAACTATCGGTTAAAGTGTAGCGATAACACAACAAATGAACCCACTAGAATGTGAGGAGATGAACGGGTTGATTAAACACCCGATATCGGTGAGAAAACCAATGTGAAACAATCCACGAAACAAATGAGAGTGGAAAGATAAGTGAACCTCCTTCAAGAGGATTAAAGATAGTTCGAAGATGTGAACTAGTAAAGAAGGTAAAAGAGACCTAAGGGATTAGTAACTCCCTTGAGACATGGTCGACCTCCTATATGAGGAGTTTACCCGGTATAAGGAAATAACTGTAAGTGTAAGTATTTGAAATGTATTGGTAACTCTTAAAACCTAAGATTAACCGAACTTGAGTAAAGTACCCAAAGTCATTAGAAACGTCGTGAGTGATGCTTCTAATCTAATATGCATAAATTATTACAACTCCGAGAGAGGAGTGTATGGGAACGTGAGTAGTCCGAGAGTAGTCGGGCCTATGTAAAAAGAGATAGGAACTAAGAGAGAGTTCCGGGAGCGAGTTGAGCCTTCCCACCATGCTAGACCCAGAGTAGGGTCGAAACCGGGGAAGTAAGACTATGCTCGAGAGCCATGAGTTTTGGCTAGAGTATGTATTAAGAGTAACAAGCGAGACGTAGGAGACCTGTAGTGTCTCGAGAATCTACAAGAGCTTGAGTATAATAACCCGAGAGCGTGGGTATGATAATGAGTGTAATAACCCGAGAGCGTGGGTGAGATAATGAGTATAATAACCCAAGAGAATGGGTGAGATAGAATGAGTAGCCCAAGAGAATGGGTGTGTATAAAAATAAGAACCCGAGAGAGCGGGCAAGTTATTGAATGAGTAACCAAGGCAAGTGAGGTATAACCCTCAAGGCCTAATTAAGAGTAACATAATACAACTAACAACCTTGTTATGTTAGTTAGGAATTGGGTTCCATGATTGGATGTAGATTCCTTGTGTAATATACATATATATTGTATTGCTGTGATGCATGACGTTTGATTAAAGTGAACTCCATGTATATCCGACCAAAAGTAGTCGGTGTACCGCGGTTAGCACGCGGTATATGCGAATTTCATATGCAGCTTTAAGCTGAGCCCCTAGGGGCATCATTTTTATTCACAGGTACACCGAAGACAAACCGTACGAGAGTAGGACGGGTCGGTAGTAGCATGGGTAGTTAGATTGTAATTACTTATGCATTTGAATGAGGTGTAAGTCCGAACATGTTATCGGCATCCGTATATTGTAGACTCGGTATAGTAAAGTAATGAGTTGAGTATTGTGTTGTTTTGTGTACTCGGTTGTTCCAGTTCATCAGACCGTTACGGTATGTAAGTTTAGCCTGGTTAGCCACATGGGTGGCTAACGACGTTGTTTCACCCTTGTTGTATATAGAGTTCCGCTGTGTGAGTAAGAGTAATTAGTAACGGATTAAGAGGTAATGACGAGATTAACGGTTGGGGTGTTACACTCATGGTCATCCTAGAAGCAGTATATTGTTGCATTGTCAACCTATGAGGCAAAATATGTGTTCGCGGAAACAAGTACTTGCCAATCGGTGTGGTTGCGCTACCTGATGAATCACATCAATATGCCACAATAGAAGCCGATGACAATTTTTATTGATAATACTTCAGTACTAAACCTAGCAAAGAACCTGGTCATACATGGTAGAAGCAAGCATATCGAGACCCGATATTATTATTTGAGAGTTCAGGTTGCTAAGACCGAGATAGAAGTGTAGTATTGTAGATTTGAAGATCAAGTTGCTGACATTCTCACAAAACTTCTGAAGCATGATGCCTTTGTCAAGCTGGAGAAAAGGATGGGGATAACTTCGATGGCAAATCAGGATTAAGGGAGGATGTTTATATGTTAATCCTGATTAAGTCTTTCTATTTTTAGTCACGTTTTCTTATTTTACTCAGTTTTGGTTTCCTATGTAGTAGCTTGAGAATAGATCATATTAGTCGTTAAGTTGGTTTCCTATTTTCCTCCTATCAACTTTAGTCCATATTGTTAGATATATTGTTGCTAGCATTTAGCTAGTTTTTCTCATATTAGCGATGTACAACCAGGCTATAAATAGACTCGCTCTCATAGGCACCAATGACATCAAATCAATTTAATATAAGAGTATGCTCTTACGTTTGTATACTTATCTTTTATTTCCATCATTAAACAGGGTGACACAATTAATCGTGTCCAAATATGAAACGTAGACCCAACTCGCCTACTAAACTGATTGACCCGATCTAACACAATTAATTAATCGTATCCAAATATGAAACTATCAGCATATATTTAACCCAAACCTAACCCGCGTAACACATTTAGTTGTATATAAGAAAATAATCTAACTAATTAACATTATTTTTTAAAATTCTATGATATTATTAACTTTACTTTAATTAAAATTTTAAGCTTTTTTAATTTTATTAATATGAAAAGTTGATAAAATAATTGGTCCATAAAATATAATATTTATTTATAAAATATAAATTACTTGTTATATGAGTTATAAAGTTAAACAGATCAATCCAAACACAATCCGTTTATTTAACATGTCAGATTTTAAAACTCATGCCCACCAACTTCCGGTCAAGTGTTGGTCGGGTTGAAATTATCATTCCTAAATGCTCACTTCGCACCTGTTGGTAACCGTGATAGATTTTAGGAGCGGGATTTTCTGGCTTAAATTCTTGCAACACCTTAATTTTTGTAGACTTCTGTAGATAAGAATCTACGTTAGAGGATTTGGTGAAGGACACCAAATCTCTGTCATGCGACAGATCTCTCACTCTTTTTTTTTATTTTTTTGTAGCAGCGAAACCACACGGAGTGTCTAGTATTTTTATAACTTTTCCAGGTACAATATCTTAAATGAGTATATAAGTATATATGGCTATTAGTATAATAATTGTTTAATCTTATAATATTTGTTGTTTATAAATATATATAAATAATGAAGTATATATCAATTCATAATACATGTCTTAATCAACTAAATAATATTTTTTTCAAATATTACAAATTTAAAAATATAAAAGGTAATATTTATATTGTTTATTAATTTAAAAAGTGATGTATGATGCATTTTTTTCATATATATAAGAAAAAAAATGAGTATATACCATGATTTATATACATTATGACTTGATAAGAACGATCAAAGGAATTAGATATATAACATCAAATGAATACGTAAAATCGAATCCAACAATTAAGTTTATCATTTTCAAACGTTTATAGTCTTCAAGTTAATCAATCAATCAAGCTTTACAACCTGATAAATGATAACAAATATATATTTGTGCATAATGACTCGATGAGAACGGCCAAGGGAAAAGATATATAACAGTCGTGTCATCCTTTTTAATAAAGTGATGAAAACGATTATAGAAGAATTGTGTATATGTTTCTATTAATCAGTGGAAATGTTTATAATTTATTGTAAATACATAAAAACCAAGGTTAACGAATACTTAAAATTGACTCCAACAACTTAGTTTATTGTTTTCAAATGTTTATAGCTTTCATGTTTATCAATAAGTTAAGCTCTTTAAACTGATAAATAGTAAGAAAATAATCTTATTCACAATGATTCGATAAGAACGACCAAATAAAAAATATATAAAAGTTAGTGTCATCTTTTCCATTAGTAATGGAAGCGATTATAGAAGGTTGTGTAAATGTTTTTTTTTAAGAAAATTGAGATGACCATATATTAAAAAACAACCTCCTAGCCAACATGAGAGCTAATATCTCTCCTGTCAGGCTAGATCCATGTCTAGCTTACAAGCCATAATAATACTAGGGGGAACATGATCCCCCAACCACACAAGATTACTATCTAACCGGGGATTATCCATATTACAGATCAGCCTAATTAGAAAGCTATCATACAACTTCGAATTACCCCTAACAATACTCGCGAAATTTGGAAGTAAACCTCTGACAACCGCAATGTCATCCCAGCTAGAATTATCCCTTCTGATAACTTCCAGACTAAGGACGTCCTCAAAACACTTTTCAACTGACTCAATGCAAATGCTATGCTGCCCACGATATGGCAAGCTCCATGGCAATCCTTTTTGCTTTGATATCAGCATACTGCACATTACAAGTGCTGGAAATTCTTCGATTGAAAACTACAATAGGCAAGCCACGCTCATCCCGGATGATTCCAGCTATAACCCGATCGTTATACCGTCTAGAAATCATCCCCGTGCAAATGTTGAAATATCCCATAGGCGGGGGCTGCCACATCCTATGAGAGAGAAGGGGAGAAGAAACCTTCCTAATCAACAAGTAAGCATCGATAAAAGAACTATTTACCTCAACTTCTTTCCACCACGATAACTCTGGATTATGCTTGACTTTATTCCTTGACGCATAAATGACCCAGAGCTTATTAGCTATACTAGAAAGCTTCTTCACACTCCACACCTCTGTCATCCGAAGAAACCAATCTAACATACCTTCCACATTCTTTGGAACACAATTAATATCAACCAAGCCCTCCATAGATCACTGACAGCACAACAATGGAAGAAACAATGAGCCAAGTTATCCTTATCGCCGCAGAAGAAGCAATTTGAATCACCTCCAATCCGTCTAGCCAAATTATCCTGACAAGGGATAATATTACCCAAAAAACTTCCAGAGATTGAGCTTAACTCTTGGGCAGCAGATAAAGGAATTAATCTTCTTCCCAACTCTTCCAATAAAGTGAGAGGGGTTGGAAGAACTACCCCCTCCCGAATCCTTCACCAGAAAATTATACGTCGATTTGACCGAGAATTCTTATCTTTAGGATCATCAACTCCACTGAATAGAATTGACCTTGTCTTGTGATGGGTGAAACCAACAACCCATCCCCCATGAAAGGACGTATCCGCGATCCTTCCTTTAGCACATCCAAAACTGAAGAAAAGGACTTCCAGATAGTACTCCCTTTGTTCGAAGGATAACACTCTCTAATATTGTTGTGAGGGTAATAGAGCTGTTTCATGACTTGAGCTATTAAAGAATCCGGACTAGTGAGTAATCTCCAAAGCTGTTTTACCAACAGAGCTTTGTTGAAATTCTCCACTTCTCTGAAACCAAGGCCACCTTGATCCACATTCTCACAAACCTTGGACCATTTAGTCCAGTGGAGAGCCCTTTTATCCTCTTTTCCACTCCACCAGAACGAGGAGAAAGCTGAATTAAGTTTCACAATAATGCCCTTGGGAAGGGCGAAAAGGGACATGGTGTAGTTAGGGATCGACTGAAGCACACTAGACACCATGATGGATCTAGCTGCTTGCGACATTGGCTTAGACCAGCTGGAAACCCTTTTGTGAACGGATTCGAGAAGGTAGGAAAAAAGGTCATGTTTTCTCCTACCTATCTTGAGGGGGAGACCCAGATATTTGGAGAATTGGGGAACCTCTTGAACATTCAGTAAACTGGAGAGGTTACTTTTGATGAAGGGCGATAATCTCTTGCTAAACACAAGTTCTGATTTTAGGTGATTTATTTGGTGACCAGAAGCTACTAGAAATTTGGTAAGAATTTGGTTTAGACGGGAGATATTTGTGGAGTTGGCTTTACCAAAAAGGAGAAGATCATCCGCAAATGCTGGGTGGGAAATAGACGGGCACAGGGGAGAGAGCTTAATCCCATGATAATCTCCAAAGATATCTGACTTGTTAAGAAAACTGGACAGAGCTTCCTGAGCCAAAATAAATAAGAAAGGAGAAAGAGGATCTCCTTGTCTAATACTCTTGACTGGTGAAAAGTTACCTGGCTTACCATTGATGAGAATGGAGCATCTGACGGATCGGACACATTTCATAACCGGAATCATCCAATTCGAAGGAAAGCCCATAGATAGGAGAACATCTTGAAGAAAGGACCACTCCAGTCTGTCATAGGCCTTACTGAAATCCAACTTGAGGCCAAAGAAACCATTCTTAACAGCTTGTTTTTTTCTAAAAGTGTTGAAGTTCCCCTGCTAGAATGATATTATCCATGATAAGTCTTCCTTTCACAAAACCTAATTGGTTGTGGGAAATAAGGTGAGGTAGAATATGCTGAACACTATTCGCCAAGGTCTTGGAAGCAATCTTATAAGCAAAATTGCATAACGTAATCGGCCTGAATTTATCAATCTCAGTCGCGCCCGCCATCTTTGGGATAAGAGTAATGAAGTAGTCATTCAAGGAATCAGGTAGAGAAGAACCTCTAACAATGGACTGGACAGCATCAATAATCTGATTCCCAATAATATTCCAAAAGGTAATATAGAATTTACCGTTGAACCCATCAGGACCAGGGGCTTTGTTGGACCCTAATTGTTTCACCGCATCCATGATTTCCTCTCTGGAATAAGGCCTACTAAGGTCGGATACAAAGCTAGGGTTTAGCCGACCCTCCACAGCATCCACGAAATCTCTGCCGGTCTGGGGATGAGAAGAAGTAAACAGGTCCTGAAAATACTCTCTGGCAATAACTTCGATCTTATGCCAAGAATATTGCATAATGTTCCCGGTATCCAAAAGACCAAAAATCTCTTTTGATCTCTTATTTGAAGAAGCCCTGGCATGGAAATAACCCGTATTCTTATCTCCTTCTTTAATCCACTGATCTCTGGATCTTTGCTTCCACCAGATTTCCTCCCGGAAATCAAGTAACTCAATCTCCAGGAGAAGCCTCTTTCTATTATTAATAGCTCCCAACGAGCTATCACTGATAGAAATATTACCTAGCTCTCTCCTCTTGTTGCCGATCTTCCATTTGATCTTGGAAATTGACAACCCCTTCCACTCACTTAGTTTTCGAGCACACATACACAAAGAAGTAGTGATGTTGGGGAAATTATTACTCCAGACCTCAGTAACTATCTCAGCACACTTGGGATCCAAACACCAACCATTCTCGAATCTGAAAACTTTAGCCGGGATTTTGTGATTACCGAATAACCTGATAAAAAGAGGACAATGGTCCGAAGCTTCTCGAGGCAAATGCTCCACTGAAATATTGGGAAAAGCTAGTAATCCCTCTGAAGAACAAAAGACTCTATCCAGTCTACTATGGGAATGGAACATCCCCTCCCGACAATCGGTATAAGTAGAGCTCTCTCCAAAGAATCCAATGTCATGGAGATCACAATCCTTGATGGCATCCCTGAACGGGGCCATGTGAACTTCTTGCCTAATTCTGCCCCCGATCTTCTCAGAGGCATGAAGAATCTGGTTGAAATCACCCGCGATCACCCACGACAAACTGGCTTTCTTACTTAGCAGACGGAGAAGCTTCCAGGACAAATGCTTAAGAGTTTAATTGGACCACCCATAGAAACCGGTGAACACCAATTGAAGATCACCCGGGAGGACCATAATAGCTGACATATGGCACTAGTAGGAAAAGGACCTACCGCAGCGGTTGTTTGGTACCTATGGCAGCGGTTGAAAACCGCTGCGATGGGTGCCGCTGCGCTAGGTGAAAACTCTACCGCAGCGGTTGTAGAACCGCTGCGGTAGGTACTCTATCGCAGCGGTTGTTAGTAAGAACCGCTGCGTTAGACCTATTTTTTTTAAAAAAAAAACCACCTATCGCAGCGGTTCTTATTAACAACCGCTGCGATAGACCTTTTTTTTAAAAAAAAAACCACCTATCTGCAATAGGTTTTTTTTTTTTTTGCTTTTTCCATTCCACCCTACAATTCTACCACACACACCCAAAATCAATCAAACCTGTGAAGATATAGCAATAAACAATGCCACCACAGTGGGGCATTAGATCAACCATTTCACCATATAAATTGCCACCAAAACCTATCTACGGGCAATAATCCACTTACATTTACAAATTTGACCAAATTAATCAAATATCAACAAAATCTTTACAGAAACGACAATTGTTTCATGAGAATTTCAAAATCATCCTACTCAATCCTACCAAACCCTAGAAGCAACCTACATTAACGCTCATGAATTCTGCCCATTCTTCGAGCACCTCGGTTATATGTCCTTCGTTGTAACCGTCTACCAACTCTTCAAAAGCCTTGGAATTAACACAAAAAAAATATGATTAGTTGCTAATAATACTTTCAGTTTAAGAATCAATGTTAAAAATTATCTACAAAACCAAAATATTTCGAGAATGCTACTTACCAGGTCTAGAGACTTCTCTGGCAAGAGTCTCGGTCCCGCTATCAAGTCACTCATAAACCGAATGACATAGTAGCCACATTCCGAACCTCCCGGCTGCTGTGGACACTGCACATGTATATACGTACATATTCAAAATCGATTTAACACATAAATTATAATACTGTTCCTATTTTAAAACTAATGAACATATTACAAAATTTGAATAAGGACTACAAAAATACCTTGACTACATTCCACGGAATCTTCTTAAGTCTCTCTCCTCGGACTTGCGTCATTACAGATACAAAGGCACTAGAATTCATACGCACAGAAAAAGTAAAAGTTATCAACTGAATGATATAGAAATAACTAAAAATTGATAATTAATCAAGTTAAGTAAATTCATCACCTCATCAACATGTTATATATAAGTGGCTTCTTGGGACGCAGAGATGCTGAGTCAAGCTGCAGGACTCTTGGGCTTTTTATACATAGAACGAGCAAAGACCAGTGTCGGCTGTTCATAGATTACAATACAGGCAGAACTTAATTCAATCAATTACATAATACAAATATCATAATTTTTAAACTAACTTAACATTAGATAAAATTCTTACCCTTGATGAAGAGGCAGCATGATGTAAGATTTATCTGTAACTGCACACGCATGTATCACATTCGACAAGTACTGGACCAACGCTTGGGGGTCAGATCCCATATTAGCTTCGGAACAGTAGTCAGGGCATAGGAACCCGAAACTACTATTCTCATGTACTTGGACCGCCTTGTCATCAATAAACCTGCACAATATAAAGAAACAAATATTATGAATTTAATTTTCAAATATACAGAGTAAAATGTGTACAACATTTGCTAATTACTCACATGCAAACCGATTTGAGAATCGACGCACTCAACCAATCCTTCGTGAACAACTCCACAAAATCAGTAAGATAGATTTCAAAACTCTGAGCGCCTCTATAGTGAAAAAGATCCGGTCTTGGTTCCATTGTAACCGAATCTCTTCCTGGCGCGTCATCAGTAGTGTGGAGTGTAACAGTTTCAGCATGGGGGGTAAGGCATTCAGAACCGCCGGTTGTAGCAAATTCGATCTCATCACAACTCTAGTCGCGGATGCCATCGAAGGATTAGCTGGTGGAACAACAACTCTCTTTCCTTTTGCCTTATCAGAATTTGATTGAATGTGTTCCTAATATATTAATTTAATAAGTATATGTTTCTACTCTAGGATATGTTAAAGAATAAGTTTTTTCATGGGGTTACCTGCTGCTCCCCAAGCCTAATCAACCTACAGGGCCACTGTACTGCATTGGATTCAGCTTGACGAAGGGTGGATATGTCTGCACTGGGCACCGGTATCTGACAATCCGCGTAAGCAGGCGCGTAACCTTCAACAAGCACCCGGCCATGGTACTCTCGGAGCGCTGTATTCCTCACGTTGTCTCCAGCACAAGACTTGAAAAGTTTTCCCCACCCTACTTCAACTTCGTCAACGCCAATCACTTGGAACAATGTGCAGTCAATTGGTTGCTATTTTCAAAATTAAAGATTTTAGATGCACATAAACAAGTGTATAATTTGTTTTTTTTTTGTATTTGTAGTTAACATGTTGTTCTAACCTTGAGAGATGAATATGGAAATGGGTTGACGGAGTGAACACTACTAGGAGGCACTGCTGCGGGCTCTGATGCTTGTGGCTGATCTGGCGGTCTAGAAACCTCCTGACTCCTCTCAGAACGAAGCATCTCCATAGCTTGAGCGATTGACTGCTGAAATTCATTTCGTAGTCGCTGCTCGAGCTCCGCATTCTGGCGTAAGTGCTCCTCATATGTAATCGTCCCTCCAGCACCGTGTCTCGACCCAGGATTACCGAAGGCTTGGCGTATACCGACATGACCACCAAAGCCGACTGCACGACCCGGATGATCCTTCTTCCCGAGAGCGCGGGAAAGTGGATCATCCTGCCTAACGGGCTGCCAAGAGCCCTGGGTGATCTGGGAGCTTAACTCTTCCTGTTATGGAGTTTAATAAGTCAATAAGGATTCTTCGGTTTATTTAACTGCTATTGTTACTCTATAAATATAATAAACATTTTTTAAACTAAAAATCACTTACCATTTGGTTGATGACCTCTCTCGTGGCGTCATCATACTCAGCAGGTGCCGCCGGATTTGAAGGTTTCTTCCGTCTACTTAAGTCCCAAACCTTCATCCTTCGTTCGCTGACATTCGAGCCAGCTGGCAGCAACCCCTCTTTCTCCCACTGCGGCACACGCTGAGCAATACTTGTACTCCCCATGTGATGGGGGTAACGATTTTTTTTTGCATTTTGTTGTTGTTTCTCACGTATAGCCTACATATAAGTATGAAAAGACAAATTATGCAAATAATATATAAAAAGGACGAATTAACCAAATTAACTGTAAGGACACTTTAAACATTTATCATACAAAAGAACAACTACTAGTGTAAAACTCACCTTGAACTCAGGGGTCAGACGCTTCGCAACAAACTCATTCCACTGCTCTTCAGTAATACCATCATATTTTTGCCACGGTGGTCTCCGATCATCCACATCTTCACCTTCTGCCTCCTCTATCTCTGCGGGCTCCTCACAGTAAATGTACTGCCTCGTGAGCAGAGATCTGAAGTCTTTGAATTGTGTGGCAATCCCCTTCATCACATCATCCTTCAGAGATGGATCTATACAGAATCGGTCCTATATGCACAAAAAAAATGGATTAGTGTAAAAAAATAACTATATAAATCTAAAAACAAACTATTAAATGTAACAAATACCTTGAGACGTTCAAATATCTGCTCCTTCAACGCCTGAGGCACTTGCTTCCAATTGTGGTTTATATTGAAATATGTACTCACCAAATGCCTGGCTAGAGCAGTGAAATCATTTTTCCAGGTACCGGTGGGCTGATTAAATTCATTGAACTCCAAAGGCTTTGTCGGGGGGCCTCTATTTGCTTTCAGCCCACGGGTTGCCCCTCGTTTTTTGGGTTTCTTGAGAGGGGGAGGAGCAACTTGTATCTCTTGTCCTTCCTGTGAAGGACCTGCTGTCTCGGTCTGCTGTGGGGTGGTCTCTACGTCTGCTTTCTTTGATTTCTTTTTACCACCTCGTGTGGTGCGTTTTGCCGGTCTACTATCCCCAGTCAGGAGCAGCTGTCCTATAGGATCATCAATAGGATCATCAGCCACTGAGGAAAAAAACACACACACATTAGATCAATATTCATGGAACGATGTATAATTGCAAAAATAAACATAAAACAATTCATGGAACGATGTATAATTGCAAAAATAAACAACAATAATACGAATTATATAATGTACTTTCAACCAATGGTGTTACCTAGACATAGTAACATATATCATGATCTGTTTTCTACCCAAACCCCCTCATTATGGTCTGATCGAGCGTAGATGGTCTGAACATCATCATTTTGTAAATCATCAGTTGAATCATGCAGCCCTGTATGCAACGATACAGGTTCATCTATCATCTCATTATCATCATCGTCGTTGTTTTCATCCTCAAACAAAACCGGTCTTCTCCCTGGAAGAACAACATGCCATCTACTAGCTTTTGGGTCTTCAACATAAAACACCTGGTCACAGTCTTTACCCAACACAAACTGATCTTCCTTATTAGTTGTAACACGTGAAAGATCAACCAAAATAAGTCCTTTATCATTTTGGAGTCCATGTCGGTTGTCCACCCAATTGCAGCGGAACAATAGAAACGAATCAATGTGATAGTTTAGTTCCCATATGTCCTCTATCACACCATAATACCAACTACTACTGCTCGTTGTTGTTGAACCTGGTTACCTAGACCATATTCAGTCACCGATGCTTCAATTTTTACCCCACTGTTCTGATGTATTGATTTAGCATCTTGGCGTGCAGTGTAGTATGTGCATCCATTAATGTCATACCCTTCAAACGATACGACATCTGTTCCAGAACCAACAGCTAGACATCTGATTTCTTCACTGACATCTTCGGGGTTCAATGAAGCTTGCTTAAACACATATTCCTTAAACCATTGGACGAATACTCGATTTTGTTCTTTTTTAAGCCAGATACGGTTTTTGGTAGGGTTTTGTCGACTCAACTCAGCAATGTGAATATCGAAGTAGGGTTCAACAACCTCAAGGTGTTGTAGTACAAACAAATGTGCCTGATTAATAAGATCACGAGAGATACGAACAACCTTTTTGCCAATAACTCCTTTACCCGCAAATCTACCATGGTGACGTGGTTTGGGAATACCAATTGACTCTGCATCGTTCAAATAACTTGTTACGAATTCTGTGACTTCCTCAGTCACTGTTGCTTCGATGATACTGCCTTCCGGTCTATATCTGTTTTTCATTCTACCCTTCAGAATCCCCATATATCGTTCGAAAGGATACATGTAACGTAAGTAAACCGGACCACAATATTTGATCTCTCGGACAATATGCACTACTAAATGCACCATTATGTCGAAGAAAGATGGTGGGAAATAAATCTCAAGCTGGCATATTGTCACAACAATTTCATGTTGCAGATCATCGAGGGTGTCTGAGTCAATTGCCTTGCAGCAGACAGCGTTGAAGAAGAAACATAATCGAGTTATAGCATTTCTGACATTTTCTGGTAATATCCCTCGTATTGCAACTGGAAGAAGATGCAACATTAACACATGATAATCATGAGATTTCATGCCTAACAGTTTCAAATCCTTCATAGAAACTAGGTTCTTCCAGTTTGAAGAGTACCCAGATGGTACCTTCAATGTGTGCAAACACTTGCAAAAACTTAATTTTTCACTCTTAGAGAGGGTATAACACGCAGGAGGTAGATATGTTCGCTTCTCATCCTCTATTGGGTGTAGTTCTTTCCGTATGCGCAACTCTTGCATATCTCTCCTCACCTTCAATCCGTCTTTCGTCTTGCCGGGTATGTTGAGCAAAGTACCACACAATGCCTCACCGACGTTCTTCACAATGTGCATGATATCCAAACAATGTCGAACAGGCAGATGCCGCCAATACGGTAGATCCCAAAAAATGGAACGTTTTTTCCAAATGTTCTTCGGCGGCTTGGATGTGTTTCCAAATACATTTTCAATGTCTTTTACCTTTGCATACACTTCCTCTGAATTCAAAGGCAGACGAGCCACACGAGTCTCGGGCTCATTGTTGAACAGCTTTCGCTTTCTCGAACGGTAAGGATGGTCTACTGGAAGAAACCGTCGATGACACATATAAACATTTTTGCCGCAGTGCTTCAGACGATCTGAACATGTGTCATCCTCACATACCGGACACGCTTTGAATCCTTTCACCGAGTATCCTGACAAGTTCCCATAGGCAGGAAAGTCGTTAACAGTACAGAACAACATCGCCTTCAGTGTGAAATTTTCTTTCGCATGAGCATCATATACCACTGTCCCTTCATTCCACAACAAGTTCAGATCGTCGATCAGTGGTGCAAGATATACGTCAATGTTATGACCAGGTTGCTTTGGACCAGAAATTAGGAGTGATAACATAATGTATTTTCGTTTCATGCACAACCATGACGGTAAATTATAGATCACTAGTAGCACCGGCCAAGTGCTGTGCTGACTGCTCAACGTGCCATACGGGTTCATCCCATCGGTACATAATCCAAGTCTCAGATTCCTATCCTCATCCCCAAAATGATGTTTAAATTTTCTGTTGATATTTCTCCACTGAGGTCCGTCTGCAGGATGTCTTAATTTTTCATCAATTTTTCTACCATCCGCGTGCCATCGTAAGTTCTTCGCATCTTTCGGGTTGGCAAACAACCGTTTGAATCTAGGAATTATCGGCAAGTACCACAATAATTTCACTGGACGATTTTTTTTCTGAAAGGAGGAATCCTCATCCTTGTCCTTGTACCGGGACAACAAACATTTAGGACACTTGTCTAGATGTTCGTATTCACCCCTATAAAGCACACAATTATTTGGGCAAGCATGAATCTTTTTATATTCAACCCCCATTGGACACATCCATTTCTTTGCCTCGTAGGTGGATGTAGGAAGACCATTCTCATCAGGAAGCATATCATGTATCAGCTCTAGAAATGACGTGAAACACTTGTCACCAACTCCATATTTCCCCTTTAAGTTGAACAAATTAAGTACAGCAGTCAATTTTGTGTATTTAACGCACGAAGGGTACAAAGGTGTCTTTGATGCGTCCAACAATCTTTGATACTCTTCCGGCTTATCGACAAAAGTATCGGCAACATTTTCTAACATTTCATCCATTTGTTCATCATGGTGAGTGGTCACGCTGTCATCGAATCCTGAATCACTTAACGGTACCGACTCATTGATGGTATTGAAGGTGTGGGCGGTACTTGCGTAACGTGGATCATGAGCACTTGATGATGTTGAAGCACTAGCTGCAACAGTTTCTCCATGAAAATTCCATCTTCTGTAATGTGGCATGAATCCACGGGACTTAAGATGAAATCTAATTTCCTCAATGTCTTCATATTTCCTTACGACCCCACAGTCAACACAAGGACATGAAATCTTGTCCGCCTTTGTTATGTCCTTGTGTTGCACTGCCGCTTTGAGAAACTCTTTCAGCTTCTCATCAAAATAGTTATCCCCTCGATAACCGTACATCCAGTCACGCTCCATTCTATATATGAAAACAAAACAATGTTTAGATTGATTTGTCTTTCAGTTTCGTCTGCATTTATATGGAGCATGTTTCTACTGGATGTACGGTTGCAACCAAACTCAGCACTACTCTATGGTTACAACCTAACTAACGTAGCCTAAGTACTCTAACTTTCCAACGTAACTAATCTAGCCTTATTCTAACAATTCTAACACATTTAATTTAACTTCAACAAATCATTGCATTATTAAAACAAAAAATAAAGTTTAATTACTTACTTGTTTTAAGGTTGTACAGAGGGGGAAGCTAGGACACTGCTTTGGTGATGGGCTGGGAAAGTACTGGTACAAATCCAATAGCAGATTCAGAAGACCTGACAAAGAAAAGTAAAGATTGTTATACACAAATAACAAATAAAATTAATTAATAAGACTATTACGATTCTAGAAAAAATTCGGCATGACCTTTACGTAATCGTGTTAATCCCATGCTTATCATTAAGCATTCACCAACATCTTATTTACCACGACAAATAAATTCCACAATTGGCAGCAACCATTCGCAATCACTCAATATTAACCACAACCACTTTTTCGCAATAATTAATTAAACAAACAAAGAGAAAACATAGATGAAGATGTTACCTTTTCACTCTTACTTCACAGTAGAATAAATGAGGAAGAAGAAGTAGAGACCACCCCAATTACTGCAGACAGCGGGGAAACAAGGAAATAATATTAGGGGGGGCAGAAAATCCATTATTATAAGCATTATATATAAGAAAATAAAAAGATAACATCCAATAGATGATATTATTACCTTTCAGCTCATGCTGCACAACAGAAGCAATGAGGAAGAAAGAGACCTAGAGACCACCCCAATTACTGCAGACAGCGGTGAAGCAAGGTAATAAAATTAGGGGGGGGGGGGGGCAAGAAATCCATTACTATAAGCATTATCATATTAAGCACGTATATACTGCAATGTAATGGGAGAACATAGATGTTATAAAGTTATAGATCTTACCACTTTATTAATGTGAAACTTGAAGTTAATTTTTTTAATAGTTTGAGAATTAAGAACAAAATGATTTGTAGTTATTCATTTTCTTTTCGTAGTAGTTTTATTTACAATTTCAATCAATATGAATTTAAATTATAAATTTGTTATATATGAATTGTATATATGAATTGTTATATATGAATTGTTGTCTAAAACAACATATTAAGCTAGTTTTTTACAGGATTTTTTTAATTAATAGTCTATTTTTTTGCAGGAATTATGTAAAATAATAATAGTCAACAACATATATACATATGAATTCTCAAACTTTTTCATGTAAACAAACGACTTATATATGGTTTATGACATTGGTATCATGTAGTCATTATGTAATGAATTCAAATATAACGTTTAGATCTAATTAGTTTAGTAACAAAATTCATATACAATAAATCTATTAAAACTTGTTTTGAATTACAAAATTGTTTATTACATCTATATAATGAAAAGTTAAAACTTATAGTGTGGAAAAAAATTATAAATTTAAAATGGTATATAATACTTGCACTAAGTTATTTTATATAGTAGATGTTTATATGCATTATTTGTATATTGATTTGCAATTTTTAGTTTTAAATATCTTTCATAGTTTCATAGTCATGTTTATAATATTAGTTCTATATTTATATAATTAAATTTATCATCCGTATCATTAACCCCGTTTTATCCGTATCCGTACTTCCGTATCGCATATTTATAAACTAAACTCCCGTACCGTTTTTTACAACTTTGGGTTGTATGCAGAGGGCACAAACAGCAACAATATCAACTCAGACATTTTATCGAACACCTTATATGCACAACTATTTATACTTGTTCAATAACCTATCTATATTCAAATTATGCACACACAACTAAACTAACAATCAATAACTATATTACAACTAATTATTCAATCAACAAGACAATAATTAACATATTTCGAAATTACAAATCGAATTCGAACCTAGGGTTCCGCTAGAACCGACGATCGACGCCTGCGACCAGTTCTCTCTGTTGCGACTGCGACGGCAACTGCGGCGGTGGACGATGGCGCGCGCACTGAAGTAGAAGGTGGCGGTGGTGGTGGTGGAGTCGCTGACGTCGAGAGGAATCGCCGTCGCCTTTCTTCGTTCTCGAAATATTACAGAAGAGAATGAAGAGGAGAAGACGATGCGGAGTCGATTTGGGGGAAATAAAAGAACTCTATCGCAGCGGTTCCTACTAAGAACCGTGAGATAGGTCTGTAAAAAAGACCTATCGCAGCGGTTCTTAGTAGGAACCGCTGCGATAGAGTTCTTTTTTTTTTTAACGACCCTAGCGCAGCGGTTGTTACTTACAACCGCTGAGATAGGTGTGCGGGTTTTTTAAAATTGGCCTATCTCAGCGGTTGTTATTACAACCGCTGCGGTAGGGGCGCTGCGATAGACCATTTCTGTACTAGTGTGGTGTCTTGATTTTGAAATCATCGAGCTGCCCAAGAGACTTTTCCACATTAGGCAAAGGCCTCCACTCCTTCCTCTACTTGAGACCGCTAGTCCATTATACCGAGGAAAATTGCCAAAGAAGTATTCCATATCTTCATCAGATTTATGAGTCTCACTTAAGAAGATAATATCTGGGTTAAGTTTTAGAATCAAGCTCTTCACCCAATATACAGCCTTAGATTTTCCTAAGCCCCTGCAATTTAGTACTAGACAACTCATTCGAAACTGTCACCCAGAAACGCTAAAAAAAACCACAATCTGCAACAACGCCCGAACTAGAACTCACAAGGCACCTCCAGGGAATCCCTGAATTGGGAAGCCGACGCAAACAAAATCCCAACCCCCTGCACGAGGACGTGAGGAAACTTCACGGCCTTCCACCAAGCCCCTAGCCAACAGAGGGGACGATTACAGCCTCAGCAAAATAACCTGATGCGGACGAAGCAGCTCTAACACCAACCCCTTACTGGAAGACCAAAAAACCGAAGCACCCCAATTCTCCCACTCGACGAAGAGAAACCCCACGAAGCCGAACAATAAGAGCCCTGAATCGGAACCAGGGAGAACAAGAAAACCAGAAGAACACCAATATTCTCTACCAGCGAGGCGCAGCCACCACTAAACCGAATAAGAAAATCCTGAATCGGAACCAGAGAAGAACACAAACGACTTGCACCCTCCGCACTACGACGACCACAATCGGAACCAACAGCAGCCCTGACGACGGAAGAGGAAATTCCCCAATCAACCACGACTCATCTACACCGTGGTAAAGCCTATCCACCCTGGAGCAAGACGAAACAGAAGATACAAAACCACCTCCGATTTGACGCTGGAGGACGCCGAAACAAAAGACAAGATCAGCCCTAACTGGACGACGGAACAAGAAACCACGAAACAAGGAGCACTACTATCGGGCCTGAGACTGGAGAGCACGAAACTGACTACCGAACTGGATGGATAAAGGAGGATGAAGCCAATCTCACTGTGTTACCAGAAGAGAAAATGGAGAACGACCCGAGTCGTCTCTGAAATCGCCTCAGAAGAGAGCGATACTGTAGCAAATCGCCTCAGAAGAGAGCGAACCCTTTCACCTCCGAAGGTTGTGTAAATGTTTTTAGTTATTAGTGGAAACGTTTATAAATTGTGGTGTATACGTAAAAAATCAAGGTTAAATGAATTTGTAAAATTGACTCCAAGAACATAGTTTATCGTTTTCAAGCGTGTATAACCTTCACGTTAATCAATAAGTCAAGCTGTGTAAACTGATAAATGCTAAGAAAATATTTTTATACACAATGATTCGATGAGATCGGCCAAGGGATAAAATATATAACAATTAATGTTATCTTTTCTATAATAGTAATGGACACGATTATAAAATGGTTTGTAAATGTTTCTAATAATCAGTGGAAATATTTATAAATTATTGTGGATACGTAAAAAACAAGCTTACATGAATACATCGAATTGACTCCAACAACTTAGTTTATCGTTTCCAAATGTTTATAATTTAAAGGTTTATCAATCAATCAAGCTCTGTAAACAAAATAATTTAAACATAACAAAAACGTAACTTATACTATATTATGAGTTGATTTAGTAATACTATAGTTCATTAGACCTTCAATCTCTAAAATTCTAGCATTATTCTATAATTTATGTTTGTTTGTAATTTAACTATTTTTGTAGATTAAGTTCATTTTTAATGTTTTATTATGGTTTATTTTCAAAACTTCTATTCTTCTCTTCACTATACTTTTTATTATGTTAAAAGATTTAAAATTTAAATTATCTCAAGAGTAAATATTGGTTATTTTCTAATTAAGTCACCAACTTACTAACTTATATGTAATGCCTTGTTTATAATTCTTATTATTGTTTAAAACCTATTTCATTAGTTCATAGGTAAAAAAAATACTTTTTTTAAAAAAGTTTCTCATAAAAATAAAAAAAATCATTAAACTACAGCTTAATTGGATAAGATAAATCTCATTTATTATTCGCTTTTTAAAAAGAAAAATAATAACACACCCATTCCACATTATAATCAAACAAGAAATGAAGCAATCAATAATTTAAATAAAAGAAACAAAAAAAATTAGTGAGCGGCCCCTTTGTCGTCTTCTCGTAAAAGAAAATACCTGAAATAGGGGCTACTTGTGACTCCTCATATTTACACGTACATGCGATTGAATTTGAAAGTAAATATTGATCTGCCATATACGGTGATCGAACGATGAGTATTAAGTCTGTCTGTGACGGAAAATGCAGATCCGTCACAATACACTTTCCGTTCTAAAACTGCAACCATCAATAACATCCACCTTGGCAGAAGCACTTGGAAATACCAAATCCTAGCCTCAATTCCCTATTTGGACAAACCGTCCAATTAATGCCGGGTCGATGACATTTTATGCAAAACTCCCGCACTTCCCAAATGTTGATTCAAATTTTGCACAACACCCGCACTTGTGAAGTGCGGGTTTATTTTTTTTTCATTTGTTCTACTACCGCACTTGGCAAGTGCGGAAGTTGTGCAAGGTCAAAACCAGCACTTGCCAAGTGCGGGTGTTTTGTAAAGTGTTGGTGGGCGGCAGCCCCCTCCCTCCCTATATAAACCCCACTCTCCCTCCCTCATTCTTCACACAAATCTTACAAACTCTCTCTTATTCTCTCATATTCTCTCATATTCTCTTGTTAGGTGAGCTTAGTAGGAGTAGTAGCAAAAATATTTTGCAAGTGAGATGGCGGGAAGATATGCCGGAGCAGCTGGAGGACCCGGGCAGGATCAGACGGAGTTGTTTTCACTACAGATGATGCATATCTCTTATGCGATTTTATCTGGTTGTGAGGTTAGTATTCTAATTGCTAAAGTGTTTTAATAGTTAGTTAAAATTAGTATATTTAGATAATTTAATAATAAAAATTAGAGAGTAATTAGAGAATTTATTTATAATGGAATTTAGGAGTATCGGCCCCTTATAGATAGAGTACTAAAAGGGCGTGGGGGTGTGAAGTTGGCTGAAGCCCCGCATAGATTGATTGTCACATTTATACGTGTTGCTGGGTTATGGGGTCCTTCTAGGTTAGTGGTGAAAGGTAATAATTATATATGCAATGCTTTGGTCGAGAGATGGAGACCGGAGACACATACATTTATGTTTCCATTTGGGGAGGTTTCTATCACATTAGAGGACATGGCAGAGCTTTTTGGTTCACCTATCGAGGGTAGGCCGGTTATAGGTGCTACCAGTATTGAGGTTCAAGAATTATGCACTGCTTTATTGGGGAAGACGCCGGATCCTGAAACATCAAGGGTAACCATGTTCTTTTAACATGGATATCTGAAAATTTCAAAGATGATGATCCAGAGTTAACTGACGACGCCCCGCCTGCTAGGATTGCTCAGCATGCTAGGGCGTACATGTTGAGGCTGCTTGGGGGGACCTTAATGCCATCCTCCAATGGAAACACCGTAGACTGCTGTTATCTGCCTCTGCTGGCGGATTTTGATGTGGCTGGCCAGTACAACTGGGGATCTGCAGTATTGGCTTTGATGTATCGTCATTTATGCATGGCCACGAAGATTAAATATACTGGATACCTCCTCTGTAGCACCAGATTGCTTACTATATGGGCGTACTCGAGGATCCCTCGGTTTTTTATACGCCGGACTAGGCAGATTGATAATGATACACCATTGTGTTATCGGTATGTTAACTTAACTTTATATATTTTGAATGATTTATCTTGCTCGTTGTTTAACGGTAGAAGTATTTTGAATGTTTGATAGATGGTTGCGGATGGACGCTGCCCACATCCGCACTTTGCAGGATGCTAGACATGTGATTGATTCTATGTCTACACCACTACTGACGAAGTAAGTTATAAGCAGACTCAATAATTTCTTTGAATTGTTTATTTTTTTTAATTAAAAGATTTAACTCTTATATTGCTACTGCAATGGAGGTGGTTGCCCTATGCTGATCTACCACACTACCAAGGATCTGAAGCTTAGGCATTGGTAGTTCCTCTCATCCATTTTAATATTGTTGAGGGACACCAACCAGATCGAGTCATGCAGCAATTCGGTAGAGACCAACCTATTCCCGTCGCTCCACTTGACTGTGACAGACTTCATAGTCAAGATCGTTCTGGGCGTACCACCACTGACTGGGGATCTTACCTCGGTCCGTATCTGCAGCTGTGGGAGAGTAGAAATGATCGGCACATTCCTCTTCACACGTATCCCTTTTCACGACCGCTGGGACCTCAGTCTGTATACATGAGGTGGTACTCACAGCACAACATCCATTGGTTCACACCAGATGCTAGAAGAAACGCAGTTCTAGTATTAACATTTTAAATGTCAATACTTTTGGTTAGTTGTTTATATAATTATCTCTCCATCCTTTATCTTCTTAATATCTTTTTCTTTTGTAGGGACAAGCAGTGCAGCAATTCCAGTATATGTCGCAGGACACTGATAGCAGCCAGTATGCGAGATACGTGGCTGATCAGACTAGGATATATGGGCACATGCGGTACGGTTACGCACAGCCAGAGGAGCATTTAGTCCCACCCCCTGCATTCCAGGTGTTCCAGCCGAGTTGGGATGCAATTGGCAATGACGCACCCCGGAGAGCTGTACACAGGAGGAGACACAGCGAGCGGCGGCCAAGACAGCCAAGACATCATGATCACTCTCCTCCCCCTGAGCCTGTAGATCCCCATCAGCATTTTAATGCAGCAGTTGACGCTGGGCAGATGCAATATGATGCAGGAGTTGATACTGGACAGATGGTAGTGGTTGAGCAGCCACCTTCGTAAGCACTACATCTGCAGCCTTATCTAGGCGGTCCAAACTTTGGTTCCATATCCCAGCCGACTGCGGGATACATTCCTCACATGCAGACTCCGGCTCCATATCAGCCAGTATCGGAAGTTGGCGGTAGTGCAGGGGGTAATGCGGTGTTATTTGATGACTTCCTAAATTCTAGTTGGAATTTCAGTTTGTCTGAGCTGTTGGGTTCTACTGGTAGTGTGGGGGCAGGTCCTAGTCAGACTTCACAGCACCTGGCTCAACCAACTCCTACACCTTCTACATCCATAGTTACTACACCACATACCCCGCAACCATCAGTCCATGAGATGACCATCGAGCAGCAGATTGATTACTTAGAGCAGATACCTGCATCATCTCGCACACCTGTGCAAAACTATGAGCTGGAGAGTCTGTGTATGCAGCTACGGTCGAACAGGAACCCACCAGACAGATACGGGGAGTGGACTCGTTGAATAAAGTGTATCTTGATTCTTGTATTTTAGTTTTTGTACCTTTGTTTATTTTGAAATTAAACAATGTATTTTGTTATCGTTTGGATTAGTAATTGAGAGATTACACTATCGTTTGATTTTTGATATTCAGTATTGCGCTCATTTTTTGAGCAGTCAAACGACATCCGTTTACGCTAAATATTTGCATACACGTAGTACTACTTGCACACATTATTGTGTCTGAACCTCATCCCATTTCGACTTCTACAAGTGTTTTACAAATTGGGTCAAAGTGGCTAGGCTGCACAATATTTAAAATTTGAAAAACTGCAGCCTGGTGTCGTATTGCACGCATTTTTTTAGCAGTCAAACGACATCCGTTTACGCTAAAAAATTTCATACACTTAGTAATACATGCACACAAAACTGTGTCCGAACCTCATCTCATTTAGACTTCTACAAGTGTTTCACAAATTGGGTCAAAGTGGCTAGGCTGCACAATATTTAAAATTTGAAAAACTGCAGCCTGGTGTCGTATTGCGCCCATTTTTTGAGCAGTCAAACGACATCCGTTTACGCTAAAAATTTTCATACACGTAGTCCTACATGCACACATTATTGTGTCCGAACCTCATCCCATTTAGACTTCTACAAGTGTTTCATAAATTTGGTCAAAGTGGCTGGGCTGCACAATATTTAAAATTTGAAAAACTGCAGCCTGGTGTCGTATTGCGCCCATTTTTTGAGCAGTCGACATCCGTTTACGCTAACAATTTGCATACACGTAGTACTACATGCACACAATATTGTGTCTGAACCTCATCTCATTTAGACTTCTACAAGTGTTTCACAAATTGGGTCAAAGTGGCTAGGCTGCACAATATTTAAAATTTGAAAAACTGCAGCCTGGTGTCGTATTGCGCGCATTTTTTGTGCAGTCAAACCACATCCGTTTACGCTAAAAATTTGCATACATGTAGTAATACATGCACACATTATTGTGTCCGAACCTCATCTCATTTAGACTTGTAAAAGTGTTTCATAAATTTGGTCAAAGTGGCTAGGCTGCACAATATTTAAAATTTGAAAAACTGCAGCCTGGTGTCGTATTGCGCCCATTTTTTGAGAAGTCAAACGATATCCGTTTACGCTAAAAATTTGCATACACGCAGTACTACATGCACAAATTATTGTGTCCGAACCTCATCCCATTTCGATTTCTACAAGTGTTTCACAAATTGGGTCAAAGTGGCTAGGCTGCACAATATTTAAAGTTTGAAAAACTGCAGCCTGGTGTCGTATTGCGCCCATTTTTTGAGCAGTCAAACGACATCCGTTTATGCTAAAACTTTGCGTATTCTCTGTACTACATGCACACATTAAAGTTTCCAAAGCTCACCTCATTCCAACTTTTACAAGTGTTTCATAAAAAAGGGCGAAGTGGCTAACACACACAATATTTAATGTACAAAAAGTTATCTAAGTGTTTCCTGACCTTTGTCTCTCTATTCTATGTGCTATTATATTACGTCGCATCTCGTAGACCGATTCTTGTTCTATGAAATCATCATCATCAGCTTCAATAGGATCATAAATGACAAGTAAAGCAATATGTTCCATGAAATCTTCATACTCCATATTTTTTTCCATCATCCGATGTACTGATGTATCAGTCCATACGTGGAAAAAGCTCAATTCGTAATCGTCCTCCAGTGCTAGATACACCATTGTTGCTACGTTTATTGTGCCAAGAAGAGAGCGTAGAGCACAACCTACTCGTCGTTGCAGGTCACAGAGATTATTAGGATACGACATACTTTTTTCTACGCGGCTATGCCCCATCCTTCTCTCGAAGTGTGCACCATGACGGCTGAAAGTGGCCCCGTAATTCATGTGCAAATTGAAAGGAAACTCCATTATAGTTTGAGATCAAGGAGGGTGTAAGGTATGAAGAATTCAAGTAGCATGCAAGTATAAGGAATTTGTCAGCAGTACGTGAGTAATGAGTTTGGAGGCCCATACCCTTTTTATAATACAATAGTGACAGTCGTAACGGCTAATGTACACCCGCATTTGCGTAATGCGGTTCTTTTGTAGCAGTAACGGTCACTGACAGCTCAAACGGTTAGTACAACATGAACTATACAACCGCATTTGGCAAATGCGGTTGCTTTGCAACGTTATGCTCGGGCGCCGCCAGTTCTCCCTATATATATTCCCCTCCCCACCCATCATTCCTCACACATCTAACAATCTCAGTCAATTACTCAATATCTCTCGAAAACATACTCTCACCCTATACGCCTGTCTCACCTCCACCAACGTTCCTCATGGATATCTCGTGCACCATGTTGCACGACGTTGAAGTAATGAATAACCAATCAGGTTTGTATTTTCAAAGAACATATTCTACGCATCAATCCGATTTGGATATCCCCTTGGATATTACCTTCCTGGATTTTGACAATCTCATTGAGACGAGGCTGAAAGAGCAATACGGTTACCATTGCGTGGTCGAATCCATTCTCCATCGATTATTATTGTCTTCATATCCACGCCTGTTTTGGGGGCCATTAGAGATAAAGGGTGACACCGACGTAGAACGAATGATAAATCATTACGTCTTCAACCAACAATGTTACACAAGGGTTGAATTGTACGTGGTTTATGGCTTCAGAGAGGACAACACCCTGCCATTACCTCCAAGGAGGACTAGTCTTGGGGAACTGGGGGCTATATATGGTGTTGCCTCAAGCGACGTTGAAGAATGAGGTGAAGGAAATGACGGAGACTAGTGTATGGTGTTAGTACTTTTGTTGTCGGGATATCATCTTTCTACTTACGAATAATATGTGTTTGTTTTATATTGTTCACTAGTTAAGTTTTCCTAAAGTGACGGAGGTCACCTTCAAAAATTAATGCAATAACAGTGTACTACGGAGGTCATATTATATTAATGATAGTGTTAACATGTTGCATTAAGCGAATAAGATTGAAATCACATATGATACTACAAATTCATTACATAACACAGTACAATACATTCGTTCAGTCATCCTTATCATAGCAATGAACACTTACAAAATGTAACCAAAACCACATTAAACTTCCACTTCTGGATCGTAATCGATCATAAGGTGAATTGTATCCACGTTGTCCTGGATTGGGTTAAAGTTGCGTATCATGTTCCGCACATCATAGTCGTTGTTTATCGGCATTGTACCCCAGCGTGGCCATGGAAAGTGCGCAAATTCCTCCTATATATAAAAGACGTGACACGGTAACGTTGGAAATCATCAGATATTGCGTCTTCAATCAACGATTTCAAGTGAGCGTATGAGATATTAGGATTATAAGGGATCTCAAGCCACTCCCCTCAACCTTCATCTATTGGCTCCATGCAAAAACCATACATGTTGAAAACTGGTTCGAAATCCAAAAATAGTTGAATCGGTAGTGTGTCCATTGGCACTTAAGGTAGAGGGAATAAAAATATGTTAGCTTTGTTGTCATGATGTGTGCATTTTATAATGTACAATAGTTTTAAGGAGCTGCGTTTGGGTAATGCGGTTGTCATTGCCTGCCTGTACTGATAGTACAGAATAAACAGTAACTCACATAATGAACCGCCACAACCTTTTTTTAACTTTTTTATCTGTCAAAGGAGCTGCGTTTGGGTAATGCGGTTGTTATTGCCTGGCTGTACTGATAGTACAGAATAAACAGTAACGCACATAATGAACCGCCGCAACCTTTTTTAACTTTTTTATCTGTCAAAGGAGCTGCGTTTGGGTAATACGGTTGTTATTGCCTGGCGGTACTGATAGTACAGAATAAACAGTAACGCACATAATGAACCGCCGCAACTTTTTTTAACTTTTTCATCTGTCAAAGGAGCTGTGTTTGCGAAATGTGGTTGTTAGTATGGGGCTGTACTAATAGTACAGAAGAAACAGTAACTTACGTAATTGAAGGCAGGAACTATTTTAAACTTCTTTATCTATCACAGGAGCTGTGTTTCGGTAATACGGTTGTTGTTGTCTATTGTCTGGTCTATATATAGCGGACTGTTAGCGACAGCTGTTCATACGGGTAGTTCTCACTCACCTCCTTTGTTGATAGGCAACAATGTTCATTCCTTGCGAAATACACTTGCATTACATCCCGTCGTTTGATGAATGCAGTTTTCAATTTGAACCTACAGAATATTCCACGATCCGTCCTCTTACCATTGCGCCTTTTTTCGACTATAACTATTTCAAATTCCTAGTTGAATGCAGTTTAGATTGCGGTGATGATAAGTTCGTACCAACGTCCATTCTATACCGAAAAATGGTTTTCTCACACCCAATGCCATTCTGGAGCCAAATGGAGATAGGAAATGATGAAGATGTACGTCTTATGGTTGAAAACGTCATGACCAACAGACGATGCATGGCCAAAATTCAATTATTGGTGGAGTATGAACCAAAGGTTGATGAATAATTGTGTTATGCGTTGGATGTCTTTAAATTTTTTTTTACTATAACAATTAGTCTTCTATGTAGCTCCTGCTATGTCAGGTCGTGCCTTAAGCAAGCACCTCAAAAATTGAAATAAAATGTCATCCTTCTGGTTATAATTTACAACCTCAATTTTATGGTTATACGCCTTCACTAATTTTAATATTGTTCTTATGTTTAACATTACCACATAAACAACGTAAACATAAACATAACTTACTTTTTTTTTGTGCTTGCTTAAGGCACGACCTGACACAGCAGGAGCTACATATTTCACTAACTTAAAACACACTACAAAGTCAAAACACAGTACAATAGACGACACATTGACAAAAGCATCGGAAAATGCAAAAACAAGGATTCACTAACTTGTAGCATAGCAGGAGCAACATATTTCGCTAAATTTAAACAAGTTGAGGTCGAACAGTCGCGATCCTTAAAGCCATCTTGCTCGCGTACGCTTAATCATATTTGTGGTGTCTCCACTGTCATCCGAACAACTACTAGGGTTTTCATCGTATGACGGGAGTCTTCCGAACGGGATTGATTCGTACGATCCTTCCTTTCCTAAGGTATTGAATTCCACACTGAGGTGTGTCAACGCATGTGTAGGTGATTCGAAAACAAAGTCCGTAAGAGGATGTGTGCCCTCCGACATCTTAGCGGACGAGTGAACAACGAAGTCTGTGGAAGGATGCACGCCCTCCAACAGCCTAGCGGAAGAGTGAACAACAAAGTCTGTAAGAGGATTTGTGGGCTCATAATGACCGGATGAGTGAACTACAAAATCTGTAATAGGGTTCGTCATCGGTGAAGAATCTGCATCGGACATTAAATCTTTGAGCTGGTTCACTGTAGCGCGCAAATATTCAGCAGTAGTACGCCTCGGTTTGGTTTTGTTGCAAGAGTTCCTTGAGGAAGGAACGTTGGAAGTGGATGATTGAATAACGGCGCGCACTTGCTTCCCCTTCTCCAAGTTTCTTCCTTTGATTGAGGAGTCTTGTTTAGATGCCATATTGTAGTGGGTTTGTATTGCTTTGGTTATGATTTCACTGAGAGATTGAGTAGATAGTGTTTTGTGGATCGAGTTATGAGATGAGTGCGCTGGCTCTTACGTACTCCCTTATATATTTGTCATCCTAAACGATAGTACAACGGCTAGTCCAAATATTCAAGTGCAAATAACTGTGTTTGCCAAATGCGGTTCTCTTGGTATATGGGCTGTCAAAAGTGGCACACATTTATGACAGACGTGATAGAGTGTAATAAGAGTCTGACCTTGACAGGCTGTTATTACTTTTTTATCTGTCAAAGGAGCAGCGTTTGAGTAATGTGGTTCTTGTTGTATGTGGTCTTTCCGTCCAGCAAACATTTATGAAAGACGTGACATATTGTAAGAAGAGTCTGACCTTGACAGGCTGTTTTTAATTTTTTTTAATCTGTCAAAGAAATATGCCGGTGAACAGTCGTTGCATTTACTCATCTTGCTGTTTTTACTAATTTAAAAAGAAATATGTAGCAGTAAAGGAGTCCACATGATGAAGAAAAAAAATTCAAATCTTAGACCCACTTTTATTACAATCAAACTACAGTACGAAACTGGATCGACAATACTAGTGGGGGGAATCATACATTTTAATTTACTACGCACATACTAATTGATGACATACAATGCAGTCATTAAGATTGACTAGAAGTTAAACTGTAACTTAACATCAGATGTTACAAGATAACAAAAGAGTTAAGATTCATCATCAGATGCACCGGGAGGGTGAGAGTAGGATCGTAGTATCAATGCCCAGGAGTGTACTTTCCTAACTCCCACTGCAAATATTTGTAATAGTCAAGATCATCATCCTCTCCCATTGGACGGGATAGAAACTTCGAGTATGCCTCCCTGTCCCATCCTGGGTGTTCGGAAATGTCACCAACGACCTTAGTTATTGTGTCGTTGATGATTGAAGTTGATGACTCCTTATTTGATGAGGATGGTGCTCCCTTAGTGTGTTTCTGCTTTGATGTACGCACTGTGGCTTCAGTCTTGCTACTTCCTTTGCTCGGATTAGAGGATTACTTAGCAACACCCTTGTTCTAACGATCATCTATGTTCTTCTTTTTACTGTAATGTAGTATTGAGTTTGGGTGTTGGTTGGTGAAATGTTAACAAAATTCAATGTTGTATTTATATGCGGATGGCTACGTCGTGCCGTCATTGTAGTAACAGGCCAGTTGAGAAAGAACCGCATCAAACAAATGTGGTTCCTGTAGTTTTTGAAGCTAAAAACGTGTCACAGTCATGTCTATTTGTATTGTCGCGTCAGAACTTCCTACAGATGAATATAAAAAGAACTGCATTTGTCAAATGCGGTTCTTGTAGACTGTAAAGTTGACAGCGTGTCACAATCATGTGTATTTGTACTGTTGCGTCAGAAATTCCTGCAGACGAATATAAAAAGAACCGCATTTGACAAATGCGGTTACTGTAGATTGTCAAGTTGAAAACGTGTCACAGTCATGTGTATTTGTACTGTCACGTCGGAACTTCCTGCAAACGAATATAAAAAGAACCGCATTAGACAAATGCGGTTCTTGTGGACTGTAAAGTTGAAACCGTGTCACAGTCATGTGTACCGTACTGTCGCGTCAGAACTTCCTGCAGACGAATATTAAAAGAGTCGCATTTGACAAATGCGGTTCTTGTAGACTGTAAAGTTGAAAACGTGTCACAATCATGTGTATTTGTACTGTCGTCAGAACTTCCTGCAGACGAATAATAAAAGAACCGTATTAGACAAATGCGGTTCTTGTGGACTGTAAAGTTGAAACCGTGTCACAGTCATGTGTACCTGTACTGTCACGTCAGAACTTCCTGCAGACGAACATTAAAAGAACCGCATTTGACAAATGCGGTTCTTGTGGACTGTAAAGTTGAAAACGTGTCACAGTCATATGTATTTGTACTGTCGCGTCAGAACTTCCTGCAGACGAATAAAAACAGAACCGCATTAGGCAAATGCGGTCACTGTACACTGTCAAGTTGACAATGTGTCACAATCATGTGTATTTGTACTGTCACGTCAGAACTTCCTACATACGAATTTAAAAAGAACCGCATTACACAAATGCGGTTCCTGTAGGCTGTAAAGTTGAAAATGTGTCACAGTCATGTGTATTGGTACTGTCCCGTCAGAACTTCCTACAGACAAATTTAAAAAACCTCATTTACCAAGTGCAACTTGTTTGCATTCTCCTCTTTGGCTCGCTCGTCAATATATATATCCGCGTAATCTCCAAACGGTCGTCCATTGTGTAGAGTACCTCTCAAACTATCTACAATCATAGTGTTATTCAAACCAGTACTAGCAAATAAATTCTAGATCGTATCTTTCATCCCTCTAAGCATCTTTTACAGATTTCAAACTATCAAAAATAGATCCAAAGAATGAATTACCATTCATTTTATCTCATGGATCTTAATTGCCAAAATTTACCCTCAGACGATGAAGATGATAACTCTTACGTACCTGAAGAAGCCTTGGAGGAAGAAGATCTAGATGATCTGGATGAGGAGCCATAAAATCTTCCAGACGACCCAGATATTGAGGATGATGGCACCGGTACGTCTAACCCACATTGTGGTGCTAGTTCCTCACGATCATTCATGGGTGCTGGTTCAGCGAATGCGCAGGCACAGGTTCCGTCATTCATAAGCAATATCGATTGGAGTGCTGTGAATAGTATGCAGTCCGACGTGTACATTACTGGAGCTCCTTACTAGAGTGTGGGCCAAGAATTTGTCGAAAATCAGTTGTTCAAGTCTAAAGAAGAGCTTGTAAATGCAGTGCGCCAGTACCACATCCGGAAAAATTTGGATTTCACACCGGTAAAGAGTTCGAGCAATATTTTATGCATCAGTTGTAAGAACGAGCAAGGTGACTGTCCATTTTATCTACGTGCGGTGGCTTCCAGGTACACGCTGGAGTGGAAGTTAAAAAAATATGTTGCTCACACATGTCACCCGAACCTGGCCAGTCAAGATCATTGTCAGCTAAAGTATCATTTTATCGCTTCATTTATCCTCCCATCTATCAGAACAGACCCGACTATAAGCATCAAGAACGTAATACAGCTCGTGCAGAACAAATTCAGCAGACGAATATCATACAGAAAGGCTTGGCTGGCCAAGTGCGAGGCAATCGAGCAAATTTACGGAAATTGGAAGGACTCTTTTGCCCAGTTACCCAGGTACCTTCTTGCAATTCAAAATTTTGTGCCTAACACCGTGGTGGACATGAAGTCTCGTGTGGAGACGAATAAGGATGGGGTTACGATTAGGAGGTTTGTTCTGTGTTTTTGGGCATTCGGACCATGCATTACAACTTTTCGATATTTAAAGCCCCTACTTCAAGTAGACGGTACCCACTTGTATGGTAAATTTAAGGGTAAATTGTTAGTAGCATGTGCTCAGGATGTAATAACAAAGTTATCCCTATTGCTTTTGCAATAGTCGAAGGGGAAACCAATGATGCGTGGCAGTATTTCATGTACCACGTGCGTGGTCATGTAGTTGGCTTACGAAGTGGAGATTCTATCATATTCGATCGTTGTCAAGGAATCATCAAGACGATGCAAGAGGAGGTATATTGGCAACCACCGTTTGGCTACCACTACTACTGTATCCGACACATTGCTTCAAACTTCAATGTAAGATTCAAAAACAAGGAGTTGAAAGACTATTTAATAAACACTGGTATTAATTTAGCACCTTCTTATATTTCACAGTTCCACACGCCATTACTTGTTGATGCTCACAACTCTATACGTATACCATATTGGAAATGCAGCTTACATGTTTTCAAGGGATAAAGTGGAATGTAGGATGCTGTTTAAGTCGGTAAAAGCCGGAGATTGCAACTTTTCTTGACCAACTACCCCTAGAAAAGTGGTGCAGAGCTTACGACGATGGTAGACGGTGGGGTCATATGACATCTAATTTGGTGAAGTGTTTTAACGGAGTGATAAAGGGTGCTCGCATGCTACCGGTGAAATCAGTAGTAGAGGCCACACTATATAAATTAATGGGTTATTTTGTGCATAACGTCCAAACATATACTGCGTAGAGAAATTCAAATGCTATGTTTACAGAGCATTTAGTCAACACAATGAATGTAAACAGCCAGTACGCAAGGAGGCATAGTGTTATACTTTGTGACCCGGTTACACCTATTTATGAAGTTGACGACCAAGGCGATAGTACTGTAAGACGTCCTCGTGGGAAGTTTAGGGTGTCAATGATTGACAAAACTTGCGAATGCGGAGAGTGGCAAGCATTCAAGTACCCTTGTTCTCATGTTATATCCGTGTGTACAAACTCAGGAGCTCGCTGGAATGACTATGTTGATGATGTCTACAAATTTGATACGATGATTAAGGCATTCGGGGAAGTTCGTTTTAATACCCTAGAAAGATCAGAGGACGCCCATCTCACTCACGAATCCGTACAGAGATGGATGAAACACAAGACAGGGAGCCTAGACATTGCTCAATTTGTAGACAGCCGGGGCACTCAAAAAACTCATGTCCGTTTAGGGGTAGTAACCGTTAGTTTGGCATATATTTTCTTAACTTTCCTATGTTTGTTCAATAGTGTAATGTGTTTTAATCGCTCCTGCATTGACAGGTCGTGCCTTTAGCAAGCACAACAAAAAAAAGGGTGTAATGTTAATTGTTAATCACATTTTATAGTTCGCTTTTGTTTTTATAAACTCGTATGTTATGCGCTACTACAACAATGTACGAAGTCTAATATTATGTTGATCTACATATACACAAGCCACCCAAACACAGGAGTAGAAAAAAGCTGCAAATGCAACTTCCTTGTACTCCCATGTTAGAAAGAGCTGCATAAAAGTTAAACTAGATTTAGTGAACTGTCTGATAGAGCTCTGTCGATAGCGGATTCTGCAGATCACTGCCAGAATCTGCCATCAACAGAGCTCTATCAAACAGTGCACAATTGCCTACAAGATCTCAAAAAACTTTATAAGGGAGATCAAAGATTTGTGCTTAAAAATTTAATTGCTCCTTCTGTCTGCTAAATATTTTGGAGATCTTGTAAACGCACGTTCATTTCTTGGAAACAACCATCGATACCGATGGCGCTCTTTCAAGTAGTGCACGTGCACTTACAAGATCTCCAGAATGTTAAGAAAACATAAGGAGATTTGTGTGAAGAATGAGGGAGGGAGAGTGGGGTTTATATAGGGAGGGAGGGGGCTGCCGCCCACCAACACTTTACAAAACACCCGCACTTGGCAAGTGCTGGTTTTGACCTTGCACAACTTCCGCACTTGCCAAGTGCGGTAGTAGAACAAATGAAAAAAAAAATAAACCCGCACTTCCCAAGTGCGGGTGTTGTACAAAATTTGAATCAACATTTGGGAGTACGGAGTTTTGCATAAAATGTCACCGACCCGGCATTAATTGGACGGTTTGTCCAAGTAGGGAATTGAGGCTTGGATTTGGTATTTCCAAGTGCTTCTGCCCATCCACCTTCTACCAAAAAGATTCCTCTTTCTGCTTAACAATTGTATTTTTTGCCCGGAATTTACTTACAATTGTTGAGCACGTCGAGCTCAAAGTTCCAACCCAATGGGCCCATCACAGCCCAGTGGGTCCTAGTATATTCCGTCTCCATCGCGCAATGCCCAACAGTCAACACTTACAAGGCAAGACTTTTACTCTTCGTCTTTATCTTAAAACCTTCAACTTGTATTTCGTGCAAGCAAGCAACCTCCTGAAGGCGATTCCTTTGCCCCCGATCACCCGTCTCTCGATATCTTCTCCCTTGCTTCCTTCGAGTAAGATTCCTGGTTTTCCCTTTTTCTCATCAATTTTTTATTCTCGTCGTTGATCTTCTCCTCCCTTTTATCTCCTGCACCCTCCCTCCTCTCTATTTCTGCTGAAACCCTAGGTCCTTTCTCTCTATCGTTTTCTTTGTTCCCTCGTTTCATTTTTGTGATTGTTTCTGTCAGTTTCGCGGTAGGCGGCCATGGCTAAAATCCCGTTCAAGCTGCAACATCCTCTCGGTAACTCTCTCCCTCTACGCGCTTTATTAGATTAGTTCTGTTACGACGCAGCCCTTGCAAAATGGATATTTTGCTGCAGAAATTTAAACCTTTTGCTTACCTTAGTGATTAGCTTATAAACATCACTGAAAGGGGTCTGAAATAATTTGAGGAGTGATTTAGGCGGACTTGCTTGTGACATATTTGTTGTCCTAAAGCATGATTCTTGCTGTACCGATACTTCACTACTTGATGTAGCATATAAATAAAGCGAGTTTTATTTCTCAAAAAAACAAAAAAAACCTGCTAGATCGGTTGGCTTTGATCTATTGCAAGATTTATGAACTTAAGATAAGCAAAATCTTTGTTGCTGAATTATTGATACAGCTATAATGATAAAAGAGAGTAAAGGCTGAGATGCTTGTATGTGCATATATCTGATGTTTATATTCATTATGGTTGAATGTACTATGCTTTTGTACAGAGAGAAGACAGGCTGAATCTGCTCGCATCAGAGAAAAGTATCCAGACAGAATACCAGTATGCCAATTCTTAATTTGTGTATCTGTTTATCTGAGTCACTTTGCTCACTGTGGAAAATCATTACTACCAGAACTTTGATCTGAAATTCTAATAAGTCTGCTGTTATTTTGTGTAGGTGATTGTGGAGAAAGCTGAAAGAACTGACATCCCTGATATTGACAAAAAGAAGTTAGTTCCCATCTCCTCTTCCGCTGTCACTTATTCTAGTTCTATTGAATGGTTGAATGGATTTGATTTATCCTCCTGGGGACGTTGCATCCCAATTCTCAAAATATTCCAGTCATATTTTAGTTTGCTATATGAAATAATTTAGATCAAAGACCCCCTAGCTATACTAAATGGTTTCTGTATTGATTAGAGTGCCACATTCTTTTTTCTTGTGGTGTGGTGCCTTTTTTGGAACAGGTACCTTGTTCCTGCTGATTTGACTGTTGGGCAATTTGTTTATGTGGTGAGGAAGAGGATCATGCTAAGTGCTGAGAAGGCAATCTTCATTTTTGTAAAGAACACCCTTCCACCTACTGGTGAGTGGTCTTTATCTCTGGATCGATAGTTTTTGCCTTATTGACGTGTACAGGTATAATGTTGGAGGAGGATGTCGAATTAGCTTGTTGGTATGGGGCTATATCTTGCCACTTAGCTTCTATAAGCTATGCTATGCCATGACCCTTTTTAAGAAATTGGTTGACCCTTCATTGTGTTATTAGTTTCCCTTACCTTGCTGCGAAATTGCTTACTGTGTGATCGAGTCTAAGTCATGCTGAGCATGTGTAGAAAAAACTTCGTAGATATTGCATTCTTCTTACTGTAGTAAGTTTTGAACTAAAAATCAGTTTCAAAGTAAGCGGGCTTCAGGAATAATATGGATCAATAGAGTTACCTACTGAACCTTACAATGGGAGATGTACTTATTTATTCATTGCAGCTGCTATGATGTCTGCAATTTATGAGGAGCACAAAGAGGAAGATGGATTTCTCTACATGACGTACAGTGGTGAAAACACGTTTGGATATGAATCGATCTGAAACCTCTTGGAAAGGGCACTGCCTGTAGATAAGGTTGCAAAATTGTATATAATGGTGGTTTTCATTAGTAGTTCGGGGTGTTTCATTTTGCAGCCTGCTTAAGGCCTATCGTTGTTTTAATCTGAATCTATGGCAATGATGATCTTTGATCAACGCAATAAACCTAGCTATATACGTCCATGGTATCTTAATTTCTTCTATATTTTTAAAGCGGTCTATGGTATCTAATTTTCTGCTTTCTTAGGTGTATGTGCTTACGCCACTCAAGCTAATTGATGGTTTGTATTGCTCTTTTATGAGTTGAATTTTATAAAAGTCGAAATGATATCCATATATTGTTTGAATCGATGCAAACCTATTTGGTCGCTCTTTCATTAAGAGTTTCTCATCCATATCTGCTCTTACAAATATTAATCGAAAGTCTGGTAATCTATATACCCAAGATTACAACGATCCAACGGTAAATCAGCAGCTAACTGAGCAGAATATTGAGTATTTGTATTTATAGTAAGGTTAAGTTTTGCGGGGTAGTATGCAATATAAAAAAATTGATGTTATTACCCTTCAATTTATGGCCTCATTCTCCTCCTCAACTTAACCTTCTCTCTCCATACGGTATACAATTCTTTAGCTTTTCTCTTACATAATCTCTCTTTAATATTTTAAATTTTAGCTGACATCAACTATCAGAATGGGACCTATAACACCTAAATGTATAAGCGGTTTGCTATTTATTGGTACAATTTTCCTGTTAATATATTTACGTTGTTTATGTAGTTTATACTTATTTGTTGTTATTTTAACCAATTGATAATATTTTTCTCATTTTTAAATATATATCCCGTAGTAAGTTCTACAGTTTAGAGGCACTAGTTTTGTCTATTTTATTTGTTGGGTGGGTAATAGAGATTAGAGCTAATTTATTTATTTCTTTATTGAAAATGAAAAAATAAAACAAACTGTATATATAAATATAGAAAATAAATAAAAAATCTGGGAAATAGAGACTAGAGCTTCTTTATTTATTTTCTTTCAAGATTGTAAATGAAATGTCCCCTAGTATAACTAATTTAGATAAGATAACACGCTTATGGAAAACAAAGTTGCTCAATAAGAGTAACCAGTCCTGCCACCAAGGATCGGGCCTCGACAGCTTCTGGAATAGAGAAATTCAATGTCATTCATACACAGCTTCCAATACTATTCTTCTCTACCCCATCTCCTCAGCGGAATCGACCCTGAAGTTCATTTTCCAACGCAGGCAGATGGGTGCAAGGGCATTCACAATAAGGCAGTGGGATCATCTCATTAATATTACAAGGTCTTTGTTGTTTACCTACTTTTGGTAAGAAGATAATTTCTTAACTAAGAAATTTTCTCAACATTTTTTCACTTTATTTTTCTCTTTTATAAATTGTCAAGGGTGAAATTACCCTTATTGTAGATGCCCTAAGCATCTAACACAGCGTTTTTGGTGTAGTAATGCCTCTCTGGGCACTAACTCTTACATCTCCCTTCATCCATACAAACACTACACATAAAATTGATTTGTAAACATTTTCATTATGCCTAAAATAATAAGTGAGATGGAAGGAGTGTTTCCCGCATATTCAGACCTAACACTCTGGAGTGTGGATGATACCTCCATGTTGAGAAACAAACATGGGGTGTTCCAGACAAGCAAAACTAAGGGAACATATTCTACATTGATCAAGTGAAAGGGAGACTCATATCATAACTGGGTGACCTATTTACCCGGGAAATCAATACTTCTTAAGTGTTTTCAAGTAAGTTCCTATCCAATTTATCACAGGCCTTGGAAGATCAAGTAGAATAGTCATCACCCCTTTCTTCATCTTATAACCCGAGTGTAGATAATAGAAATGTATAGTGGCAAGTAAGATATTATTAGATATCAAACTACCTTATAAAAGCAACTGTGTGGAAGAAATCATTCTCGAGTAACTAACTACTCTATGCGTCTGTTAGTGAGGACTTGTAGATTACTAGCTACACGGTAGAAGCCCAAACCAACATGCAACCAATAGAGTCTTAGTCCAATATTTTCTCTTGTATTTCACTAAGTGTCGTTATGCGTTTTGATACCCTAGATATCCAATATATATATATATAGCTTTTACCAACTCAATATGGAAATATATATGAAAATAAACCTTATATAGAATTAAGCGAAGAATTTGAAGATATTGGAACCAGTATCCAACCACAGATGACAAAATCTAGCTAAATCGATATTACCCATTGTGACAAAACTTTGTTGTATTGTTGCTTTTGTAGTTGGTGACACTCCTGCCCACCAATTTTCTAAATTTCCAGCGAATGAGTATATTATATAGTTGAACATTATATATATATATATGTTGGCACTAGGTCATGTAAAGTTGCTGAGATCATGTTAATACTATTTTCATTCATTGGAAACATCGGTGGTCAATGTTACATTGAATTCAGCATGGTATCGGGGCTAGAGAAGTAGCAGGCCTCTGCTCACCATTTCCTGGTTTTGGCTATTTTCCTCTCTTGACATGTCGTTCACGCCCTCTTCTTCAGCAATGGCCAGTCAACAACCAGTCAGGTGCTATCACCTCAAATTCCTCCTTTATGCCTGTTTTTTTCTTTCTCCCTTTCTTACTTTATTAAGCTTACATCCAACAACTTCCCTTTGTGGAAGATTCAGCTTGAGCCTTATCTCCGTGCCCATGATTTGTTTGTTTGGATTGATGAATCCAAGCCTCCTTCACTTGAAACCGTGAATAACCTGCCAAATCCAAAATATGTTACATGGTAAAAGATAGATAAATTAATCACGTCTTTTCTAAATGCTTCTATGACTCAATATGTTCTCACTCAGTTTGTTTTATCTACATCTTCCTCTCAAACATGGAAAAAGGTCCGAGACATGGTTGCTGCTCAAGTAAATTCTCGTATCATGCTCTCTAAGATTTCAACTCATGAGTATAAAGACAGGATCTGACAATGTTACCTCTTACTTTAATTATGCTAGCTCTGTTGTCAACTCTCTTGCTTCTGCTAGTTCTCCTATGTCTGATATAGACTTTGTTAGCTGTGTTATCACTAGGATGCCATTGAATTTTGAATCTGTTAAGACAAACCTGATGATGAGGACGGATGTTGTGACTCTTGATGTTTTATATGATCAGTTAGTGACCGATGAATCTCATCTAGCTCAATAGACATCGACATCATGGCTAACACACATATGACAATTGTAACACCCCTACCGCTAATACTGTCATTACCGTCTAATCTCCTTGTACTTCCAGATTCACGCAGCGGATACATACTTACACAACAGTGGGTGATACATTGCCGTTAGTCACCCACGTGACCAACAAGGCTTACTACTACATACAACATAGGTCTGATGGACCGGAATATCCGAGTACTACACAATTACAATACATACTTCAGTTACCTACAAATGCTACAATGCTCCATTTCATACAATGCTCCATAAGTTCAATACAATGTACTACACCGAGTTTACTAAGATCCTTATACAATACAATGCCTCCTTCAATTTCATACATACTCATTAAGAGTCTAACACCTACCCATTCCTCACAAACTACTTACTTCCTAAGTACAAGGGGTGTACCACTTAGTACGCTTCTACATTCTGTTCTAACTATCCAAGCGTTGCCACCGGTCTCTTACCTTGACCAAATCCACTTCGGGTACCTGCACACTAAAAACGTTGCCCCTAGGGGCTCAGCTTTCGCTGCATATGATAACCGCATACCCCGCGTACTAGTGAGGGTACGCCGACCACTTGGTCGAATACATGCAATTCATTTTATTCATACATACATGCATACATGCTTTCATACATAATACTACAGTACTTTACGCAAGGAATACATACATACACACAGTACAATACATGCAAGGAAGACAATACAGGTCAACCAGTTCTTACTTACCTTCTTCTGGGATACACATACACGATACATACTCAATACATACACAGTACTTACGCAATACATACACAATACTCAATACTTGTTAGCTTCATTTGTCCACCCGGGTTAATCGGGGGGAGATTACTCTTTTACTCGTTACACAATACTTACGCATACATACTCATACTTTACTTACATACTTACTCAAGTCAAGTCGTCGGGACCTCCGGCCCGGGGACTACTCTGTCTCACCACCGGGATTTACTTGGTTCACTAATCCAGGATGCTACCATTTAAAGGGTTTGGGCCGTGGACCAGCTTAAGAACCAGGAATCGGATCCAACCTCTTGTGTCTCCTCATCCTCACGCGTGGCCGAAGCTATATCGAACTTCTACTCATTCCAATTTACTTATTACTTACGTTAGAAGTTAGGTAGTTAGGAATTAGTAGAAGTCACACATCCAAGCCACAATAATACAATACATTGCTCATATATACATCCATACGAAATACAATACAATACACAAGTACACTACAAGGTACAAATACACTTCATCTTCATTCATATATTTCATGAATTATACAAACTAGTGTTCAAGACAATAAATATCAAGAACACATAAATCAAGCACAAGTAAGTGCAATATAGTCCGATTCATGCATTTATCTTATTTAGGTGATCAAATAAGCACACAAATCGGGGCAACCAGATTAGGATACAGGGCATGAAGAAATCATACCTTTCACCGGGATTTACTTCACCGGGTGTTCCTTTGTCCTTTGGTTCACACTTGTTCCTCGAATCTTATTCTCGAATCATTGACTACTTGCCAAATGATTTTATTAATACTAAGCATTTCAATACATACATAATTACTACTCCCGTACTTACCCCGTTATTTCCGTTTAACTTAATGTTCTTACACTCACAACTTTCTTACTTACGTACATTCTTTCTTGCCATTATTATTCCATTAATGGTGTACTACTTCACATAAGTGTACATATGTGTATAACCATATATTTATACATACCTATGGCTGCTATGATCATTTTTTTTTGACTCGACCGACCTTACCCAGGGTCGGTCCCAAGGTCGGTCGAAGTCAGTAGGGTAATACGCTGGAAAATTTCAGGGCCGACCGACCTTGCAAGTCCGGTCCCAAGGTCGGTCCATTCCAGTGAGTTACATTACGGGAAAATTTTAGGCCGACCGACCTTACATGTAACACCCCTACCGCTAATACCGTCATTACTGTACAAATACTTACCTTCGCAGCGGATACTCCTTACACAACGGGGGGTGTACAATGCCGTTAGTCACCCACGTGATAACAAGGCGAGTTACAATACTACATACTATCGGTCTGATGAATATGAACATACCGAGTACTCGACACAATACAATACTTCCCATTGCATACTAATCCATAATCCAATTACAACTCCAATACATTACTATACCGAGTATACTACAATCCTCAAATTACCGATACAGTTTAAGCTTCCAAATTCGCATTACAATTCAAGTACCAATCCCTACTATACAACTACCCATGCTTACGTAGCAGTCCCCGTCCTACTCTCTCGAACGGTGATCAGCTTCGGGTACCTGCACACTAAAAACGGTCCCCCGAGGGGGTCAGCTTATGCTGCGCATGAAATTCGCATATACCGCGTGCTAACCGCGGTACGCCGACTACTTTGGGTCGGATATACATGGAGTTCATTTTACATGCATACATACATACAAATACTACACAATACCTTACAACAATACTTACATACACATACAAGGTACAATACTTACCGAGGAAGACAATTCAATAGTCAACCATTCGTATTAGTTACTTACTCAATACCCTTTCGTTGCTTTATTCATTACTCTACTCATACTCACTCCTTACTCTTGTATACTCATCACTCCATGTTCGGTATCCTACTCGTACACGGTCCTTACTCTGTACTCGTTACTATACTTGTGTATACTTGCTACTCAATACTCCATACTTACTCATACGTATTCACTACTCAATACTTACTCATACGTACTCAATACTCGGTACTCATTACATACTCATACTCGCTTCTTACTCAGTACTCATTACTTTACTCATACATACGCAATACTCATTACTCATTACTTTGGTCTCTGGGCGGAGTCATACACAAGACTCGCCACCGGACCTACAATACGAGGGCTATACGATTAGCTCCTCAAATACTCAACGCCCGTTTTATTGGACTACTCAAATTCCCAACACTCTTCTCTCAGAGTATAATACAATCTCATGGATTAGCCTAGAAGTATCTCTCTCGATAACCTCTGCTAGCTTAGGGAATTACCACCGTCTAGTGTCCTCAGATTTAAGGGTTTCCCCAACATATCGAATACTCTCATGATCGGGTCATACTTACATCAGTCGGGTCCTCTCATAATGGGTCGACTAATTGCTAAGGGGTTTGGAGATCCCTCATCATTCTTCACTACTCTCATGGTTCATGTCTTGCACCAAGATTGATCCCTCTATTAGGGGTTACTTATATACTTCCACTACTTATTAGTTGTGGATTATTCATTTCGGTTCTCCTACCGTTATCGGGAGGTTATTACTCTCGTACACTCTCTCACATTCTAGTGAGTTCTTTGGGTTGCGTTATCGTTTATTGATTCGATAGTTTAGTGCGTTGCTATGTTATCATTAGCTCGCAATATGACTCTTACTACAAGTCGCTACACAACAAGACTCATCTATGAGTCGTACTACGCACTAAATGAAGCCACACAATCAATCAAGAAGGGTTAGCTCACACAACATGCATCAAGACATACAATGAAGGCAATAAACCATTTTCATGCTTTAGTCTTGATTAGCCGGCATACAGCATACAAATCAACGTAACTCGGTTAGCATACGGGGCATGAGAAAATCATACCTTTCACCGGAGTTAGCTCTACCGTGTGTTCCCTTGTTCCTTGGTTCACACTTGTTCCACTGATAATGTTTCAACATTATTATTAATACTATACTCCTACGATACACAAATAATTGCTACTCCCGTACTTACCCCGTTATCCCGGTGTACTTAATGTTCTTATACTCTCAACTTACTTGGTTATTTTTTTACATTTGTTTTCCTACTCAAATACTTACTTTCTTACCTTTACTACTTCATTTACAGTGTACTACTACATACATATGCATATATGTGTATAGGCATATATATATATATATATATATATATATATATATATATATATATATATATATCATATGATTATAATACATATAATAAAATATTTATTTATTTTTTTTTACTCGACCGGACTTGCGACCGACCTTGCAAGTCCTCCATTCCAGCAGCTATCAGTACGGGAAATTTTCTGGCTCGACCGAACTTGCAAGTCCGGTCGCAAGTTCGGTCCATTCCAGAAGCTTTCATCTGCGGAATTTTTCTGGCCGACCGAACTTGCAAGTCTGGTCGCAAGTTCGGTCCATCCCAGAAGGTTTCTGACGGGAGAATTTTCTGGTCCGACCGAACTTGCATGTCCGGTCGCAAGTCCGGTCAATTCCAGAAGGTTCCCGTCTTTGTAAATCTGGGCTCGACCGAACTTGCAAGTCCGGTCGCAAGTCCGGTCCGGCCCAGTACTTCAGTTTTAAAATCTATTTTCAGTCCTCTCTTTTACCCATTACTTCCCCAATCTTCCTACATGTAATCCCACATGTTTTAGTGCCATTTAGGCTTCCTAATATACCTTAATTCATCCACCAAATCCATTACTCATTTCTAAATCCACATACACAATTCCTTCACTTCTCCTTCAACACTTATGCACAGTTTTTGTGTCTCTTATGCTACAGATTTTTAAACCAACTCCTACCATTCAATACTCCCTCTACCAATGCTACTCCTAGCCTTCTAAATACCTCTCCTTACCATACCAATTCATTTCCAAGCCATTGCACTACCTATACCCAAGTTCCAACACTCATCTTACCAAAATCCTGCACATTAAATTCTCCTAACTTCTCCAATGTGTTCTTATACACTTTGCTACAGATTTTACACTTCTTACTCCTCATACCACAATTACCATTCCATAGCTACTAAACATCTCTACTAATCCCAATACATACCTTGGTTCTCCCATTCACCAAGTCATCCACAAATGTACAATTTCTACTAAAATTTTGCTATAGTTCACCTACTATTCTAGCTTCTCCACATACATACTTTTCCATCAAATTCATTCCTATTCTAGCCAAACCACAAGGGTTCTACCAGCACACATACTAAGCAATCTTAATACATCAATACCCATCAACCACAATACCAATACACATACTCATTACACTTGGCTCCAAAGCCTTCAATTCCAATACTTGCTTTTAAATACTCAAATTTCACAATCCTCAATACTAGTACAAGGTTTTGGGTTCTTTAAATATTTTACCCATTCCCATTACTCTAATGCAATAGAATTTAACATTAGGAAGGAGCTCTTACCTTGAGCTTATACTTCCTTCTTTCTTTTCCATTTCTCATCTTCCTCTCTTTCTTGTCCAAATCGATTTTGTGGGGAATGGTGTTGCCAAACTCCATTCCCATTACCCAAGCACACAAAGACAAGCATAATTAACCTACTAACCCTCATAATAACACTAGTTCATTGAAGTGTTTAAAAATACAAATTCTAGGGTTTACCTTTGGAGTGCTTTAGGAGGGGTTTTAGCCCTTAGTTCAAGAAGGAGAATCCACCCCATTGCTAGGTGAAATTGATGCTCAAAAAGAGAGAGAAAAACAAGGTATTACAAAGGGCCAAAAATCGGTTTCCAAGGAAGGTGGAGGAAACTTGATCTTTATGGAGATTTTTACCTTATGGAAGAGGAGACTCCAAGCTTCACCAATGGTGTGCTTCTCTCTTCAAATGGGGAAAACCCATGGAGATGAAACTCATCCTTTTCGAATTTTGGAAAGATAGAAACGTAGAGGAGGATGAGGGGATTACAAATATGTAATTTATTTTACATTTGGAGCTCACATGGAGGTAGAGCAAGGAGAGAAAGAAGAGAAGCCATGGGAGCATTCTTGAGCTCTCAAAAATCGGATGCAAGGGGGAGAAGGAGGGAGTGCTCACGGTGGGAAGGAGAAAGAATAGGAGAGAGAGAAGAGAAATGAGAGAATAAGAGGAGAGAGGGGGTATTTACTTTTGTACTTTTTACTTTTTGCTTTCTTTGATTTACTTATTTGTTATTTGTGTGTGTGTGAGAGAGAGAGCTGTTTACACCAGTAAAAACCGGCCCCCTCTGTAATACTAGCTGGAGCATTTTTCGTCTTTTACAGAAAACGCTCGCTATTTTACCCGGTTTGGATACTATTCACTAACCGGGCCCGTTTTCCGGAGTTTTCTCGTTTCTTTATTTTCATTGGCTATTAAGCTTCCATAAATGCTTAATAATTATTATTTAATGATTTACAATTTTTACGGGTCTATTTGACCACTTAAAGTCACGTTTTTGGGTTTCCTCGAAAAACATGCGCTAAAGCTCTTTTAGCGTTTTAATACATTTCTTGGATCCGTTTTCTTCGGGAATCATTCCCATATACTAATTAGGCATGAATAAGCCTTAGGAATACTTACGATACTAAACCGAGGTCTCGTACCTCCTATGGTTATTTAACGCTCATTTTAGCGTTTTCCGCTTTCTAAGCGTTTTTCTCATTCCTTTGGATTTATTTTCTTTACGAAAAATTACTTAGGCACTATTAGACCCTTAAATACCATATTAGAATAATATAATCACCATATTTAAGTTCGGGGTATTTCAATCTACCCCCTTAAAGAACTTTGCCCTCAAAGTTGGTGAATCTAATATTGTTACTTGTACCAATACTCTATGCTAAGGTTATGACCTCTACATATAACTTGTCAAACTCCGAATGTCTGACATGATGCATACTACGCATCCAAACAGCATGTCACTGCATACATAGCAATCAAAATATCCATTTTACTTCTCTCCAAGGGGGTTCATCCGAAGACAATTAGGTACAATCCTCCCCCAATGGCGAGTGATCCCTCAGGTACCGGTCACGTTTGAACACTTACGCTTTCTGGTTCACGGCCGTCATGACTTGAGCACTTACGCTTTCTGGCTCTACGGTCCTTTGGTTCTGATCAAATTCATTTGCACATATAGAGATCCTCAGGCACTCACTCATACTTACTTACTCATACTTTACTCATACTTACTCGGGGCTACACTGGCCCAGTGCCCTTGGAAAAATACAAAACACACACTGTTACTGAAATATCCCAAATCTAATTAATACCTTTAAATTATTAAATAATGAAGAATTGATCTTGGAATAAATCATTTTAGTTATGCATGTTAATTTAAGCATGCAAACGTTACGTAAATTAATATTACGCGTGCGCATGCAAACTCATGCACGCAAACGTAACGTAAAAATAGTAGTTTTACTATAAACGCTAACGGGCGTAATTTTACTAACGTCGTAACATACTTGTACAAAACACTCATGTACGTTTAACAACGAGGATTAAACTCCTTACATAACGAGGCCGATAAAGAGAGCGACAACAAGGAAAGATTAATACGGACGTTTATACAACTCGTAAAATGATAACGTTCGATCCACGAACGCTAATATAATGTCATCTTCACGTACGCTTATAAACGCTTACGTACGAACAGTAACGGGCATTAAACCCCTTACGAAACAAGCTCAACTAGGAGAACGTCATCTAGGAAAAATATATACGAGCATTTATACGAGTCGGTACACAATAACGTCCACTGTAAAAACGCAAAAAAAAAAAATACTAACGAACAACGTAAATATTTTTACGATTGCCTAAGCATTTATAAATGCTAAAATAAATGATATACACATTTAAACAATGTAACAACTTGTGTTACATAATATTAATACTTGATATATATATATCATAAATACATAAGAAATGTTATATCATTACATATAACACAAAGTATACAAGTTAAAAATCGGTACCATATAAACCGGTTTTACATACCAATTTTTAGGACTTGTTTTATACACTTTTACTTAATAAAATAATTAACCATCTAATATACTATAAGGTTTACGGTAATATACATATGCATAGCCATAAACACAAATAATAAAAAAAAAACAAGTATGGATAAGCTCCATACTGTACAAACTAATGTACAAATAATCAAAGAATATACATGTAGTACACTCCATACTGTACGGTAATACGCTAGTATGTATTTAAACATATCTGGAGCAACTACCATGGATTAGTGGTAATATACTAGCTCTTAATTAAGTAGAAAAACCTGCACTATATACAAAAGAAAAAAAAACGGTACTACTTATGATTAGCAAAGGGAATCTGCAGCAATTAAAAACTTTCAACATGTGCTATAGCCACTATATTATGCATATACGAATTTGTAAAACTAACCCACCTGCAGATTAAAATTGTAATATACAAAGCATAGACATAACATGCATACATACATCAATAAGTGTAGTACAAAAAAAAAAGGAAGTAATTAACGTTTAGTACAAGCTTATTATTAGACAACAAAAATCGGTAATAGGCTAGGCTATAGTTAGCAATATAAATCTGTACAAACAGCACTAAACATATATATACAAGTGGGTAGTAGACAATAATATGTCAAATAATCAACCTTTATGCTAGTCTATTGCTGTATGCCTACAAGAATAAAACCTGTAATCAAATACCACCAAGCTATCGGTAATATTCTAGCCTTAGTGGAGCAAAAGAAAAACAGTACCAATCATCATAACATTCACGGTTGTATGCTACTACTTAAACAAATAAAAAAAAAACGGAAGTAGTCATGAAATAAAACCGTAGCATTCAATATATGTTAACGATGAGAATAATATGCTAATTATTACTACTTTACTAAAGTAAAAGTTATTATATATTTAATATGTTAACTAAACAAGTTAATTACCCCACCACATGTGAGCCATGTCGGCTGATTGAGGCCACTTTCTCCTTGATAAGTGCCGGTTTCCAAGCAATTCCACGCTATGGTATTTGACTCACCATTGTCACTTTATAAAAGAAACAATAAATGCTTCCATAATGTAATATACTAATCAAGACCCATCCTTACTAGTCATTATTGTCGCCTGCAATATGGAGTCTTCTTCACCGATTGAAACCTTCAAATAATTAACCAAGTGGCATCCCATGTGCTGGCCAATACTATGACTTACTAATTAATACAACCGGTTTCTTCTTTTCACTATCTTATTACCTTCATTCTTTCTTCAACCGTGGCTCCCCAAAGCCTCTCGTGCTGCTCCAGAAACCGTGAAGCACCACCTCACTACCATGGCTGCTACACCTTGCTGTAGGTAAGGATTTTTAGCTCAGAAATGCCCAATTTCTTCCTCTCTTCAACCTCTCTTCTATGAGCTTATCCATCTCCATTTTTATCCAGCAAACAAAGCTAAAATGGTGCTTGAAGTAGTGGAGATTTCTGCCTGAAAACAGAAGAAGAAAAGGAAGTTAGTTTTATAACTTCTTAAGTGGAGAACAAGCAGCCTTGTGAAGGAACTAAACCCATGCAAACTCTCTTGTTGTACCACCTACGGTGAGAATATTTCCCCATGTATACCCCTTGTTCTACCGGTAATTGTTGTGGATATAAGTAGCAGTTTAACCCTTCCTTTTGCCTATTAAAAAAAACAGGCGTGTATAGCCCTTGAAACCAGCTCCATAGCAAGGTAAACACCATGTGTTTTTCTAGCTTAAATCCAACCTATAATAACCTTGCTTACATGGCTAATATGTGTCCTTGTTCTTGCATGAAATATTGCTGGAAAAATTCATGGGAACTCCATCCACAACCATAAGGAAAACAGTCCAAAAATAAATACTACCAAAGCCGTGAGCCTAAGGGGCTGTTTGGAGTGCTTGGTAGCTTGGAAAATCAAAAGCTAGGTGAGAAATACTTACCTTATATTATAACATGCTTTTTATGAAATTTTATCACACATGTATGTTAGCCGTGGGATTTATGGGTAATATAAGACTTAATGATGTATTAAAATATTTAATACCATTTTTGGTTGGTTAGTTTGGTATATTAATGACCTATAAGGTCAAGGGATTAATTCGAGGGTTAAAAACATAATTTATAAAACTATATGGTAATTAATAGTCATTACCGAAAAGTATTAGTGATATTGGAAGATTTTTGGTATATTAAGTGTATAAATAATTTTAGAATTTGTCTAAGTGATTTAGATAATTCTATGAGTATTTTGGTATATTAAAAACCTTTAAAAGATAAGGTTATAATATTAAAAGCTTAGGAATTAAAATCTGGTGTCAAAAGGGAAATTTGGTAATTTTAGAGTCCTTAAAATATTGGAGTAAAAATACTTACGAATTTAAATAAGGAATTTCGGTGAGTAAAAATATTTACTAGTGTTTAAATGACTAGTTAAATAAGTTATGTGGTTAAAATGTAAATTTTAAAAGGTTTGGTGTAAAACCGAGAAACACATAAGTTTATGGGTATATTAATGTATTAAGTGTGAAATTAGACTATGGTCAAAATATTGACCGAAAACTTTAAGTTAAAATGATTTATGACATGAGAAATTAAGTTTATAAAAGTTATGGGGCGAATTCACAATTTGTAGAAATATAAGTGTCCACTTGGTTATTAAGGAAATTAGATATTAAAACTATAGTTTATAAGTGAATATATAAATTATGTAAAGTTTTTGGGGTTAAAGATTAATTATAAGAAATTCTAAGACAAAGCCGAAAAGTAATGAGGCTAGTTGGTGATTTATAAAAGTTAAAGTGTTCAAATAATAATTACTAAATTTATAGTGGTGGTTTAGTGAATTAATTATTTAAGAAATAAAACTATGTAATATAAGGTATTTTGGAGTTTAATGTAAAGTCTAAGCAATAAATGAGGTTATAATATATTAACCGAAAAGTATGTTGTAATTATGAGATTAAAAATATTTGTAGGTCCTATATGAATATTTAAGAGAATTTAGAAAAGAAAATTATGATTTAAGGATTTATGAAATTAAAACTATAAGATATACGAGTACAAGTAATTTACTTGTAAAAGAAATAATACTATTTTGGGTTAGTTAGTAATTAAAAAAAGATATGGGAATAACATGTCCATGTATGACATGTAAATATAAATTGAGATTTATTAAGAGGTTATGTCATTTAGACAAATATAATAAATAACATAAATAATACATGTGTGTGAAATATATATATATATATATATTAGATTTTCAAGTAAATCAGAAGGGAATGAGATAAGTGATTAAGGGATTAAAACTATGATTATATAGTTATAAGGAATTTAATTGTGACCAATAAATATTATTTATGGTTAAGAGGAGAATAACAAAGAATTATAAGAATATAATGTCCAAGTGTGACATATAAATATAGTTAAGAAATTATAAAGTTGTTATGTCACTTAGACAATTAAAAATAAATAACAAATATAGTGCATGGATAAATATGTATATATATTTATACATTAAAAGATTTAGAAATACCACAAGGAGTGACAAATAAGTTATACATCCAATCATAAGGTGATTAAAAGAAATTACCACACAATATAAGTCTTATAAGTTAGGACTACATGTTTTGGAAATATATAAGTACCTTAATTAATTATAAGGGAAAGAGGTTAAAAGAACTACCTAAATATAAAGGAATAAACCTCACATGAAATAACGAATATGAAATCGTTTCATGAAACAATAAAATTATTATACGAGAGTTACATAAATTAACACTCTCAGATTAATCCTATTTCTAGGACATTGTTTGACCAGACGTTGACCGAGAACTAAACAAGTACAGTCTACGGTGAACGGTATGGAATTATTGCAGTCTTCTTTCTACCGGATTACACCAGCTTGTGTGCTATCTGTTGTTTGAAATAACGACCAAGATAATTAATGTAAAATGTTGTTTACTCTTGTGCGCTGTTGTATTATTTTATGTGCGTGAATGATGCTGACTACTACGTGTATGTCCCACGCATACAAACACTACTATACCAGTGGATTAAATACCTGCGCTTCAGTATACCGAGGACTTGTACTCGAGTCTCTCACTAACTTCACTTTATAACAAACGTCATTATCCTAAACGTGATAATTGACAATACACATTGTGTTCTTGTTTAACGTCTTTATATGACATTAACAATTCTATACTACGAGAACGAGGAGCCCAGTTGGATCTGGCCATGCATGCTACAGGAGCTGTACCTGTCTCAGGTCGTCTCCTATCTACGTCGCGACGGAACTTTCAGTTGGGAGGAAGACTCTATTCCTCCCGGGTTTCTAATGCCCTTCAGTTTGAGGAAGACTTCATTCCTCTAGTGGGATTCTATTTCCCACGCCTCTCAGTTCAGGGTTTAACTACGTTATCTCCTGGGGTTTTTATACCCAACCTTTCAATCTTAACGAGGTCACTATACCTCCACTATTTAAGATATTCAGTTATACCTGTCAGTCCCATTGTGTGGACCCGACTGTCACTAAGAGATTTCAGTTCAGCTAACTTGACCTTCTGCAGTCTTGTTCTATGTGACATTATTGTCCTTGTATGGATACTTGTTATTATCATGCTATGCTTATTTACAGCTTTATAAATGAACTGCATGTATTCGACAATTAGTTGGTGTGGCCCAGTAGCTTGTGGGCTGCATGATTTCATACCGGCAAATTATTTTGCTGAGCCGTTTCATGGCTAAATAATTCCAGGTACCTGAAGAATGAAGAGATTGCCCGACCGAGTGTAGGTGGGGTAGAATTAAGACATGGGTTATTACCACCGGTGTCATCTTACAGTATCGTACTTTTGTTATTATCTTCTGTTGTTTTAAGAGGTTTGTATTCAGTACTCAGACCGCATCATTTGTAAATTAAGTTGGAGTAGCCTTGTTAGTCACATGGGTGATTAGCGGCGTTGTAGCACCACCCGTTGTTATGTATATATTTTCCGCTGCATTTCTAGTTATTTTGGGAGCTATCATCGTTCAGGTTATTGGATTTCGGGTTGGGGTGTTACAAAAAGTGGTATCAGAGCGTAGTTGCGCTCTGAGAACTGAGTACAACCAAAATTAGCCTGGGGATACAGGGTGTGAGATAGTACAGTGAGGATTAGTAAGTTAGTTTTTACTTAGTCCGCCGAAGGGCGTTAATAACTGTTCAAACTTACAGTAACTACAAATCATGACCTGCCTAAATAACGAGCAGATGTCATGAGAAGGAATACATTAATTAAAACAAATACTTAAGACTACCTGAACTGGCGGAAGGAGTTACTGAAGACCGTACGACGCCAACTGTCATTTAAACAGGAGCTGACGACGAATAACAGCGACGCCATACTGATGTTAACCAGAAGAGCTGACAATACCGCCGAGAACACAGTGAGGATGGAGTAAAAATATATCTCAATGGACATACACTGCATGAAGATCCAACCTGCCTGGCGCACTTGCTACAACAAGTGCTGCTCCAATAAACCAAATAAAAGAGAATGAAGACCTACTTGAAAAGAGCAGACACTGAATTTTACGGGATACCCAGGCACTGAGCTTGCCGCCCAGTGCGGGACGGAAAATCTTACAATACCTTATTAACTTCGCGAGAAGACCGTGCGAAAGCTTGAAATATGACTATCAGTATAGTCCCACAGAAATAAATCAATGATTATATCAAGAAAATCAGAATAAAATCTCACTACATGTAACTAAACATCCAACGTAAATAAACACTGGATGTAATACCTGCTCAAATACCAAGGGTCTCAGCTAGTATCGTTACAGTGACAATGCTGGACTCCTAATAAACAGTGAGAAGAGAACAAACTTTGAATCAGATATTTTGAAGTCAGGAAAACTACCAAAATAGCAATATTAAATGCTATATAAATATATATGATGGGGAGATTATAAATCTGAAACTTTGAGGAGTATCGATATATTTCAGAGGGATAAGTATCATAAAATATACCTACCCTATTTTGAGGCACATGTCCTACACTATCCTTATGGATTTATACATGAGCATATGTCTTTTATGACAGCTCGATTTGTGGATACCAGTAACAGCTCAGAAAATCAAAGGAAGCTAACACCAATGTGAGATAAATTTTTATATGATCATAGTAACAAATAATTCTCTATGGAGGCAGTGTAAGCCATACTAATAGTTCGAACTGGATATACGCCAAAGGTGAGTGGAAGTTAAAACTTTTAAGGGGGGGAAAACATACCCCTGACTTGTAACAAGCGTTTTACACGTGAACTTCCCTAACGATTTATACCAACCACTATGAATTTAAAACCTCTATTTAATACGCCTAGACGGCCTATCTTCTTTTGAAGCCAATGAGTATGTGGATTAACCAAATTTCTGAGAGATAAAAAAAAATCATAAGTTTTGATTGTCTTGTCACCAAACTGTAAGATTCAAACTGGGAATCCTAAGTACAGGATAAGTTATAGGAAACTTCTTTTAGAGTCTTATTCCAAATTTAGTAATAACTATAACTGCCTTTTGTTCCAAGTAATGATAACTAGGGTGTAGACAATGATCAAACCCCGATAAGTTAAATATTAGATAAAGCCTTTTTAAGAGAAGAGTATATTTCAAGGTATCCAAGTCCATAAATGAATTTATTGCTTGCATGATGTGTTAAGAGTCAAATGACTGATGAAATAATTATTAGACAGTAAGTGTCTAGGTGTTTAATAAGAATTTATCTTTTAGGCCAAGAAGAAAGACTAGATCCCACGCTAAAGGATTGATCAAAGGAACTTAGTTCCAGGAATTAAGGAGTACCCTAGTTTCGAGTCTAGGTTACAACAGCCGTTAGATTAGTTGTATAACAGTTAAGAAAGAATGTTGTAATCACCACGTCACAAGTCTTGATAAGATAAAATTTGGAAACTTGCTATTATGTGGTTGTTTGATATTTGACGTGGGAGGTCGAACTTGATCCTGGTCAGATCAAGGGAAAACCAATCACAAAATGGAGTGGAGGGATAGTTCAAAACTGACGCTGACCCCGTCAGGGTTGGATGATTCCTGAGACTCCCTACAAGTGGTCACCAATATCTCTGTGATAAGTCAAATTTGTTCCTATTTCTAACGAAGGGTCTACCAAATAAAATATATTAGATGTTGAGGGTCTAAGTTAAAGGTTGAATTAACCATACTACCCTGAAAGAATTAAATAGCTTAAACGACTCAGGTTGTCAGAAAATAGTCAACTATGAAGGAAATACTAATCGTTATTATACATTGAGTCATGTTAATATATTAAATACAAGACCAAGAGACATCGATCTATATTGACAAGTATTTGAAAGCTACCTTCTAAGTTATGGCCTTATTGCCATCAGAAGGGAAAGAACGACTTTAAATCCTTCCTTTATCAATTCAAACCCAGTATATTAAACGGGAACCTACCTGTAAGTGAGGTGGAATAAAAAGAGTAGAAACATTAAACTTATACTCTCATGAGTTGATGCATAAACCGCAAAAACATGTGAAATTGTGAGAAAACTGTACCTTGTTAGAAACCTTAACGGGAACCCTACTATGGTATACCTGATGAACAATCAATAAAAGATCGTGTATATACTACCGACAATTTGCGAATCAGTAATAACAGGAAATATTCCTATATTATATACAAGATGCACGGCTCGACCGTAACTCATATCCTATATTAAAAGTGAAAACCAAATATGGTGACAGTAAACTCGAATACCAGAAACACAAGATGATGACCTGAAGATCGAAGAGACGAACTTTAATATACCCCAGTATTTATACAAGACCCGAACGCCGACGGCTACAACTACAAGAGGTGATGAATAGAAGACAAAGTCAAGACCAACAAGAATACTACAACTATACATTTACAACAACTGTACCACTGAATGCATCAGCAACACCGACGAAGATGATGAACCCCACTATCAGGACGCTACCACTATCGAAGGAGAATACATCAGAAAACCAATCAAGTAAGTAGTAATATATATCAAGAAAATACCCCATATACGAAAGCAACTAGCGGGAGGAACACAGGAAAGGAATCAAATCTGATAAGGAGCAAAACGCCTCAATAATATTGACTAGAAGAATCTTAGTGGAATCACCGCCATGAGCAGCTATCACAAATAAGCATACAGGCACAAACAACCAAGTGAAACTCGTGAAGAACTCAATGATGAAAAACCAAATGGAAGGCGAACTGTATTACAATGTATGCCACGTGGAGGAAGAACCTCGTAGTAGATTTGTCCAAAAAGAACAATGGAAGATACATGACATGTGCTTAAGCGTCACAGGATGGGCAAACTTTACAATATTATTAGAAGCCGACATACAGTAATAAGATATGCAAAGAGGAATACCAACTATCCTACAACTAAAAGTTACTTCGAGACAAGATAATCGAGAGCAGTGGCATAACGCGGCACATCGATCCGACAGTCTAAACAAGACATGGAATAATTTGGCAACAAACAATGTAACACCCCATATGAGCAACTGTCCAACAACCTAGATCCCAAGCCATCCGGGCTTGAAAATAGCCACTTTAGGCCCCGAATCCTCACTTGGGCTGAAAAAGTGGAAGGCCTGTTGTTGTAGTCAAACCCATGTGTTTACATATAAGGAACTCACAATACTACTTATATCCCGATGTGGGATGGGGGTATTACATACTCCCCCACTCAAAGAACGCGACGTCCTCGTCGCAAAGCCTAATAGTCCAAGTCCATGGATCCTCGGTAGTGTCGGGTTGCCCATCCCGACACGGTCCCGAGTCCGCTCTGATACCATTTGTAAACACCCATATGGGTAATGTCCAACAACCTAGCTCTTAAACCATCCAGGCTTGAAAACTAGCAACTTTAGGCCCCGAATCCTCACTTGGGCTGAAAAGTGGAAGGCCGTTGTTGTAGTCAACCATGTGTTTACATATAAGGAACTCACAATACTACTTATATCCGATGTGGGATGGGGGGTATTACAAACAAGAGGAAGATACCCTTCACCCAAACATACGGGATTAATATAAAAGCATAATAATGCAAATGGAGCATGTCAGAGGATACACAGATTGTTTAGGGGCAATACCCCGTAAACGGACAGAAGTCCAGGCAAGATAAACAATGATAACCAAACGAAGGAAATGATGAACAAAACTCATCAACCATATAGATGTACATAAATAAACTCTAAACATCACCTACGAGCGCATTTAAAACTATTCCAGAATGATTAGACGTTATTTAATCAGAGTGCGCAGCAGAAGTGTGGTGGTCCCATCAGTTAGAATTATCTACTGAGTTCAAAGGGAATGCACAACGAATTTCACGTATCTTAACCAAAAATAAAAGTCTTACAGCCGAGAGGCTATCTTTTAAACTAATTATAAGTTCAAAATAAGAGTGAAGATTTCCTTCACTAGTTACCGACTAGCTATACTAGTCTAGGGTACGGGGCGTACCACTTTTAAGGGGGGGGGGGGGGGAGAGCCTACTGCGTTTTAGCATTTTTAGCATGGAGGTACACTTCCGTTGTACTGTTGCACTATGATTTGTATGTGACTTTGCGATTCCTGAATATCACTTACTAATGTGTACTACGTTACACTAGCTTGAAGCTACTTTACTACTACGTGATTATGTGTACTACGTACACCATATTGGAATGACTCCATGTTTGCATGATCTGTATTATGCTACACTATTATGAATGAATTACGTGCACTACGTTGCACTGCACTAAAGTTATTGTTGGTGATGACTTTTCATGCTCATTCTAAGTATGTCATGATTGAATATATACTACGAACTTAAAAGTAGTGAATTTGGGACCTGATCCCTAAAATAGGATTGTGTTGTGAATACTTAGTGGAACTTGATTCCCCACAACCATGTAAATTTAGAAATGAGACTTCGGGGCGAAGTCCTTTAAGGGGGTAGATTGAAATACCCCAAATCTAATTAATACCTTTAAATTATTAAATAATGAAGAATTGATCTTGGAATAAATCATTTTAGTTATGCATGTTAATTTAAGCATGCAAACGTTACGTAAATTAATATTACGCGTGCGCATGCAAACTCATGCACGCAAACGTAACGTAAAAATAGTAGTTTTACTATAAACGCTAACGGGCGTAATTTTACTAACGTCGTAACATACTTGTACAAAACACTCATGTACGTTTAACAACGAGGATTAAACTCCTTACATAACGAGGCCGATAAAGAGAGCGACAACAAGGAAAGATTAATACGGACGTTTATACAACTCGTAAAATGATAACGTTCGATCCACGAACGCTAATATAATGTCATCTTCACGTACGCTTATAAACGCTTACGTACGAACAGTAACGGGCATTAAACCCCTTACGAAACAAGCTCAACTAGGAGAACGTCATCTAGGAAAAATATATACGAGCATTTATACGAGTCGGTACACAATAACGTCCACTGTAAAAACGCAAAAAAAAAAAAAATACTAACGAACAACGTAAATATTTTTACGATTGCCTAAGCATTTATAAATGCTAAAATAAATGATATACACATTTAAACAATGTAACAACTTGTGTTACATAATATTAATACTTGATATATATATATCATAAATACATAAGAAATGTTATATCATTACATATAACACAAAGTATACAAGTTAAAAATCGGTACCATATAAACCGGTTTTATATACCAATTTTTGGGACTTGTTTTATACACTTTTACTTAGTAAAATAATTAACCACCTAATATACTATATGGTTTACGGTAATATACATATGCATATCCATAAACACAAATAATTATAAAAAAAAACAAGTATGGATAAGCTCCATACTGTACAAACTAATGTACAAATAATCAAAGAATATACATGTAGTACACTCCATACTGTACGGTAATACGCTAGTATGTATTTAAACATATCTGGAGCAGCTACCATGGATTAGTGGTAATATACTAGCTCTTAATTAAGTAGAAAAACCTGCACTATATACAAAAGAAAAAAAAAACGGTACTACTTATGATTAGCAAAGGGAATCTGCAGCAATTAAAAACTTTCAACATGTGTTATAGCCACTATATTATGCATATACGAATTTGTAAAACAAACCCACCTGCAGATTAAAATTGTAATATAGAAAGCGTAGACATAACATGCATACATACATCAATAAGTGTAGTACAAAAAAAAAATGGAAGTAATTAACGTTTAGTACAAGCTTATTATTAGACAACAAAAATCGGTAATAGGCTAGGCTATAGTTAGCAATATAAATCTGTACAAACAGCACTAAACTACATATATATACAAGTGGGTAGTAGACAATAATATGTCAAATAATCAACCTTTATGCTAGTCTATTGCTGTATGCCTACAAGAATAAAACCTGTAATCAAATACCACCAAGCTATCGGTAATATTCTAGCCTTAGTGGAGCAAAAGAAAAACAGTACCAATCATCATAACATTCACGGTTGTATGCTACTACTTAAACAAATAAAAAAAAAACGGAAGTAGTCATGAAATAAAACCGTAGCATTCAATATATGTTAACGATGAGAATAATATGCTAATTATTACTACTTTACTAAAGTAAAAGTTATTATATATTTAATATGTTAACTAAACAAGTTAATTACCCCACCACATGTGAGCCATGTCGGCTGATTGAGGCCACTTTCTCCTTGATAAGTGCCGGTTTCCAAGCAATTCCACGCTATGGTATTTGACTCACCATTGTCACTTTATAAAAGAAACAATAAATGCTTCCATAATGTAATATACTAATCAAGACCCATCCTTACTAGTCATTATTGTCGCCTGCAATATGGAGTCTTCTTCACCGATTGAAACCTTCAAATAATTAACCAAGTGGCATCCCATGTGCTGGCCAATACTATGACTTACTAATTAATACAACCGGTTTCTTCTTTTCACTATCTTAATTACCTTCATTCTTTCTTCAACCGTGGCTCCCCAAAGCCTCTCGTGCTGCTCCAGAAACCGTGAAGCACCACCTCACTACCATGGCTGCTACACCTTGCTGTAGGTAAGGATTTTTAGCTCAGAAATGCCCAATTTCTTCCTCTCTTCAACCTCTCTTCTATGAGCTTATCCATCTCCATTTTTATCCAGCAAACAAAGCTAAAATGGTGCTTGAAGTAGTGGAGATTTCTGCCTGAAAACAGAAGAAGAAAAGGAAGTTAGTTTTATAACTTCTTAAGTGGAGAACAAGCAGCCTTGTGAAGGAACTAAACCCATGCAAACTCTCTTGTTGTACCACCTACGGTGAGAATATTTCCCCATGTATACCCCTTGTTCTACCGGTAATTGTTGTGGATATAAGTAGCAGTTTAACCCTTCCTTTTGCCTATTAAAAAAAACAGGCGTGTATAGCCCTTGAAACCAGCTCCATAGCAAGGTAAACACCATGTGTTTTTCTAGCTTAAATCCAACCTATAATAACCTTGCTTACATGGCTAATATGTGTCCTTGTTCTTGCATGAAATATTGCTGGAAAAATTCATGGGAACTCCATCCACAACCATAAGGAAAACAGTCCAAAAATAAATACTACCAAAGCCGTGAGCCTAAGGGGCTGTTTGGAGTGCTTGGTAGCTTGGAAAATCAAAAGCTAGGTGAGAAATACTTACCTTATATTATAACATGCTTTTTATGAAATTTTATCACACATGTATGTTAGCCGTGGGATTTATGGGTAATATAAGACTTAATGATGTATTAAAATATTTAATACCATTTTTGGTTGGTTAGTTTGGTATATTAATGACCTATAAGGTCAAGGGATTAATTCGAGGGTTAAAAACATAATTTATAAAACTATATGGTAATTAATAGTCATTACCGAAAAGTATTAGTGATATTGGAAGATTTTTGGTATATTATAAGTGTATAAATAATTTTAGAATTTGTCTAAGTGATTTAGATAATTCTATGAGTATTTTGGTATATTAAAAACCTTTAAAAGATAAGGTTATAATATTAAAAGCTTAGGAATTAAAATCTGGTGTCAAAAGGGAAATTTGGTAATTTTAGAGTCCTTAAAATATTGGAGTAAAAATACTTACGAATTTAAATAAGGAATTTCGGTGAGTAAAAATATTTACTAGTGTTTAAATGACTAGTTAAATAAGTTATGTGGTTAAAATGTAAATTTTAAAAGGTTTGGTGTAAAACCGAGAAACACATAAGTTTATGGGTATATTAATGTATTAAGTGTGAAATTAGACTATGGTCAAAATATTGACCGAAAACTTTAAGTTAAAATGATTTATGACATGAGAAATTAAGTTTATAAAAGTTATGGGGCGAATTCACAATTTGTAGAAATATAAGTGTCCACTTGGTTATTAAGGAAATTAGATATTAAAACTATAGTTTATAAGTGAATATATAAATTATGTAAAGTTTTTGGGGTTAAAGATTAATTATAAGAAATTCTAAGACAAAGCCGAAAAGTAATGAGGCTAGTTGGTGATTTATAAAAGTTAAAGTGTTCAAATAATAATTACTAAATTTATAGTGGTGGTTTAGTGAATTAATTATTTAAGAAATAAAACTATGTAATATAAGGTATTTTGGAGTTTAATGTAAAGTCTAAGCAATAAATGAGGTTATAATATATTAACCGAAAAGTATGTTGTAATTATGAGATTAAAAATATTTGTAGGTCCTATATGAATATTTAAGGAATTTAGAAAAGAAAATTATGATTTAAGGATTTATGAAATTAAAACTATAAGATATACGAGTACAAGTAATTTACTTGTAAAAGAAATAATACTATTTTGGGTTAGTTAGTAATTAAAAAAAGATATGGGAATAACATGTCCATGTATGACATGTAAATATAAATTGAGATTTATTAAGAGGTTATGTCATTTAGACAAATATAATAAATAACATAAATAATACATGTGTGTGAATATATATATATATATATATATTAGATTTTCAAGTAAATCAGAAGGGAATGAGAATAAGTGATTAAGGGTTTAAAACTATGATTATATAGTTATAAGGAATTTAATTGTGACCAATAAATATTATTTATGGTTAAGAGGAGAATAACAAAGAATTATAAGAATATAATGTCCAAGTGTGACATATAAATATAGTTAAGAAATTATAAAGTTGTTATGTCACTAGACAATTAAAAATAAATAACAAATATAGTGCATGGATAAATATGTATATATTTATACATTAAAAGATTTAGAAATACCACAAGGAGTGACAAATAAGTTATACATCCAATCATAAGGTGATTAAAAGAAATTACCACACAATATAAGTCTTATAAGTTAGGACTACATGTTTTGGAAATATATAAGTACCTTAATTAATTATAAGGGAAAGAGGTTAAAAGAACTACCTAAATATAAAGGAATAAACCTCACATGAAATAACGAATATGAAATCGTTTCATGAAACAATAAAATTATTATACGAGAGTTACATAAATTAACACTCTCAGATTAATCCTATTTCTAGGACATTGTTTGACCAGACGTTGACCGAGAACTAAACAAGTACAGTCTACGGTGAACGGTATGGAATTATTGCAGTCTTCTTTCTACCGGATTACACCAGCTTGTGTGCTATCTGTTGTTTGAAATAACGACCAAGATAATTAATGTAAAATGTTGTTTACTCTTGTGCGCTGTTGTATTATTTTATGTGCGTGAATGATGCTGACTACTACGTGTATGTCCCACACATACAAACACTACTATACCAGTGGATTAAATACCTGCGCTTCAGTATACCGAGGACTTGTACTCGAGTCTCTCACTAACTTCACTTTATAACAAACGTCATTATCCTAAACGTGATAATTGACAATACACATTGTGTTCTTGTTTAACGTCTTTATATGACATTAACAATTCTATACTACGAGAACGAGGAGCCCAGTTGGATCTGGCCATGCATGCTACAGGAGCTGTACCTGTCTCAGGTCGTCTCCTATCTACGTCGCGACGGAACTTTCAGTTGGGAGGAAGACTCTATTCCTCCCGGGTTTCTAATGCCCTTCAGTTTGAGGAAGACTTCATTCCTCTAGTGGGATTCTATTTCCCACGCCTCTCAGTTCAGGGTTTAACTACGTTATCTCCTGGGGTTTTTATACCCAACCTTTCAATCTTAACGAGGTCACTATACCTCCACTATTTAAGATATTCAGTTATACCTGTCAGTCCCATTGTGTGGACCCGACTGTCACTAAGAGATTTCAGTTCAGCTAACTTGACCTTCTGCAGTCTTGTTCTATGTGACATTATTGTCCTTGTATGGATACTTGTTATTATCATGCTATGCTTATTTACAGCTTTATAAATGAACTGCATGTATTCGACAATTAGTTGGTGTGGCCCAGTAGCTTGTGGGCTGCATGATTTCATACCGGCAAATTATTTTGCTGAGCCGTTTCATGGCTAAATAATTCCAGGTACCTGAAGAATGAAGAGATTGCCCGACCGAGTGTAGGTGGGGTAGAATTAAGACATGGGTTATTACCACCGGTGTCATCTTACAGTATCGTACTTTTGTTATTATCTTCTGTTGTTTTAAGAGGTTTGTATTCAGTACTCAGACCGCATCATTTGTAAATTAAGTTGGAGTAGCCTTGTTAGTCACATGGGTGATTAGCGGCGTTGTAGCACCACCCGTTGTTATGTATATATTTTCCGCTGCATTTCTAGTTATTTTGGGAGCTATCATCGTTCAGGTTATTGGATTTCGGGTGGGGTGTTTACAGTTACCGTACACCCGGTGTAGTGGTTTCAAACTACTCTACACTTCCACACTCAAAACTAGCTTCACCTCCTATGGTTTCGACCGGATACCCGTGCCTAGGCATGGAAGATCCACTAGCGCCCGTGGGAGCAGTTTTAAAACCGATCCTCATTCTCGAGTTTGAAGAAAACGTTGTACCCAATTAGTTTTGAAAATTCATTTTGAAAACCTTGCATACATCTCCCAATTTCAATTTATGATGATCATTCCTATTACTAGTGTTATTATTGTGGCCACTTAGGGGAGCTTCCAGAGTCCTTCAACCCCAATGTGATCAGCATTGGTGTTGAGTTATCCTTCCACCCCAATTTGTGTTCGGCTTCCCTTGATCGCTAGCAAATCAAGTTCCACTTCCCACCTCAATACAAACAGACAGATCGTCAACAATTTCATTTTCTATCTTTTTAATCTTGCTACTCATAATCATACACATACATTCCCAATTTATATGATTCACTTACTTACTTACTAATCATCTCATCAACTATTGCTACATCATCTCCAACTACTATACTTTGAGAAATTCATGGGTGTAATATCCCATTAATTTGCTATACCACATTTATACTCATGAAATACATCGGTTGTACACCGATTCATACTCATTACATACATTGGTTCCATACCGATTTATACTCCTCAAGTCTCCCATACATACTCATTCTTCATACTATTACCAATCGGGGTTCTCATTCCCCTGGAGTTTCTCTACTCCTTTTCCTATACTTACTTCCCAAATTACCACAATTACACAATGAGTGAATACAAATGTTTATGTAACATAAGTATCAATCATTAAAACAAATCCTTTTGCGCTATGCGCATTGTAGTTTACGCACCTATCACGTAAAACATACATTTCGCGGTTTTCGCTCTACCCCCCTTAAAAGGGATTACGCCCACGTAATCTACCATGTGTCAACATTGGACATTGGTCGAAGGCATTCAGCCGTCATGGAGTGGTTCAGTTTCCATGCGGTCTATTATACAATGTTCCTTGATCAGTGGGTCTTAACCGTATTACCGGTTAGTCCCTACATCAAGAATTTTCATCGGAGTTATTTAACTCTTAACCGGGTTCGGTTCTAGGTGTATTTACTTAGAATTTTGGGCCCACTAGCTTCTGCTGCGCGACCCTGGTAACTTGGGTTATTCGCCTTCTGTTACACATCACCTTTTTATCCCTCTTGTTGTGGGAACAAGGTTATTAACCAAGTGTGGTATTCCTTTACCGTGCTCGAACTCGATGAGTTTTAGATTTGTAACCAGCTCTCTGGCAATCTATATACATACTGTTGTGTTCTGTAGTGATTATTCACTTGGTTCCTCCGACTTATTGTCGGTTGAGGTTAAGTCACTACTTAGTTGTAGTGCTTCCTCTATTGTTAGTAGCTTCTGAATTATACCAGTTTCTCTGGTTCATTACAAGTGTTCTTTACTTGTATGACCTTGCATTTTCAATGCGTCAGTCCTTGTGACTTTCTTAAGTCTCCTTCCACCTTTATTCCAATGGAATTCACATCTTGTGATTGTTGGTGTGTTTCACACTCTTCGTGCTTCTTTGGCCTTAGGCCGCACGGTTTGTTTCTAAGCTTTTGCTTAGCTGGCTTATGCCATGTTCACTGGTGAAAGGAAGGATTTACTGCTACTTACATTTTCCATGTTCCTAGCTATCCCACTAGATCATTGACTACACAAGTGCAATACCAAAACACTCAGTCCTACAGAGTGCAGAGGCGTGAACCCTTGGCAGTAACTCTCTTATGAGATTGCAATAGGACTGCTCGTTACTCTTTCAGGTGGTGTTTCCTCACTTGGTGCAGACTTCTAGCTTGTTGCCCGGTCTGTCTACCATCTTGTATTACAGCTCCATAGTATTGGTGATTATTCACATACATTGGTTGCCTGTTGCGCACCATGTTCTTATTAATTCTCTAGTATTGGTTCACATGGCATCCGCTGTTGCTAGCTTCAGCTCATGCATTTATACAATGGTTTCCCCTGTATTTGGCAATACCGAATATGGTATTCCGTTATTTTTCTGAGCTCTCTGAGCATCATTGGTTTTATAACCGGTTACTCCTTGGTTGTCATCAATTGCTGTTGAAGCTTATTCACATTGTTTGGCAATAATTATATGCTCAAGCTTAACTACATTAGTAGTTCTGAAAGGGATATACTTTCCGACAGTTACTGATGGTATCCCCTTTTTGGAATCCATGTGTTCACCGCTCTTGCGGTATCACATTTATGAGGGGTATCCTTGCTTGTTGGTCATTAAACTTTATTGGTGTCGTCCTTGACCACTTTCCATGTGGTCCACAACTGGTTTTGCAACCGTTGAACTCTGTAATGTAATAGTTTCATGGCATACTAGCCATATTGCCTAGAGCTCTGCTCATCATAGGCTATTCCAAGTGGTTACTTCTCCATATGCCATAGAATGGCTTAGAGGTGATACTGGGCTCCATGATAAGATCATCGCATCACGTTTCCGTTCGTTGGAGACCCTTTTGTATTCTGGTATTGATCGATACCATTTATTGATTTGGGGTATCCCTTGTCAAGTGGGGTCCCTTCGGTGTTCTAACTGTATGTTTGTTCCAATTGTGGTGTTCTTACCACGATATTTCGTTCAACTGTGTTGACTTGGTACCCTTTATGGATTGCTCCTGGGTAGTACCGATTATATGGTAGCATCTGGCATGTATGAGTATTTTCAGTTTGTTGTCCTACCTTGCGGTTCTGGATCTGAGTTGTCCGTTTCGGGTTGTAACGCCTCCCGTTCTTAGGGTAGACCATTGGTGTTCTTCCTTGAGTGATAACGGATTGATATCCCTTCCGGTGATGAATGGTATTTCGGGTACCTTATAACATCACCCTGTGTGTTTGTGGTAGTTGATCTGGGAATTCTATCCCGTCCATTGAACACTGATGTGTTAAGGTTAGGCATTTGCCTTACTGTGCTTAGACTGGGTATTCCTTCCAGTTATCATGCTTTACTTAGATATATTCGAGACATATCCAATGTCTTATCCCGTTGTTAGTGCTTCTTGCACTTTCAACTCTTAATGGTTCTCCTGAAGTGAGTTTCTGACTCCTTAGCCTGTAGCTTGTCTGAGTTTCCTTTGTTCGGTTGAGGTGACCAGTTGTTCTGTTTAAAATTTACTTATGGTCCGTAGAACAGAGTTGACTACTTCCCGTGTTTCGTACACTACATGTATACATACGTGGGGTACCGTCTTGGCACGTTACCACTTACCTAACTACATGTCAGGCCCGCAAGCTCCTTCGGAGTGCGGTTGTCCCACATCCCATATTTGGGTACACTCGTAGTGTTCACACGCCTAGGTGAAGTATTCTATTGTCAACTCCTCTGTATCACTATATGATACTCACCGTAATCCCTCTGTTTTGGTTTTTGAAGAAACCCAAGGTTTAAAAAAGGATTTTATGGTTTTTGAAAGAAAATTTGGGTTTTTGAAAACAGTTCGGGTGAAAGGAAATTCTTTATGGCGTTGCCATGTCTGAGGTCTTGACCAAGTCCAGCTTCTCGCTGACTGGTATACTCTTAATACAATGTCGGCTGTTAGGCCTTTCCAAGGTTTCGTTATTTAGATACTGAGATTGGTGATCCTATATTTGCTCCATTCGTCATAACGGTACTTTAGCAAGTATTTGCAGGTTGTTAAAGTCTTCCAACCGTCCTGTAGTTTGCTGCACTTGCCCCGGGCAAGTGCGCGGGTAGGTTTTGTTTTTCGGTTAACGTAGACCGGTTACGGTCTCGTTTCCATATTTGGTGGTCTTATTAGATCTTCCTTTGATCTGTGATCTCGGTGATTGATCTCCTGAGTCGTTTCTCAGTGTTCTTGACATGGTTTTTGTCAATCCTGTGTCTCACACCTTCACTGTGGTTACGAGACTTGGGTTATCCTCAGGAACCAATTCGTGGTCCTATAGTGTAAGTTCTATGAATACTTTCATAGCTAATCCAAACCATGTTCGTTCGGTCGGTTTATGCCTCTTGGCTTGTAGTTTTGGTATTAATCCACCTCGACTAGTTCCTTAGTCGGTTTGTATACTGTTGTTGGTATTATCAAACATTACAGTCCGTAGACTCTCTTGTCTCGGGCTTGCTACTCTATCTTCCTTGTTTCATTGCGCGATTGTGCTTCTCTTCTTGCTGGCTACACATGGTTCTCGTGACTGCGAAGCATGTCGCCCCATGGTGCCATAAATTCCATTATCCTTGTGTCTAGGATCTTCATTTCTCCGCCATTAAGTGCGGTCCTTGTCATTTAACGGGAACCGTCTTCGGGACTTCCAATTCTTGGACTCTACCGTAAGACAGGTTCTTTTTCTAATAAGGTTTACTTGCAACTGCCAGATCGGGTATTACCCGAGTGTGAGAGGTCTTTCCATCTCTCTGGCGTTATTTCCATCTTAATACCGTGGGTTGCGGAGGGCGGGGTATGGTTGTTGTAGGTTTCCGGTTCACGCGGAAGTTCCTATCTAGCGTACCTCCCACGCTAACACTCAACCCTTAGCCCTAAGACTCTAATTCCTAACTCGGTATTTTCCTAACTCGGTATTTCATCCATCAGAGCGATACACTTCACTCTGATACCACTTTTTGTAACACCCCTACCGCTAATACCGTCATTACTGTACAAATACTTACCTTCGCAGCGGATACTCCTTACACAACGGCGGTGTACAATGTCGTTAGTCACCCACGTGACTAACAAGGCGAGTTACAATACTACATACTATCGGTCTGATGAATATGAACATACCGAGTACTCGACACAATACAATACTTCCCATTGCATACTAATCCATAATCCAATTACAACTCCAATACATTACTATACCGAGTATACTACAATCCTCAAATTACCAATACAGTTTAAGCTTCCAAATTCGCATTACAATACAAGTACCAATCCCTACTATACAACTACCCATGCTTACGTAGTAGTCCCCGTCCTACTCTCTCGAACGGTGATCAGCTTCGGGTACCTGCACACTTAATCGGTCCCCCGAGGGGGTCAGCTTACGCTGCGCATGAAATTCGCATATACCGCGTGCTAACCGCGGTACGCCGACTACTTTGGGTCGGATATACATGGAGTTCATTTTACATGCATACATACATACAAATACTACACAATACCTTACAACAATACTTACATACACATACAAGGTACAATACTTACCGAGGAAGACAATTCAATAGTCAACCATTCGTATTAGTTACTTACTCAATACCCTTTCGTTGCTTTATTCATTACTCTACTCATACTCACCCCTTACTCTTGTATACTCATCACTCCATGTTCGGTATCCTACTCTACACGGTCCTTACTCTGTACTCGTTACTATACTTGTGTATACTTGCTACGCAATACTCCATACTTACTCATACGTATTCACTACTCAATACTTACTCATACGTACTCAATACTACTCGTACCATTACATCTCATACTCGCTTCTTACTCATACTCATTACTTTACTCATACATACGCAATACTCATTACTCATTACTTTGGTCTCTGGGCGAGTCATACACAAGACTCGCCACCGGACCTACAATACGAGGGCTATACGATTAGCTCCTCAAATACTCAACGTCCGTTTTTTGGAACTACTCACTCAAATTCCCAACACTCTTCTCTCAGAGTATAATACAATCTCATGGATTAGCCTAGAAGTATCTCTCTCGATAACCTCTGCTAGCTTAGGGAATTACCACCGTCTAGTGTCCTCAGATTTAAGGGTTTCCCCAACATATCGAATACTCTCATGATCGGGTCATACTTACATCAGTCGGGTCCTCTCATAATGGGTTGACTAATTGCTAAGGGGTTTGGAGATCCCTCATCATTCTTCACTACTCTCATGGTTCATGTCTTGCACCAAGATTGATCCCTCTATTAGGGGTTACTTATATACTTCCACTACTTATTAGTTGTGATTATTCATTTCGGTTCTCCTACCATTTGGAGGTTATTACTCTCGTACACTCTCTCACATTCTAGTGAGTTCTTTGGGTTGCGTTATCGTTTATTGATTCGATAGTTTAGTGCGTTGCTATGTTATCATTAGCTCGCAATATGACTCTTACTACAAGTCGCTACACAACAAGACTCATCTATGAGTCGTACTACGCACTAAATGAAGCCACACAATCAATCAAGAAGGTTAGCTCACACAACATGCATCAAGACATACAATGAAGGCAATAAACCATTTTCATGCTTTAGTCTTGATTAGCCGGCATACAGCATACAAATCAACGTAACTCGGTTAGCATACGGGGCATGAGAAATCATACCTTTCACCGGAGTTAGCTCTACCGTGTGTTCCCTTGTTCCTTGGTTCACACTTGTTCCACTGATAATGTTTCAACATTATTATTAATACTATACTCCTACGATACACAAATAATTGCTACTCCCGTACTTACCCCGTTATCCCGGTGTACTTAATGTTCTCATACTCTCAACTTACTTGGTTATTTTTTACATTTGTTTTCCTACTCAAATACTTACTTTCTTACCTTTACTACTTCATTTACAGTGTACTACTACATACATATGCATATATGTTATAGGCATATATTATATATATATATATATATATATATATATTATATATACATATTTATAATATATAATAAAATTTATTTATTTATTTTTTTTTTGACTCGACCGGACTTGCGACCGACCTTGCAAGTCCGGTCCATTCCAGCAGCTATCAGTACGGGAAATTTTCTGGCTCGACCAAACTTGTAAGTCCGGTCGCAAGTTCGGTCCATTCCAGAAGCTTTCATCTGCGGAATTTTTCTGGCCGACCGAACTTGCAAGTCCGGTCACAAGTTCGGTCCATCCCAGAAGGTTTCTGACGGAGAATTTTCTGGTCCGACCGAACTTGCATGTCCGGTCGCAAGTCCGGTCGATTCCAGAAGGTTTCCCGTCTTTGTAAATCTGGGCTCGACCGAACTTGCAAGTCCGGTCGCAAGTCCGGTCCGGCCCAGTACTTCAGTTTTAAAATCTATTTTCAGTCCTCTCTTTTACCCATTACTTCCCCAATCTTCCTACATGTAATCCCACATGTTTTAGTACCATTTAGGCTTCCTAATATACCTTAATTCATCCACCAAATCCATTACTCATTTCTAAATCCACATACACAATTCCTTCACTTCTCCTTCAACACTTATGCACAGTTTTTGTGTCTCTTATGCTACAGATTTTTATACCAACTCCTACCATTCAATACTCCCTCTACCAATGCTACTCCTAGCCTTCTAAATACCTCTCATTACCATACCAATTCATTTCCAAGCCATTGCACTACCTATACCCAAGTTCCAACACTCATCTTACCAAAATCCTGCACATTAAATTCTCCTAACTTCTCCAATGTGTTCTTATACACTTTGCTACAGATTTTACACTTCTTACTCCTCATACCACAATTACCATTCCATAGCTACTAAACATCTCTACTAATCCCAATACATACCTTGGTTCTCCCATTCTCCAAGTCATCCACAAATGTACAATTTCTACTAAAATTTTGCTATAGTTCACCTACTATTCTAGCTTCTCCACATACATACTTTTCCATCAAATTCATTCCTATTCTAGCCAAACCACAAGGGTTCTACCAGCACACATACTAAGCAATCTTAATACATCAATACCCATCAACCACAATACCAATACACATACTCATTACACTTGGCTCCAAAGCCTTCAATTCCAATACTTGCTTTTAAATACTCAAATTTCACAATCCTCAATACTAGTACAAGGTTTTGGGTTCTTTAAATATTTTACCCATTCCCATTACTCTAATGCAATAGAATTTAACATTAGGAAGGAGCTCTTACCTTGAGCTTATACTTCCTTCTTTCTTTTCCATTTCTCATCTTCCTCTCTTTCTTGTCCAAATCGATTTTGTAGGGAATGGAGTTGCCAAACTCCATTCCCATTACCCAAGCACACAAAGACAAGCATAATTAACCTACTAACCCTCATAATAACACTAGTTCATTGAAGTGTTTAAAAATACAAATTCTAGGGTTTACCTTTGGAGTGCTTTAGGAGGGGTTTTAGCCCTTGGTTCAAGAAGGAGAATCCACCACCATTGCTAGGTGAAATTGATGCTCAAAAAGAGAGAGAAAAACAAGGTATTACAAAGGGCCAAAAATCGGTTTCCAAGGAAGGTGGAGGAAACTTGAATCTTTTATGGAGATTTTTACCTTGTTGGAAAGAGGAGACTCCAAGCTTCACAATGGTGTGCTTTTCTCTTCAAATGGGGAAAACCCATGGAGATGAAACTCATCCTTTTCGAATTTTGGAAAGATAGAAACGTAGAGGAGGATGAGGGGATTACAAATATGTAATTTATTTTACATTTGGAGCTCACATGGAGGTAGAGCAGAGAAAGAAAGACCATGGGAGCATTCTTGAGCTCTCAAAAATCGGCTGCAAGGGGGAAAGGAGGGAGTGCTCACGGTGGGAAGGAGAGAGAGAAGAGAAATGAGAGAATAAGAGGAGAGAGGGGGTATTTACTTTTGTACTTTTTACTTTTTGCTTTCTTTGATTTACTTATTTGTTATTTGTGTGTGTGTGAGAGAGAGCTGTTTACACCAGTAAAAACCGGCCCCCTCTGTAATACTAGCTGGAGCGTTTTTCGTCTTTTACAGAAAACACTCGCTATTTTACCCGGTTTGGATACTATTCACTAACCGGGCCCGTTTTCCGGAGTTTTCTCGTTTCTTTATTTTCATTGGCTATTAAGCTTCCATAAATGCTTAATAATTATTATTTAATGATTTACAATTTTTACGGGTCTATTTGACCACTTAAAGTCACGTTTTCGGGTTTCCTTGAAAAATGTGCGCTAAAGCTCTTTTAGCGTTTTAATACATTTCTTGGATCCGTTTTCTTCGGGAATCATTCCCGTATACTAATTAGGCATGAATAAGCCTTAGGAATACTTACGATACTATAACCGAGGTCTCGTACCTCCTATGGTTATTTAACGCTCATTTTAGCGTTTTCCGCTTTCTAAGCGTTTTTCTCATTCCTTTGGATTTATTTTCTTTACCAAAAATTACTTAGGCACTATTAGGCCCTTAAATACCATATTAGAATAATATAATCACCATATTTAAGTTCGGGGTATTTCATTACAAGTCCGGTCGCAAGGTCGGTCCATTCCAGAAGGTTTCCATTTTTGCAAATCTAGGCTCGACCGGCCTTGCAAGTTCGGTCCCAAGGTCGGTCCGGCCCAGTATTTTAGTTTTAAAATCTGTTTTCAGTTCTACACTTTGCCCATTGTTTCCCCAATCTTCCTACATGTAACCCCACATGTTTTAGCACTACTTAGGCCCTCAAAATTGCCTTAGTTCATCCACCAACTTCATTACTCATTCCTCAATCAACTTACACAATTTCCTCACTTCTTTTCCCAACACATGCAACAGTTTTTGTTCTTCTTATGCTACAGATTTTTACCTTAACCTTTACCATTCAATACTCCCTCTACCAATGCCTCTCCTAGCATCCTGAATCCCCTTACTTTACATCCTAGCCATATGCATACCTATACCCAAGTAAATCTCCACTTTCAAGGTTACTAACACTAACTCTCTTCCTTGTTTCTCCAATGCATTTCACATGCTATTTGTTACAGATTTCATACTCTTTTATTCCCATACTACTACCACCATTCATGGTCATTAACATCTCTACTATCCCCCAATACACACCTTGGTTCTCCCATTCACCAAGTCATCCATAAATGCACAATTCCTACCAAAATTTTGCCATAATTCACCTACTTTTCTTACTTCTCCACACACACTTTTTCATCAAATTCATTCCTATTCTAGCCACACCCTCACAAGGGTCCTACCAGAAATCAATACAATACCAATACATCAATATTTCCATCAACAACCATACTAATACACATACACAATCCATTTGGCTCTAAGGCCTACAATTCACATACTTGCTCACAAATACTAAAATTTCCACAACTACACTACTAATACAATAGTTTAGGTTCTTTTATTGGTTTACCCATTCCTATTACTCTAATGCATTTAAAATTTAGCATTGAGAAGGAGCTCTTACCTTGAGCTTATATTTCCTTCATTCCTTTCCAATTCTTCTCCTCTCTTTCTTGCACAAATCGGTCACATGGGGAATGGAGTTGCCAAACTCCATTCCCATCACCCAAAGCACATAAAATAAGTATAATTAACATACTAACCCCCTAATTAATGCTAGTTCATAGAAATGTTTAGAACAAGATTTCTAGGGTTTACCTTTGGAGTGTTTTAGGAGGGGTTTTAGCCCTTGGTTCAACAAGGTGATTCCACCACCATTGCAAGGTTGAATTGATGCTCAAAAGAGAGAGAGAAAACAAGGCATTACATAGGGGTAAAAATCGGTTATGAAGAGAGATGGAGAAAACATGAGTTTTTCATGTAGATTTTTACCTTAATGGAGAGAGGAGACTCCAAGCTACCCATTGATGCTATTTTCTCTTTGAATGGGGAAAACCCATGGAGATGAACTTCCTCATTTTTGGATTTTGAAAAGAGAGAAGTGTAGAGGAGAATGAGGGGAGCAAGAATATATATTTATTTTTGCATTTGGAGCTCACATGGAGGTAGAGCATGGAGGTAAAGTGAGGTTGCCATTGTTGTTGTTGAAGCTCTCAAAAATCGCCAGCCAAGGGGGAGAAAGAGAGAGAATCGGCTGGGAAGAGAGGAAGAAGAAAGAGAAAAAGGAAATGGAAGAGTGAGGTGAGAGAATCCCCCCCCCCCTCACTTTTGTACCTCTTTTACTTTTTTCTTTTTGATTTACTTATTTGCTAGTTGTGTGTGTGAGAGAGAGAGGGGTTAATTAACCCATTAAAACCGGCCCCCACATGTATTACTAGTTGAAGCGTTTTTCGTCTTTTACAGAAAACGCTTGTTATTTTACCCGGTTTTGGTACTGTTCACTAACCGGGCCCGTTTTCCGGAATTTTCTCGTTTCTTTAATTTTATTGGTTATTAAGCTTCCATTAATGCTTAATAATAGTTATTTGATGATCTATAATTTTTACGGGTTCGTTTGACCACTCAAAATCACGTTTTCGGGTTTTCTCGAAAAATGTGCACTAAAGCTCTACTAGCGTTTTAATACATTATTCGGATCCGTTTTCTTCGGGAGTTGTTCCCATATATTATTTAGGCCTTATTAAGCCTTTAGAATCCATATATTACGCTAACCGAGGTCTCATACCGCCTATGGTTATTTAACGCTTATTTAGCGTTTTTCGCTTTTTACGTGTTTCTTTATTTCTTTTGGATTTATTTTTCCTTACCAATATTACTTAGGCATCATTAGGCCCTTAAATACCTATTAGGATAATTTTAATCGCTATATTTAAGTTCGGGGTATTTCAACAACAAATATCACTCAATCTCAACAGGGAAATAATATTAGTAACCTTAACCAGAGAGGGAGAGGTATTAGAGGTGGATAAAATAATAGAGGAGGAAGTTATTACAAAGGAGGATGATATTCATCTAGAGGAGGTAGACAAAACTCTTTTCTAGGAAATCATCTCTCAGGCAGAGGTGATCCTAGAGTGTACTGTTAGTTTGTGGCAAGTTTGGTCACCTTGCTACTTCCTGTTGCCATCGCTTTGATCAAGCATATCAGGCTAAGCCTTCTACCAATTTCAGTGCCAATTACACTACTACTGATGATACTTGGTATCTCGACACTTGTGCCTCACATCACTTTACTCATGATTTTTCTAATTTGAGTATTGATAATCATCAGACCAGTGGGACTGATGAGGTCAATTTTGGCAATGGTGGCGCCCTTCCTATCAAGGGTCAAGAAGCCGGTCTTCTTCCTACTCCCTCTCATCACTACACTCTCTATTCTTTACTATATGGGCTCGATTTAAACAAAAAAATCTCATTTTTGTTAGACAATTCTCAGTTAAGCATAATATGATTTTTGAATTCTAACCTACTTATTTCTTGATAAAGATATACATGGGTAGAGTTTTACTCATAGGAGGAGTTAAAAATGGGCTATACAGTTTTCCTGACATGGTAAGAGTACCTGAGGTTTCAAATATTCAAGATCACATTACTCAGAGAACTACTTCCAGCACTTGGCATCAACGGTTGGGACACCCCTCGGCTAAGGTTACTAGTTTGACTATAAATAAGAATCATCTACCTATCACTACTAAGGTTTTAAATCAGGCAGCTTGTAAAGGGTGTAACATGGGGTAACTTCATGCTCTTTCACACCCTTATACTAATTCTATATCTAGTAAACCTTTTGAGCTACTTTTTATCAATGTTTGGGGTCCTCCTCATGGAGTGGTTTCTAATGGCATCAAATACTATCTATCATTAGTTGATGATTTCAACAAATTTATTTGGACTTTCTATATGGCGGCAAAATCAGACGTAAATTTTTTTTTCATTACTTTTATCAATCTGGTTTATAATCATTTTAGTGTGAAATCAGGGGTGGGCATTCAGTTTGGATATTTTGGATTTATCCAAAATCTAAACCAAATTTTTTTTATTTTGACCGAATTTAAAATTTTGGTTATTCGGATACCCAAATTATAATTTGGTTTTAACTCTGTCTGATTCGAATAACCGAATTGTCTAAACAATTTATTTTAAAAAAACTATGCTCTAATCTTTAGTCTCTGTGGAAAGTGGGAAGGGAAATAACAAACCCTATACTGAAAACCAAACAAAATATTCAGTTTTCGGGTTTTTTCCTAAATTTCGGTTAATTGAAATCCATAGTAACTGAAGTCAAGATTTCAGTCCGGTTTTCAGTTTTCAACTAAAAAAAACAGATTTTGGATATCTGGATAACGGTTAATTTGGTTTTGATTAAAATTTGGATAATTCGGTTTTTAACCAAATAACCGAAATCCAATTTTTTTTTACAATTTGGATTTCGATTAACCGAATTATCCAACTACTTACCCCTACTGAAATTAAGAGTGTGGAGGGGGGCACTGAATTTAAGCCTCTGACTCCTATCTTTCAACAAAAAGGTATTGCACTTCATGTTACTTGTCCCTATTCTCACCAACAACATGGTACTGTGGAATGTAGACACAAAACTACAGTGGAAAAAGGGTTGGCTTTGTTGGCTCTTGCTTCTTTACCTCTTATGTATTGGGATATGGCTTTCATCACTGTTGTCTATCTCATAAATAGGATTGCTACTGTTGTTCTATCCTATAAAAGTCCTTTTGACAAGTTGTTCAACCACCCTCCTGATTATTCTAATCTTAAGGTATTTGGTTGTAAGTGTTGGCCAAATTTAAGGCCTTAGAACAACCATAAGCTCAGTTTCTGATCCACTCCCTGTATTTTCCTTCGTTATGCCCCCAACCACAAAGGTTGCCTGTGCCTTGACCCTCTCACACACAAAATCTATACATCTAGAAATGTAATATTTAATGAACAAAGTTTTCCCTCTACAAATTCTATTTTGAACTCTAATTCCCTAGCTTCCCTCTCATATCATCCTCATCCTCTTATCTCACCACCTTCACTCTCTCGCCACCAGAAACACATTCACCTCCCTCCTCATGTACCTATGTCTAGTCCACAACTCCCTTCTTCTTCCTCTCTTCAAACGTCAACCCACCACAGTCCTAACACCTCAAATCATACACCACCTCACACACCCACTGAAAACACAAATACCAACTCAACCCCATCATATTCATCATCTAGCTCTCCTCACCCTCATACTGACAACGTTCCACCCTATGTCACTCTTTCTTCTCATCCATTGACAACTAGAGCCAAGGATAACATCAGAAAGCCCCTTATTCACACAAATGACACTATTGTGTGGCCCAATATCAATGTTGCAGAAAATATTTTTGAAGAACCTAGTTTTAAACAAGTTGTTAAATATCAACAGTGAAGGGAGGCTCTGTTAAAGGAGTTTAATGCTTTTCAAAGAACTAATACTTGGTATCTAGTTCCTCCTCCACCTCACATATAACCTCTTGGAGTCAAATGGGTCCTTAAGACCAAGAAAAAGAATGATGATACTATTGAAAAAAGAAAGGCCAGGGTGGTGGCTAGGGGATTCACTCGAACTAAGGGCCTAGTTTATGATGATACCTTTAGCCCTGTGATGAAACCTATCACTATCAGATTGGTACTTTTATTGTTGTTTATAGACACTGGCTAATTCACCAGGTTGGTATAGACAATGCATTTCTACATGGAAAGTTTGAGAAAAAGATCTATATGTAGTAGCGACCGGGGCTTATATCTTTTGCAAAATTTTATTTATGGCTTAAAACAGGCACCTCGTGCCTGGTTCCATTCTTCAAAAGTAGATAGCTGCTTGTTCATTTATCACTATAAAGGTAACACTCTCTATATCCTTATCTATGTGGACGATATTATCATTACAGGTTCTCTTCTAACCTAGTGTAGCATTTTACACACAAACTCCCAGCCTTATTTCCTATCAAGGTTCTTTACACTATTTTTTGGGGGTTCAGGTTCATAGAACCCAAACAGGTCTACATCTAAACCAACAATGGTACATTGAAAATATTCTAACAAAGGCCAACATGATGAATTCTACACCAGTTTCCACACCCATGAGCACCACAAACTGAATAGATTCCCAAAACACTCAACTTTTTTAAGATCCTACTCTGTTTCGTAGCATTCTAGGAGCTCTACAATATCTCAGCCTCACTTGTCCTGAGTTGATTTATTATGTCAATAAACTATGCCAATCTATGCACTCCTCCACTTTCTTATGCGGATTGGGCTAGTGATATCATAAACAGGAAATCGACAACCTGCTATTGTGTTTATTTAGGCAAAACACTAATTTCCTGGTAGTCTAAAAAGTAACCAATGGTAGCTCTTTCTGTAACACCCCCGAATAAACATCCAATAGTACGTACAAAGCTCCTAGCCATATTACAAGATAACTATACAGTGGATTCTCAACATCATCCGGGTGCTACAGATGCCAACCACCCACGTGGTTGACAGACCACATTACCAACACCAAGTTACGGTCTGCATGACTGGAAACAACCCTCAACCAAAACTCATATACAATATAAGACACAATTCCAAATACCGAGTGTCTACAACAAAATTACGAAATCATAAACTGAAAATTACATCCCGAGTTTAGTATCAACCCATACATTAAACATACTACTACATACTCAAAAATTATGCCCTGATGGACTACCCCCATGGTAGCCATCCCACCTACGCTCCGTTATCGTCCGGCTCAATACCTGTAAAAATTTGGTTGTAAAGGACTCGGCAAATTACGCTGAGTATGAATATGTGTAGCCCGTATGTTGCTGGGCTACACGACTACTTGGTCGAATATTATTAAGTCCAATTTACATGCTATAATAAAGCAGTAAAGCACACCACAACACATCATGATATCATACACACTTAAAGGTAGCAAAGCATTAGCAACAAGCAACCAAGCGTAACATGCTGGCAACATAGCAATATCAAACACGCAACCAAGCACAACAAGCTGCTAGTATAGCAACAGCAATCATGTAAGTCATCAAACGTGTGCATAGGTATGTTTACCAATGATCCTCACTATGGGATCGTTCGAGCGTTGTGTGTTTTCATTTCTTTTCTCTTGTTCCCATGATGTGTATTTTCTTTCTCTTTCCTTGCACCAGGTCTGGGGATATAGTTTAGATCCCGTGACCATATCATATAGGTGCCAATCTTTCCTTGTTTCTTTAAGGATTATTTGTAACACCCCTCTCCACAATCACGTAATAATCTCTCTCGTAGCAATAAATAAAATGTCTTACAACGGAAGAATTAATAACAATAACAATACTCACTCGGGTGTCACCGGCCATTACTCGCCCATGCGAGCAACGAAGCCAAACTACATCCAACAACCAACCAAAATAAACTACTAACCGCCGTGATAACGAGAAATACTCCTATACATCATACTAAATCCATACTCATAAACATCGACAAGTGAGCGTCTACCCAATCCTGAATATACAAAACCGTACCATAATACAACTCCATGTGCGGTAATTAAAATAAACTCTAATTACCCTGTTCCCGCACTTCGGCTTCGGCGATCATCAACAACCTGTATGAGTGTAGTATCAGCGATAGACGCTGAGTATGCCGGGCCTGGACCCTAATGGTCACTTAGTCATTTTGACCATCTTATTATTAGATTAGTTTCATGCTTTTCCATTTTACAGTTATAATTAATACTGTAACAAACATGTATAATATACATAATCATCCATCCAAATGTTCATAACCACTAAACCATCCATCCAATCCAAACATTCATTTAATATCACAAACAACATTTGTATATCGAACGTATCGAATAATTTCAATATAATGTACAATGTACAATCGCCGTAGCGTACAGTTTCCATAGTTAATTTACCTTGGCCTTTAAGGCCCCATCCAAACCATGTTTAATTAATACCAGTTAGGCGTCATGTTAAGACAACCCGATAACCTCACCATGGACAGTAGTCCTACCGTACACACAAAGGTGCTCATTTCGCCAGAGGTCCGGAGGCCCCTGACTATTCACTTAGCCTCGTAACCTGACCCACGATCCAAATAGGACTCGTTGGGTATAAACCTGGAGCGGAACCCATCGGGAACCCCTCAGTGATCACAAATGCGTAACCAAGTAGTTCGTAAACTATCGGGATTCCTCACCTCAACTCATACCATCTCTCTCTCATAATGTTTAAGATATGCTCTTAGTCTTATGGAGAATAATTATTAATTAGCTGCCCAATGGGTCTCACGCATACCTAGAAGTAATCTAGGTCATATTCATGTTCGAGACCAATGCTCTAGAGACCGACAATGTCGTGACTCGTCCCTAAGTGTTTTACTTAGGTTATCATATACTTAATATTAATACTATGTATTATATCAAGTAATTGTCATGTTATCACATTAACGTATATGTATGTTTATATAAGTCGATCTATAGTCGACGTAGTGTTAGTCCCGTAGGACGCTCGTGCATAAATAATTAATGCAGTAACACTTAATCACATACATGTATCCACACACATAACATACAAGTTATATCAACCAAATTCGAGCCCAAGGAGTTTCCTTAGGACAACTCGGATCAAACCCCTTTACATACCGTTCACCAAGACCTAGGATGCGCAGTGTAGACCACTAGCTCGTCAAGCGTCCTCGTCTGAAGTATGATCTAAACGGTATTAAAACTATAAGTCAGTCTCCATGACTAATACATCCGGTATTTCCGAATAACAAGTAACCCCGACAGTTCATCCCCGGTTTTCTACAGTTATTTGTTACGGGTTTCCCTAAATCGGTCGGCTTTGTTACTAAAACTCGTATGTCAAAAACATTTCGACTGTTAAGTTTATTCGTTATATTACTTTAATCTTATCCACCATTAAATTTAGGTATATAACCTATAGTTGCATGTATGCATGCATTATTATATTATATTGTATTATTTTTTTCCACCATCCATTATAATACATTGTATTATATTATCCATTATCTTAGCAAATTATATTTGCTTTCAAAAACTCATAACTTATAGTTTGTAACTATTTTTTGTAATAACCACCACCATTATATTATATGGTTTCCAACCATAATATATATCCATCCTTATATATATTATTCTTGTATATGTATGTATTTACCAATATAGGTAAGTTTCATGAGTTAGAAAACTCTTGTATTATATGTTACATTTTATCATCTTATATTAGATGATTATTCCCATTAGTTGTATTATATTATACAACTTATATTAAGATCATTATCCTAATATTATGTAACATTTTTATGTTGTATATTTACAACTCCTAAGATTTATTCAATATAAACCTTAGTTTATAAATCCCATTTATATATAGTTTGTCACATTATTTAATGTGAATATCCTTACTTATATTAATTCCATTTAAAACCACATTAATACCATATAATTGTTATATCGTTTATAACATTATAGACCATAGTCTAAAATTCATTTTCCAATCTCTTATAATTTGGTACAGCCCTTATATTTTATTTAATTCTGTTTTGACCACATAACATTATGTAATGTTATACCATATACTAATATCATATAATATGATATTTTTATTTCCTTTAATTTATAACATATAGTTTTTATACAAAACTATATACTATTACCGCATGGGCACCATATGAAAACCTTATTCTTTTTTCATAACCCATAGTTTCCTTTATTTACAAAATCACCCCATTATTTATACCATGTTATATATACCATATAATATAACATTTTAACTTATATATATATTTATATTGCTATAAATTTCCGAACAGAACCCATATATGTTCTATAATTGCCATTTGGCCCAATTTATAACATATAGTTTTATCATATCATTAAAACTGTAACACCCCATCCAACAACATACACATAACAACATTCTGCAGCGGAAAGTATACTACTTCACATAACTTAACTCGTTGGTGTTACACGCCGTTAACCACCCACGTGGCTAACAAGGCTATTACATTTACATTGTACCGGTCTGATGGACTAGATTCCCGAGCAACTGTACATTACTATACCTTTTCATTAACAACAACCAACATACATAAGCCTTCCAACTGTACCGAGTATTTACAAATTGATGCCGATAACAGTTTCGGTCTTACTACACCTACTGTATATATACAACTTAAATGATTACCCATGTACAACGACTACCCCGTCCTACTCTCGAAGGGCCTCCAGCTCCTTGTACCTGAAATAGGAAAAAGGAAAGAAAGGGTGGCCCCCAAGGGGCTCAGCACCTTTGCTGGTATGGTAATCCCGCAGCCCACATACTACCGGGCCACGCACAACTAATTGTCGTCTTAGCATGCGGTTGATTATATTTAAATCATGCATGCAACTGTAAACACACAACACATAACATCTCGCCTCAATGGGCTCAACAAACGGATAGTACATCCTTATTGATAAGTCACTCATGGTATTCATTATCCCTAGAGTGTTTCTCCTCTAATGGAGCTACTTCCTTAATAGACGACAACTACCCATTAATCGGGTTATCCTTAAACGCCTCTTATCACAAACTGGGATTCATTTCCATGATCCACACACTACACATTTTACAACATATAACATCCATCACATAACAACACATAACAACACTTTTCATGTTTCAATGTGCACATAATAACATCGCAATAGATATTGCATCATAACAACAATACATAACATAACGGGTACGGTTCCCCTTATGAACCGGCCCTAACATAGTCAGTTCACTTGTAGCCTAGAGAATGTTGCCAGTCTCATGATAGGCCCAATACATAACTCGTTACCGTCTCGTTAAATGAACGGATAACTTAACATAAGGTGTCTCGGATATAGTGATCCAAGCACACCGAACAAACATAACATAGTATGCCCCTGTGGCCCGACGTGAGTCAGTAATAGCCTTGGTTTAGCTAAAGGGAAGGTTAGAAACCAAATTGGAAAGCAACCATAAAATACAGAGAGGATCGAACCTGATATGACAACAACCCCCATACTCACACGCGTGGCCGGAACAGACCGGACTCCTCACTTCCCCCGTTAGCACTTGTTAGCGGTTCATCATTGAACTTAATTAAACAATCACAACATTGGGTTAAGTCTTGTTAGACACACACAAGGGAAGGGAGAGTCATACATTCACACACAAACATCACGTAACTAACTCACGCATAGCCGTGGTTAGAACGTTCCTTAGGTCGGAAACGTTATCACCGGATACCGTTCTCTTACGTTTACCTAATAGTGGTTAACTAGCCTTTCAAGCGCATTCGAGGTTACCGGTATCGGCATGTAAACATACAACAACAATAATGACTGTAAACTCGTTTCATGATTTATCTTATAACGTGGCAAACACACAGAAAAACACATTGGCATACAAGCCGGTGTAATCCGGTAGGACACAGGTTGCAAGAAAACCATACCTGTCACCGGAGTCCACTTTATCATGTCCACTTATGTTCCTCGAGCAATTCTCGAACAACTGATAACATTACATGTATTTTTATTAACATCGGGGTATCATGATTGTTTAAAGTCTAATGCTTATAACTTTTCCCCGTTAACTTAGTTACATAACTTCACTTTTTAACTTGTTTTACTTTTACATTTTAATACATCTTTTCCCCCACTAAATTGTCGTTATAACTCACCTAACATGTCTTGAACAACCTTATAACATCATTACTAATCAATCCCCATCATTACATATCATTTTATAACCTTAACAATGTTTTTGGTCCGACCGACCTTACCGACCGACCCTGCACAAGGTCGGTCCATTCCAGAACACTACCGTCAAAATTTCTACTCCGACCGACCTTGTAAGTTCGGTCACATGTTCGGTCCATTCCCGAGAGTTTCTTCCCTTGGAAAATTCAGGCCCGACCGAACTTGCCAAGTCCGGTCCCATGTTCGGTCGATTCCAGAAACTTAATTCGTACACAAAATACAAGCCCGACCGACCTTGCAAGTCCGGTCCCCAAGGTCGGTCCATTCCAGAAACCAATTCTCGCAGGGTAAACTGGGCTCGACCGACCTTGGCAAGTTCGGTCGCAAGGTCGGTCTGCCCCAGACCCTTGTTTTCCATTGCCTATTTAACTCCAAACTTCTCCTAAGGCCTCCTAATGTTTTCTAACATCATTTGGTACACTTATATCCTCATACAACAACCATGAAACTCATTATCTATCACCTTAAGCAATTACTCACTTCATACCAAAATTCCTAACACTTATGTTATTTCCTCCTTAGTTTTCCAAGTGGTGTTTCATGCCTATGATAACCACTATGCCCATAATGCTTTCTCCTCATTTTAACATCATCTCCCAAGCATCATTTCTTACCAACCTAAACCCTAGTTGATGTCTAAGTCCTTTTGTTTACCTAGAACATCTTAAGACATTATTTCTCCTCATTCAAAATGCTTAGGCATTTCCAACACTTCTAGTTCACCAAAACTCATTTAAAACACTTAGAACTCCTTACACATTTTCCAAATTTTGCCATAGCTTCTCTTGTATATACTCACATCCAAACACTTAGGGTTTTACCTTATTTCATTCAAGAACACCTAAAATCCATCAAGAGTATTCTCACACACACACTCACCAAATTTTACACTACATCACAATATAGTGCATAAACTTAAATCGCTTGGCACTTAGGCCCTTAAATAACATGGCTCTTAGGCCCTTAAATAACATAAACCTTAAACACTGAATTTCCCACATAAATTATGCCTTTGACCTGCAAATACACTCAACAATACATATGCCCTTTAATAGTTTCTTGAGAGCATTTCACTAGCTCATTTACCATTGGCTCCTTAGGTATTTTATTAAGCAAATCAAGCTCATTTTCCTAAGGCATTTAAACTACATTGAGATAGCATATTTACCTCTTTTCCTCACAAACTTCTTTCTTGTTTCCTTGACTAAATTGGCAAGGCTTTTAGTTGCTTGTCAACTTCTAAACATTATACAAATAATCTAATGAGTATACAAGCTTTAAGCTTCATCTCATTGTAAACCCTAGTTACATATATTATCTTAACACATTAAGGTAATTGTTTTACCTTGGAATTGGAAGAGAGCTTGAATAAGTATCAAGAGAGGACTCCTCCTAGCCCTTGGAAGATTCAAATGAAGCTAAAACAAGCAAGGTAAAGACATCATGGTGAGGTGAATTTTCGGACATTATACAAAGATGGAGGAAATATTATTTTTCTTTGAGATTCCTTACCTAGAAGCAAAGGAGAACAACAAGGTGTGAAAGTATTAGCTCAAGCTCCTTCAATGGTGAATCTCCATGGCACCAAAATTGAGTTCTTGAAGATTTGAAAAGGTAGAAATGTAGAGCTTGGTCTAACTAAGACAAATATGGTCTTAGAATTTGATTTGGAGCATGGAGTTGGATTTGGCAAGGAAATGAAGATGGAGAAGAGAGGCCACTATAGCCCATCGGTTTTGAAGAAGAGAAGAGAGAATGAGGACCGTGTGAAATGAAAGAAGAAGAGAATGAGAAGGTAAGTAGCTAGCTTAAGATATTTATTTGTTAAAAGCAAATAGTAACTTGCTTTATGTATTTATTTGATAAGTGCTAGCAAGGATGGTGACTCACACCATGAAAACCGGCCCCCATTTAATAAGAGGGGTGTTTTGGTCTTTGTTGACCATTAACTTACTTATAATAACATATGTTACAAACTAGCTTATAAAAGTTACTATTCATAAAAAGGCACATAGAAGTGAAATTTTTGATTTCCCATTGATATAGACTTCCAAATGTGACACTATATAGTACACATGTTAATTAAAGAGTAATGATGGACATTTAGCCATTCAAAACTCATTTACAAGACAATTTTTCAAAAATGTGCTTTAAGACTCCTTAAAGCACATTTTGTGTTTTAACTTGTTTTCAAGCTTGGTTTTCTTTAGTAATTGATTTAATATGTTCATTAACATATTTATAAGGTATAGATATGACCTTTAGGTCTTATACAAATTTATCCCAAGCTTAGAGCACATTTTTGCTCATATTGACTTTAAGGTATATTCTTGTGTTTTATTTGGTTTAACCGTCTACCAAAGTTTCCTAAGGACTTAATTTGCCTTGTTAAACCATAATTGAATATTATTAAGTCTTGGTAGGCTCTTTGGGTCCTAACCAAGTTCACTCATAGCTTAGAGCATGTTTTTGCTCAAACTGTATCTTAGTGCTTTATTGCATTTACTATGGTTTAAATTGTTCACTGATGTCTCTAAGACACTTTTTAGCCTTTACATACCATAGTTTAATATTTAAACCACATATCAAGGTTTGGGGTATTTCAAAAACTATATATTATACATATACCTTTATAAAATACCTTAGATTATTCCAAAAATCACCAAATTCCACCAAAGGGTTATAAATATTATTACTAACCCATATACTTTCGGTATTTACTATACCACCCCATCTTTTATTCCAAAGTGTCATAATGACATAATAACTATATATTATACATATATAGTTTATTTTAATTCCAAAACCAACTAAATAAATTCCTAAAAATTCCTAATAACCCATGGGTGTTTATAATACCATTATACACCCCTTTATTTTCGGTAATAACATATATACCACATATGTTATAAAATTGTTACAATTAAATACTTATATTTTAATAAAACCTTAAATAAGTTATCTAACTTATTTAATTTGGTCAAAACCTACCATATGGTCAAGGTTGACCACCTTAATATTTCCTTGACCATCAATAACCATATATTACGGTTTATACCCATATATTTTCAGAAAGTACCATTTAACCCCAAAACTTTATATAATCTTATAATTTTTATATAAACTCATTTAAAGCTCTAATTTTCGGCTTTATTAATATATAGCCCCCAAATTTTATTTATTTACACTATAACCCTAATTCCCTGCGGTAATTCATTTTTAGCACCTAAACTTAATTAAAAGCTTATAAATGCATAAATAAAATGGCCTAAAGTACATGGCCTTATTACAAACATTAGCTTATAAAATAAATTACACATAAACGCCCAAAAGTACTTTAAACTCTCGGCCCTTACCACATCTTTTCAATATTTACCAATTTTCCACATAATGTCTTAAATTTGACAATTATGCTAATTAATTAGTTTTAAAATTTACTAATCCATTCCTTAATCACCTAAGGTCAAAATAAGACCTTAATATAACCATTCACTCATGGCATATATATATATACATATGTATAAACACATATTAATATACCAAGTGTAGGTTTAAGTGATTTATACCTTGTTTTTGCCTAGTTAAGGCCTTGTTTGGCTGCGGCCTGCTTAGGATAAAATTTCCACAGCATCATTTACATGTTTTCAAGCAGCAATTAAGGCATGATTAGTCTCCAAGAAAGATCTAACCATAAGAAGTGTTTAATGTATATTTTCAAGGCAAACCAGGTTGGTCTTCGGCCTAATTTTACAGAAGAACAAGAGCATCAAAAGAGCTACTAAAACCAAGCTTTAAACTGGTATAACTCAGATTAGAAGATGGCTAACTTTTACCTTGATTAAAATGCCTAAAATGGTGTTTTTGGCTTGGATCTGGCTATACCTTGAAGATCTTGATATACCAACTGAATAAGTATGTTAAGATGAAGATTATAAGCTTAGAAAACAAAGATTTACAACCGGAATTGATGAGAATCAAAAGATATGTGCTTAAAGCACATTTTTATACCTTAAGAACAAGATTAGATTTCTCCACCTTCTTCCCTAGTTAATGCTGAGATTTGCCCTCTTTTTAACCTCCAAACAACCTAGAAACATTGATGGAAATGGTTGATGCTTTGCTCCATGGAAAGAGGAAAGAATTGTGAAGAGAATGAACATTTAATGACTAATTAAGCTTACCTAGGTAGCAAAGTATTCTCCTCTGTTCTTGGTGTGTTCCTACGGTTTTGGAGAAGCCAAAGAGAGAATGGAGAAGGGTGGTGTCGGCTGGGAATGAAGGAAATGAGAGAAATAAGTGAGTTTAGCTTATAATGTTACTTTATATTACTTTATCAAATAGTAATTAGGTGACTCATGACATTAGCTAGATATTTGCTTATAAGTTGATTAATGAATGGGTGAGACAGCTGTAGGAGGTCGGCAATGGGGGTCTTGGTCAATGGGTGACAATTGACCATGGTTAATACTTAGTTATTTTTTTTGTTATTTTTGGGTACTATTCATACTAAATTGCCCATTTTGATTTTATTTTCAAACTTTGATTTAGACTTTATAATATAGTCTATCATGTCACATTAATGTTATAAAGAACTTAATATAGTCTTTACAGTGACAAAAAGTCATTATCTTAGAGCTCATACAAAAAAACGTGCTTTAAGGATTTTTAGTGCACATTTTGAGTCGCAGGGTGTTTCTGAGCTCTATTTTCTTTGAGAACAGTTTTGTTGTGTTCCTTACATGATATTTGATCATGAAATCCAATTTTATATCATTTAGAGGTCATTATACCTTTAAGGTTTTCTTAGAGCACATTTTTGCCCTACTTGACCTTGAAGCATGAAAATGCTTGTTCTTTGTGTTGTAGTATTGTCCAACAATTTTAATATGTTTAGTTATGTGTTATAATGTTTAGGACATAGTTTTAGGTCCTAAGAAGTTCATTTGGGTATTTATTTACCCTAAACAGTCAAAGGGTGCAACATCTTGCTTTGTGTTGACCACTGTTGTTCTCAGTTGACTTTTAAGGCATGTTTAGGCCTTAATTAATGAGATTAGATGTTTAATCCATGTTTAATTAGTTTGGGGTATTTCAATCTACCCCCCTTAAAAAGACTTCGTCCCGAAGTCGCTTAATCAAATAGGTCTGTATATAAATATATAACTACCCATGATTCCCATAATGTATATCTATATGATATATCATTTACACACATCGTATTGTGCTTATACAGCACATAGCCATCACTTTGTGGCGTTAGTTCAATCATATATGGATATAGGTGATCCATCAGCACCATTATTTCCTATCAATTCTACCAACCCTGACAACCTCCCCGAGGTGTCCATAACATACCATCGTTCCACATTCCATATCTAATGATTCATTTTGTATCTAGGCGATACCATATGTAATCATTCTACAAAGCAATATAAATATATATATCACAAGTAGCATAAGAAAAGTATTACACACATGGGTGTATATACATCATTCAAACAGGTATCTCATAAGATACATACATACAAGTGCACATCACACAAAAACAAACCAAACAACGTACGCCCCGCGTACCAAACATAACCAACAAAACCTCGTGTGCCCCGCACACCACCAATTCACTGTATGCCATGCATATGAAACAACAAACAAACAACCCTAACAAACCTCGTATGCCCCGCATACCACCAAATCATTGTATGCCCCGCATACGTAACAACAAAACTTAGTGCACACACGTGCACAACCAAGAGGCTCTACCCCCCCTTAAAAAGGGTTACACCCCCGTACCCCACAAGTATACAACAGCCGCTCAACAAGGAGCGCTGGATACTTGGCTCTCATAGAGTTTACCACCTCGTGGATTATCCTCATATCAGAGAGACGGGTATGACTCTAGCCCTACCGGGCTCCATAATACATAAAAGGATGAGGCACTGATCTATTTGTGCTCTCTCCCAAGTTCGTTCTAATGGGCCCACTCGCTCCGTATTGAGGTGTAGACCCATGAACATAGCTCACTTTGCCTCTTTTCATTGCTGTGTATCCTCTCATTTGGATCACTAGCATACATGCGTGTGTCCTCTCTCACTGATTTTCAGCTTGAGGTATAATATGACATTGGCTATTGTTCGTACTTAGTGCTTTTTGCACTCGTCTTAGTAAATATTAAGACGTACCAGCCTACATGTCCACGGAGATGAAGTTTGTCATCCGTGTCTCCTGGTGGTTTTGTTCCGGAGTAACACATGTTGAAGTTCTTGATACACACTCGTGTTGATATCCATTGCATCTTTGTATTCCCACTAGATTAATAACTGCACAAGTGCAATACCAAAACACTCAGTCCTACAGAGTGCAGAGGCGTAAACTCTCAGCAGCTAATCTTAATGAGTCAACCAGATAAGATGAACGAACTATCATGTGAGTGGTACATTCCAAATCTATTGTTTTAAGCAAGGTATCTGCTATCATATCAGCTTTGTCTCTCATCGTTGCGTAATCACGCGTTTCCGTCCACATTATCTGGTAGATTTCCTCTAGATTGCAAGAATTTGCTCGATCCTTTGAGGATTCTACATCTTATTTATCCATAATGGGTTTCACGTCTCTTTCCTTAGTGTTCACGTCCTTGAAATGTTCCCTTGTCTTCACTGTATACTGTCTACTGCTCTCTGTTGAAGGTTCTGGTTCCTTAGCCCATTGGTTTAACTGCGGCTCTTCTCGTCCATCTTCAAGGTAATCTGTATCACTGTCCTTAATACAAGAGTTGACTACTTCTCGTGTGTTCCTAACACTATTGTCTACTTGCAGGGGGGTACCGTACTGATACATTACTACTTACCCGACTAACTCATAAATAAGTCTGTCAGGCCCACATGCTCCTATCGGAGTGCGGTCGTCCCATATTCGTTTAGTAAACTGGCAATGTCTGTCACAAGGGTATTGTGAAGTATTCTGTTGTCAATCTCCCTTTTGATGGATATCCCTTTTTTTTTGTTTATAAGTTCCTGTTATCGGTTATCTGTAGTAAGTGCTATTACCCTAGTGGCATCGGTGGTAATTCGTGCCATCAGCCGGTGTTATTCAGCTCGGTGTAAGTAAAATTCGTGCTATATTTAGCAAACTTGGTTCTCCTCTTTCGATCTCATCAAGTACAACACATATTCCTTTCTCCCTTTATCATGATCATATATCATCCATAGTTCATATTCATTCCCTCATCCGTTTAATTTGATGTACTGCAGATTACATAATAGTTGTGCAACTTGGCTCTTTACTTCCCAATCATCCTCACTGACGGTGGTGCATCTACAAAAGGTATGCTTGTCCATAAGGACTAAACATTCATCACTAGTTGTGATTAGCATTAAATGCGGGTATACTCTGATGGTATTTGGCTAATAAGCCCTGTCTGAAAATTCTCGAACAATTAAACTGATGTGGTTTACAATCACAGTGGCTGTATAACTTCTCCAGTTATTGTGGTTGGATTAACGGTTTCCTGAGGTTGCATAGGTTTCTAATTTTAAGGTTTTGTATGAAAAGGTTGGAAATTGTTTTTTTGGTATATATATAATAAAAATAAAAAAAAAAGAGTAGTTGCAGTTGCAGTTGCAGCACTTGCTTCGTCAAGTGCGCAAGGCAGATGGAAATTTCAGTGGTTTGACTGTTCATAGCGCTTTCAATAGCAAGTGCACCATGCAGGTGGAAATTCTGGTTCAGCAATTACCGGTCTCATTGACTCTGTGTCGTTGAGTATGGGCTACATGATAATGTAAGCATTAACATCTGTTCATATATATATCCGTCAAGGTTCAAGGTTACTCGTATCGAGTCCACAAAAATAGTCTCAAAAGTCATACACAAAAGGCGAGTGGTCAATGACACGCTCCCATATATTTATAACATATCTCTGTCTAACATCAAAGGTAAGTACATAACAAAGTAAGCAAAAGTCTTCCACCAGCGGTCCCAAGGAGTTCAGGGTACTCATGCCCTATATACTCCCGTGCCTCTCTGGGCTCCAGCATCAGTAGATGTCTGGCCATCCTGACCGCCTCGTGGTACTCCAGATCCTCCAACTCAGGTCTTCTGAGTATTCCTTGGTGGCCTGTAGTTGCGGCTCTCAGGGTTCATCCAACACTCGAACTCCCGGTGGCCTTCTTTCTTGCAGCACCGACACTCAACTTTGCGGCCTTCGCAGTCGACCCCAGGATGGTCCTTCCCACAACGCTTACAATAGAAATGGCGCTGGGGCTGTCCGGTGCCTAATGGTAGCATCTAGTTTTTTAAGTTAAGGTCTGATGATATAAAGGTTAAGGTTACAATTTAATTTAAGAGGTAGGTGTTCTCACCCTTAGGAGGCGCAGATCTCAGAGGCTGAGCATCTATAGCTGGGCCGGTCAACCGAAGGACGGGCTCTTTCCCCTTCGCTCCCTGGTGACCCTGCTGCCCTTTCTTTTGAAAGAATTTCCTGTTTAAGGTTTCGGGTCAGCATTCATAAGGTATTTAATATGATAAGTAATTTAGAATGGGATAAGTCCTTACTATCCCTTCTTCTGGCTATCACCTGGAGATGCTCCTCCACCCTCAGACTCTCCCTCAGGGTTCTTTCTCTTCTTTGTCCCGAGAGTCTCTTCCCGAGTCTTGAGCATTAGCTCCGTCCTCGAGGCAGCATCATAACACTCCTGGAATCTCCTTGGTAAGTTCTCACAAAGTTAATCGGTAATGTAGTAAGTAAAGAATTTATGGCTTTCATGTTATTACCTGGATGGTAGTGTAGAGGGTAGCACCCATCGCCATCTGGATGCGAAACAACAATCCCCCCCGGAATTTCTCGACCGTCACAGTCTTTGAGTAATCAACACCGGGATAAAGTCCAACAGACCAATGAATCGAGCGTAGTACTCATCCACGGTCAGACCTCCCTGGGATAATGTCTTGAACTCATGGCGCTTCTTCTGCTTGAGATGCGCCGGGTGGTACTTCCCCCTCAGCAACTCGACAAAGGCAGCCCACGAAAGTCGGGCGTAGCCAGGTGATGGTCCTTGACCAACCTCCACCAAGTGTTGGCTGCATCCTTCAGATGGAAAGCCGCAGTGACGACCTTCTGGCCGGCAGGTACTTGCAAAGCTTCGTAGGTCTTCTCATGTTCAACTATGTAACGCTCTAAGGCTACGGGGTCTGGCTCCCCTGAATAGGTAGGTGGTCGGGTCTCGCTAACTGACTTCAGCCAGTTCGTTTCCCTGGGTTGTGACGGGTGGGCTGGTGCTCCTCCAATCTGAGTACCAAGCTGTGCGAGAACGGCAGCAATCGTCTCAGTAACACCTGGAATCACGGGGTCACCGCCTCCATCTCTGCCAGTACCACGCCCTCTAGTTCCCCCAGACATCTGTAGTACAGTATGTCACAAAAATACTAGGTAATTTACCGTACACAACCAGTAGATATTGAATTGCCTTAAAGGCTAGTATATCATGCAATTTGCGTTACTAGACACAATATCTTTTAAGACGAGTCGTCTCGTACCTCACAAACGTTTCCCGTATTTCCCAAGTCCGAAGCTCACTGTCTTAACCTATTTCCTCGTCATCAGAGCGGTACTCCGCTCTGATACCACTTTTGTAACACCCCTCTCCACAATCACGTAATAATCTCTCTCGTAGCAATAAATAAAACGTCTTACAGCGGAAGAATTAATAACAATAACAATACTCACTCGGGTGTCACCGGCCATTACTCGCCCATGCGAGCAACGAAGCCAAACTACATCCAACAACCAACCAAAACAAACTACTAACCGCCGTGATAACGAGAAATACTCCTATACATCATACTAAATCCATACTCATAAACATCGACAAGTGAGCGTCTACCCAATCTTGAATATACAAAACCGCACCATAATACAACTCCATGTGCGGTAATTAAAATAAACTCTAATTACCCTGTTCCCGCACTTCGGCTTCGGCGATCATCAACAACCTGCATGAGTGTAGTATCAGCGCTAGACGCTGAGTATGTCGGGCTGGACCCTAATGGTCACTTAGTCATTTTAACCATCTTATTATTAGATTGGTTTCATGCTTTTCCATTTTACAGTTATAATCAATACTGTAACAAACATGTATAATATACATAATCATCCATCCAAATGTTCATAACCACTAAACCATCCATCCAATCCAAACATTCATTTAATATCACAAACAACATTGTATATCGAACGTATCGAATAATTTCAATATAATGTACAATCGCCGTAGCGTATAGTTTCAATAGTTAATTTACCTTGGTCGTTAAGGCCCCATCCAAACAATGTTTAATTAATGCCAGTTGGGCGTCATGTTAAGACAACCCGATAACCTCACCATGGACAGTAGTCTTACCGTACACACAAAGGTGCTCATTTCACCAGAGGTCCGGAGGCCCCTGACTATTCACTTAGCCTCGTAAGGCATCCATATAAAAGGCCGTAGCCACCTGACCCACGATCCAAATAGGGCTCGTGGGTATAAACCTGGAGCGGAACCCGATCGGGAACCCCTCAGTGATCACAAATGCGCAACCAAGTAGTTCGTAAACTACCGGGATTCCTCACCTCAACTCATACCATCTCTCTCTCATAATGTTTAAGATATGCTCTTAGTCTTATGGAGAATAATTATTAATAGCTGCCCAATGGGTCTCACGCATACCTATAAGTAATCTAGGTCATATTCATGTTCGAGACCAATGCTCTAGAGACCGACAATGTCGTGACTCGTCCCTAAGTGTTTACTTAGGTTACCATATACTTAATATTAGTACTATGGTATTATATCAAGTAACCGTCATGTTATCACATTAACGTATATGTATGTTTATATAAGTCGATCTATAGTCGACGTAATGTTAGTCTCGTAGGACGCTCGTGCATAAATAATTAATGCAGTAACACTTAATCACATACATGTACACACACATAACATACAAGTTATATCAACCAAATCCGAGCCAAGGAGTTTCCTTAGGACAACTCGGATCAAACCCCTTTACATACCGTTCACCAAGACCTAGGATGCGCAGTGTAGACCACTAGCTCGTCAAGCGTCCTCGTCTGAAGTATGATCTAAACGGTATTAAAACTATAAGTCAGTCTCCATGACTAACTACATCAGGTATTTCCGAATAACAAGTAACCCCGACAGTTCATCCCCGGTTTTCTACAGTTATTTGTTACGGGTTTCCCTAAACCGGTCGGCTTGTTACTAAAACTCGTATGTCAAAAACATTTCGACTGTTAAGTTTATTCGTTATATTCCTTAATCTTATCCCCATTAAATTAGGTATATAACCTATAGTTGCATGTATGCATGCATTATTATATTATATTGTATTATTTTTTTCCACCATCCATTATAATACATTGTATTATATTATCCATTATCTTAGCAAATTATATTTGCTTTAAAAAACTCATAACTTATAGTTTGTAACTATTTTTGTAATAACCACCACCATTATATTATATGGTTTCCAACCATAATATATATCCATCCTTACATACATTATTCTTGTATATGTATGTATTTACCAATATAGGTAAGTTTCATGAGTTAGAAAACTCTTGTATTATATGTTACATTTTATCATCTTATATTAGATGATTATTCCCATTAGTTGTGTTATTTACAACTTATATTAAGATCATTATCCTAATATTATGTAACATTTTATGTTTTATATTTACAACTCCTAAGATTTATTCAATATAAACCTTAGTTTATAAATCCCATTTATATATAGTTTGTCACATTATTTAATGTGAATATCAATACTTATATTAATTCCATTTAAAACCACATTAATACCATATAATTGCTGCTATATCGTTTTATAACATTATAGACCATAGTCTAAAATTGATTTTCCAATCTCTTATAATTCGGTACAGCCCTTATATTTTATTTAAATTCTTTTTTGACCACATAACATTATGTAATGTTATACCATATACTAATATCATATAATATGATATTTATTTCCTTTAATTTATAACATATAGTTTTATTGAAATACCCCAAACTTAGATATGGTGTTTAAATGATAAACTAAGATATAAGGAGGCTAAATAATGCCTTAGAAACATTAAGAAACATTTCTAATCAAAGAAAATATAAGGAAACACCAAACGAGCAGTTTAAGCAAAAACGTGCTCTAAGCTTGGAGAGATTGGGATAGTACCCAAATATTGTTCTAATACCTTTTAATATCCTAATGGTCATTTTAAATCAATTACCAAAGAAAACCAAGCTTGAAAACAAGTTAAAACACAAAATGTGCTTTAAGGAGTCTTAAAGCACATTTTGAAAAATTGTCTTGTAAATGAGTTTTGAATGGCTAAATGTCCATCATTACTCTTTAATTAACATGTGTACTATATAGTATCACATTTGGAAGTCTACATCAATGGGAAATCAAAAATTTCACAACAAGTGCCTTGTTTTGTGAATAGTAACTTAATTAAGCTAGTTTATAACATAAGTCAATATAAGTGAGATATTTGGTCAACAAAGACTTAAGTACCCTTATTATTAAATGGGGGCCGGTTTCTTATAAGGTGAGTCACCACCTTTATGAGTCATTAAGCAAATAAGAAAGCAAATAAAGAGTTATAAGCAAAAAGTACTATTCAGTCTTTAACATAAATATCTCATTTACACATCTCTCTCCTCACCTCTTCATTCTCTCTTGTTTCCACGATTTCTCAAGCTCTCTCCCTTCTCCATTAACGTGAAGAACAACTCCATGCTAGCTCCATCTAGCTTTGCACACATCTTGCTCATTTTAGCTCCAAAACCAAAACAAATCACATATTTCCTTAGTTAGCTCAAGCTCTTCCTTTCTATCTTTTCAAAACTTCAAGAGCTTCATTTTGGTGCCAAGTCAAACCACCATTAGAGGAGGAAATTCAAGTTTGGAGACTCCATTGGCTTCTTTATTCTCTTAAGGTAAAGAAAGTGTAAGAAAATCTAGGTTTCCATCATTCCTTCCTTGTCCGAAAATTTGCACTGATGGGACTCCATGTTTATGCCTTGTTCTAGCTTGTTTTCTACTCTTCAAAGGATTGAGGAGGTCCTTCTTGCTTCATATCCAAGCTTGTCTTGAGAAACCAAGGTAAAAAATCACCTTAATACCTTAAAGCACATTTTTAACCTAGGGTTTGTTCCTTAGGGTTAATGTATTATCTAGTACTCATTGGAGTCATTGGATATTGGTTAGAACATTGGCAAGGAGATATATATTGGTGACCGAGATTGAGCAAGGAAAAACCTAAGGAAGAAAGCTTTTAAAGCTTGTAAAAGAACAAGGTAAATTACTTACCTTAAGGGGTTTTTATTGTTTAAGGGAATGGGATTTAGATATGTAATGAGTTTAGTGTAGAGTTACATTAGAAAAGGGTTATATATGACCTAGGAGAAACAATGACTATGTTTGTGAACTTGTGACTAAGGAGCAAATGAGGAAAAAGAGATAGTTTAAGAATATCAAGGTGAATTACAAGAAGCATTTTATTTCAATGGGAGCCTTGTTGTGTGTATTCGCAGGTTAAAGGAAAATATATGTGGAAATTCAGTGGTTAAGATTATTGTCATTTAAGGGCCTAAGTGCCAAGCATTTAAGTGTATGCACTATATGATGATGTGGTGTAGTTTTGTGTAAATTGTGTGTTAAGGTGTTGTGATGAGAATTTGAGTGATATTGGTTGTTTGATGGAGAAGAACCAAGTGTTAGGATGTACTATATACTAGAGAACCCATGGCAAAAATTTAAAGGAGAACTTAAGTGTTTAAGATATTCTAAGGGGATTTAATGACTAAGGAAGTACTAGGAAGTTCTAGAGGTTGTCTTGATGAAAAAGGGTGAGATTAAGGTGTTTTAATGACTTATAATGACTTAGGTATCACCATGAAGGATTTAGGAATCAAAGGTATGTACTTGGGTATTTAGGACTTAGGTAAATGTTGATAAAGGAAGCTAGGAAACTTTAGTAAGTTTGAATAAAAGAGCATAAAACTTTTAGGTGGTTTAGGTAGAAACTAGAGCTTAGAATTTAAGGAAAACCTTGGGAAGTGCAAGAAAAGATGCTTTGGAGATGATGTTGTAGTAGTGAGGGAACATTATTGGCATAGTGGTTATCATAGGTATGAAACACCACTTAGAAAACCAAGGAGAAAATATCATAAGTGTAGGAATTTTGGTATGAAGTGAGTAAGTGTTTAAGGAGATAGAAAATGGGTTTGTGGGTGTGTATGAGAGGGTGTAAGTGTGCCAAATGAAGTTAGAAGACATTATGAGGGTTTAGGAGAAGTTTGGTGAAAAGTTAAGTGTTTGAAGGCTAAGAAAATGAGTGTTTTGCCTTGTCCGAACATCCGTCCGGACATGGACGTTCGGACAGGCCCTATTGCGTGAAAATTTTCAGAGTCTCGACTTGTGTCCGACCTTGGGAAGTCCGGACACAAGTTCGGACGTACCTGTTTCTATTTTGAATTTCCTCGGCCCATGTCCGAACTTCCGAAGTCCGGACACATGTTCGGACATGCGTCTGTTTTCAGTTTTGAGTCTCGACTTGCGTCCGAACTTGGAAGTCTGGACACAAGTTCGGACATGCCACTGTTTTGGCCAAAAACCTTTTTTAAGGAGGGATGATGAGGATAATTAGGTATTGATGTTATAAGATTATTAAGGACATGTTTGGTGGGTGTAAGGGTCATTAAGTGGGAGAGTAAGAGAGTAAGTGTAATAGATGAGGAGATGATGCACTTAGGAGTTAAGTTAAAAACCATAAGGCTTAGTGAAAACAATGAGTAAAAGTTGATGTCTAGGAAGGCTAAGTAATTCTATTGAGTTGGATTGAATAATAACCTAAAACTGAATGAATGTTTAGGCTTTGTGAATTGGGACTTGGAAGGAGATAAACCAAACGATCGTCGACGGTGAACGGTACAATCTTTCTTGTGACCTGCTTGCTAACGAGGTGTCCCTCGGCTTGTGTGCTATCTGTTTATTGCTATGACTAAAACAAGATAAAGCATGCAACCGGTTATATTTGTTCTCGTTGTGTTTGTGTTATCTTTACACTAACCCGCGAGACTTGAGATTGTTACTAACCAAGTTTAGTACTTACTGAGTTAAGAATAAGAGTTAAGTTTGGTGGTTGTTGGTTAATGCCCGTTAAGGCTTAGCTAGCACATGGTGATTAAGATTTCTACTAACTGGAACTTGAGTGAGGAAACCCGGGACCGATCTCCGGTCATGCATGCTAAGGAAAAAGGGGACGGTATCTGAATCAGATCCGCCCTCCGCTTAAGGACTTGTCTTCGGACTTGTAGCCTAGGGCCGGTTGCCGGCTCAGCTACGCTGGACTCCCGTCCAGAGTAGGTGGCATTAAGATGGTGCGGTGGGATCACCTAAATCCCAGGTTCGAATTAAGCTACAACCATCCCTTCCAGGAACGGTTTGTAAACTGAGAATAAGTTGAGATTAAGATAAGATAAGGTAAGGAACTAAGTTTAAGGAAATGAGGACTAAGGAGGGGGTTACTAACCCACTTGATAAGGGAACGCTTGAGTCGTTCATTGTTTGTGAACTATACATGTTCATCTGTGGTTATTGTTATTGCACTTCATATTATGCTTGTGTATGTAATCAATTTCCATGCTATCGACAATTAGTCGTCGTAGCCCCGTTAGCTTGGGGGCCATGAGAGGGTGTACCAGCATTCGTGCTGACCCCCTTTGGGGGCTATTTTTACACTTGCAGGTAAGAGACCCATGAGGACGCACTACGAGAGTAGGAGTGGTTAGACTTAGGATGGGATGTTTATTTTGAGTACGGGATGCGCTTGTGCACCCGTCTGTTTATATTTAAACTGTTGTAAGGTTGTGATTATGTCTTAGCTATTGTACTCGGTTGGTTGTGGTATTGTGGATGGTGATGTTTTGGGTGGTTATGTATTTGGATAAGTGTTGTAAACGTTAAGGCCGGTATATTCTAACGATCAGACCGTGGCAAGGTCCAGGTGTTTATTATTTCCGCTGCGACGTATTCGATTAAGGGTTCAGTTTTGCGATAACCACGATTGGCTTTGGATGGGGTGTACAAAAGTGGTATCAGAGCGTAGTTACGCTCTGATCAAGAAATACCGGACATGAGTAACCACCGAGTTAGGATATAAGTTAAGGAATAAGTGATGGGTTAAGGGTGTGAGAAGTTAGAGTGAGTAGAGTCAGATGACCACTAATAAGTGTGGATCGTCTTTACCGTCTACGGATGTTATAAATTCGTTAACCGAAACAGTGGTGAATACGAATCTAATGTGAGTTATGCTTGTTCAGATGGCAGGACGTCCTAGGGGAAGCCGAGGTCGCGGCCAGGGTGATGATGCTTCAGGAATACCTGGAGGGCAGACGATCGCAGAGATCGTAGCTGCCGCATTAGGGCATATGGGCTATCAGCCTGGTGTGGGTGCACCACCTCCACCGCCACAACCCAGGGAACCAAATTGGGTGAAGAGTCTTGCAGACCTTCGACCCGCACACTTTAAGGGGGAGACCGATCCCGCCAAGCTTGAGGCGTACATCTCCGAGCTGGAGACCGCCTTCGAGACCCTTGACGTCCCTGCTGGGATCAAGGTGCGTCTAGCTGCTTTCTATCTGAAGGGGGCGGCAGGCGATTGGTGGAAGCTGGTGAGGGCCGAGCATGTGGCCAATCCAGAGTTCGGCTGGGAGCAGTACACCGCCTTGCTACGAGCAAAGTACTACCCCGCCCATGTTCAGACGAAGAAGCGCTTACAGTTGGATGCGCTTAAGCAGACAGACAAGATGACGGTGGACGAGTATTACTCAGAGTTCACCGCCTTGCTCCTCTTCTGCCAGGTCTTGGATATTCTGACCAGATCCTGGTGGACCGCTTCTATGGCGGGCTTAGCCATCGACTCCGCTACGGCATGGGGCCGACGAGTTACACTACCTTGCAGGTAATAAGAATGATTGAGATTTGAGTAAGTAATGAGTAAGATTTAGATTATGAGAAATAAGAGTGACTAATACTATGGAAAAGCAGGAAGCAGGAGTGCTATCACGCCGCTGCTAAGGTTGAGATAACCGTCCAGCTGAGGGACGAGGAGAATGCTAAGAGAAAGAATGCTGGTAAGAGCTCGGAGAGTCAAGGGCAAGGAGGGTACAAGAAACAAAAGTACCAGCCTCAGGCCCAGAAAAATCAGAACCCAAAGGGGAAGGAGGAAAAAGAGAAGGCTCCGGAAGAGCCATTGAAGTTGACATATGCTTATGCAGCTACACCCCTGCGCTCTAGGGCGCCAAAGGGTAAGGAATTGATATTGAATGAGTTAAGAAACAATTAGTGACCGTTTGAGAATGGGTACTAATATTATGAATTATCAGGATCTGAGACTGAGAAGGGAGCCGGTGGTGGCTACCAGCGACGCTTCATCTGTAGGTGGTGTCACAAGGACCACCCCGGGCTCGATTGTAAGGGAATAAGGTGGAGTGCAACTTTTGTGGAGTGTACGGACACCGGGCATATGAGTGTTACCGGAACCCTGCTAGCAGAGCCTATAGGCCCGATACCAGGGGCAAGGGCAAGACCGATCAGGGAGCTGGATCTGACGGTCAGAGGAAGGTGCAGCAGGCGGCAGACAAGAACCCAAGGGTGACCCAGAAGTCGGGACCCACATTACACATGGTGGACCGGGACGATGAGCCTGAACCCTCATCGAGGCCAGGTACCGCTGTAACCATTAGTAATAAAAAATTACCTGCTTACCGCATATCATGCATGTTTGGTGAATAATGAGTTAAGTAAGAATGAGTGAGATTAGAACTTAAGTAAGATATAACCTACTACCACTTTAGGAAGATTCAACATCTGCTACCCAATACCATCTACACCTAACCCGGAGCACACCACATCGAAACCATAGACTTTCCAACCGAACAATGTCAGGTTATCCGCCCAGGTATGATCTTATTAAGGGGATACCTGACACCCGAAGCACAAATAGCCATCATCAGAAGATGCAATCAACTAGGAATGGGACCGGGAGGTTTTTACACACCGGAGTACCCAGGGGGAGCAAGGATGAGATTAAAAATGATGAGCTTGGGCAAGGATTGGAATCCGTATGCCAAGAATTACCAAACCACGAGGATGCAAGATGGAGTCTCACCACCGGAAATACCCGAAGAGTTCCATCCAGTTATTACACAAGTCGTGGAAATCGCTCAGCAGTTGGAAGCTGAACCGATTCAGCAGACATTTGCATTGTGAACTTCTACGAGAAGGATGGGCGACTTGGACTACACCAGGATAAGGACGAGACAACGGAGTCTCTCGAAAGAGGGATACCCGTAGTGTCTTGGTCCATTGGGGATGATGCAGAGTTTTTATACGGCGAGCAGAAGCGTGCGGACCGTGCAAATAAGTTGGTACTTAAGTCAGGTGATGTGTTAATTATGGGAGGAGAATCAAGGATGTTATACCATGGGATTAAGAGAATCAAGCTGAATACAGCACCGTCAGCAGTAATCAATGCGACGCATATGAGACCAGGAAGATTAAACCTAACCTTTAGACAATATAAGCCATGTAATGTTAGAATGAGATGAGGAATGAGATGTAAGATTAAAGCACATGTTGTAAACAGGATGGTTATGAATAAAATAACAGTGTTGTTCATATAAATTGTTACGACTCTTGTTATACCATCAATACTCATGAAGCTTATGAATACAATTAGGTTATGGACTCGGTACGGAAGGTGCATTAAGCATACTTACAGAGGCACAGGCCGACGCCAGCGGTACTATCCTCACCGGCACCTTTCCGATTAATGGGATTGAGGCATCAGTTCTCTTCGACTCAGGGGCCTCGCATACCTTTGTCTCGGCATCATTCGCGAGCAGGTTGGGGCTAGACGCTGATGAGCTACCCGACTTCACGGTTACGCTCCCGTCTAAGGAGAAGGTGTTGCACTCGTTACTACCGAGGAGCCACTGTCAGAATTAAGGGAGAAGACTTTCCAGTCAGTTTCATTGAGTTCAGTGAGCTAGGATTTGATGTTATCTTGGGATGAACTGGTTGGAGCGGCACAAGGGACGTATCCTCTGCGCCGAGCATAGATTGCTGCTCAGGAGTCCGTCTGGGGTAACAATATCATACCGCCAGAGGCCCAGAGAGCCTTCGACTAAGATCATCACCGCCATGGCAATGTATAAGGAATTGAGGAGAAAGGAAGAAGTGTACCTCTGCTATGTACAGGACATAGAGAGAGACCCTGAGTTCGACCCCGACTTACCGGTAGTGTCGGAGTTCCCGACTTGTTTCCACGGGAACTGCCCGGCATGCCACCCACTCGGGAGGTAGAGTTCACCATCGAGCTGCTACCTGGTACCGGACCGATAGCCAAGGCACCATACCGTATGGCTCTGGCGCAGAAATGAATGAATTAAAGGAACAATTGAAAGATTTGTAGATAAAGGATTTATAAGACCAAGTGTGTCACCATGGGGAGCGCCAGTCCTCTTCGTGAAGAAGAAGGATGGTAGTCTCCGCCTCTGCATCGACTACAGAGAGCTGAATGCAGTGACAGTGAAGAATAAGTACCACTACCCCGCATTGACGATCTGTTCGATCAGTTGAAGGGAGCATCTGTGTTTTCCAAGATTGATCTCAGATCGGGGTATCATCAGATAGCCATTAAGGAGGGAGACATTGAGAAGACGGCATTCCGGACACGATACGGCCACTATGAGTTACAGTGATGCCGTTCGGATTGTCGAACGCACCGGCGAAGTTTATGGATCTGATGAACCGCTTGTTCCGGGAGCAGCTGGACAAGTCGGTTGTGGTTTATTGATGACATTTTGATATACTCGAAGTCTAAGGTTGAACATGAGGAACATCTGAGGAGAGTATTGGAAATATTGAGGGAGAACCAGCTATATGCTAAGTTCTCCAAATGTGAGTTTTGGCTTGACCAGGTCTCTTTCCTGGGTCATGTCATCTCAGATGCTGGGATCTCAGTGGATCCAGCGAAGATTGATGTCGTACGTACTTGGCCAAGGCCGAAGACTGTTACCGACATCCGGAGCTTTCTCGGTCTGGCAGGTTACTACAGGAGGTTTGTCACGGATTTCGCAAAACCGATGACCAGTCTGATGAAGAAGGATGCACCGTTCTTGTGGATGACTGACTGTGAGAAATCATTTCAGAGCTTGAAGGACTCACTGACCACTGCACCGGTTCTGACCATTCCAGACGGTACAGAGGGCTTTGAGGTTTATTGTGATGCATCCGGCAGAGGGCTGGGTTGCGTGCTCATGCAACATGGCAAGGTGGTGGCATATGCCTCACGCCAGTTGAAGAAACATGAGGAGAACTACCCCACACATGATTTGGAGCTGGGAGCTGTAGTCTTCGCTTTGAAGATATGGCGCCACTACTTATACGGGGTTAGTGTGACGATCTACACGATCACAAGAGTTTGAGATACATATTCACTCAGAAGGAGTTGAATCTTCGACAGAGGAGGTGGTTAGAGTTTCTGAAAGACTATGACATTGACCTCCAATACAAAGAGGGGAAGGCCAATGTTGTAGCAGACGCCCTGAGCCGTCGAGCACACTCACTCCATTCGCTAGTTTCTTTCTCCAGCTTGGTTGATGAGGTGCGAGAGGCTCAGAGGACAGATGAGTACATGAGAGAGGTCAGACAGAAGCTGACAGATGGTACCTTTGAGAGTCAGAAATACGACTTCAGACTTCATGATGATGATCTGATCAGACTTAAGGGCCGGTTATGCATACCACGGGGCAACACGGATCTGAAAGAAAGACCGTATACTTAGAGAATCACACTGTTCTTCAGTTTCCATCCATCCGGGAGCCTCTAAAATGTATAAAGACATGAAGAGATACTTCTGGTGGTCGGGGATGAAGACAGATGTTACCGAGTTCGTCTTGAGGTGTCTCACATGCCAGAAGGTGAAATTTGAGCACCGACGACCGGGCGGAATGGTACAGTCGATGCCAGTTCCGGAGTGGAAGTTCCATGATATCTCCATGGACTTCGTAGTTGGGCTTCCACCTGCTAGGGGAGGTCTCAACATGATATGGGTGGTGGTGGATCGCCTTACCAAAGTAGCCCGATTCATACCGATGAAGGATACTTGGAAGGTGACCAAATTAGCTGAGTTATTCGAGAAAGAAATTATGAGACATCAGGGATACCGAGACCATAGTGTCAGATAGAGATACCAGATTCCTTTCAGGTACTGGAGAGCTACCAGAGAAGCGTTGGGTACAGAACTCAAGCTGAGTACCGCGTTCCATCCTCAGACAGATGGTCAGACTGAGCGTACTATCAGACACTCGAGGACATGCTGAGAGCATGTGCCTTAGACTTCCAGGGCAGTTGGATTGACAGATTACATCTGATCGAGTTTTCATACAACAACAGCTATCACGCTTCGATCAAGATGGCACCTTTTCAAGCGTTGTACGGTTAGACCATGTCGTACACCGCTCTGCTGGGATGAGTCGAGTGAGACGGTCATTATAGGACCAGAGTACTTAGAGCAAGTTAAGGCTGAAGTTCAGCAAATCAGGGAGAACATGAAAGCTGCTCAAGATAGGCAGAAGTCGTATGATGTGATGTTCGACGACGGGACCTGGAGTTCGCAGTGGGCGACCAGGTATTTCTGCGAGTTTCACCGATGAAGGGTGTATTCAGGTTTGGGCAGAAGGGGCAAGTTAAGCCCGAAATTGTTGGTCCTATGAGATTACGGAGCGGGGGGCCCGGTTGCTTACAGGTTGAATTTACCTGCTGACTGGGTAAAGTGCATGATGTTTTTCATGTTCACAGCTAAAGAAATACATGCACCCCCCTCCCATGTGTTAGAACCTGAGAGGTTGACATTAGAACCGAATATGAGATCCGTGGAGACTCCTCAGAGAATCTTGGACAGTAAGACTAGGGACACTCGCCACAAGTCAGTGCGACTGGTGAAGGTTCTCTGGTCTAACCAGGATGTCGAAGAGGCCACGTGGGAATTAGAGGATAAGATGAGAGCGAAGTACCCTTCTTTGTTTACTGACTACTAGATCGTCTGTATAGGGTACGGGGCGTACCCCTTTTTAAGGGGGGGTAGAGCTTCCTCGCTTTTGAGTTAGGAAACGATCATGTTTGTCGTTTGTTTGGTTGTTTAAGATGTGAATTTGTGTAAGTTGCTACACCTTGGTGTTAAGTTTGAGTTATGTAAATACTTATGTATTGTATTTGAGATGGACCTTTGAGTCTTGAGATGTGTGAATGTGAGTATAAGATGTGGTGTTAAGATTAAGGAAATTGAGTACCGTGAATGATAAGCACATATGTGAACTTTGAGGACAAAGTTCTTTTAAGGGGGGTAGATTGAAATACCCCAAACTTAGATATGGTGTTTAAATGATAAACTAAGATATAAGGAGGCTAAATAATGCCTTAGAAACATTAAGAAACATTTCTAATCAAAGAAAAATATAAGGGAAACACCAAAGAGCAGTTTAAGCAAAAACGTGCTCTAAGCTTGAGAGACTTGGGAGAGTACCCAAATATTGTTCTAGACCTTAGTAATATCCTAATGGTCTTTAAATCAATTACCAAAGAAAACCAAGCTTGAAAACAAGTTAAAACACAAAATGTGCTTTAAGGAGTCTTAAAGCACATTTTTGAAAAATTGTCTTGTAAATGAGTTTTGAATGGCTAAATGTCCATCATTACTCTTTAATTAACTGGTGTAATATAGTATCACATTTGGAAGTCTACATCAATGGGAAATCAAAAATTTCACAACAATGTGCCTTGTTTGTGAATAGTAACTTAATTAAGCTAGTTTATAACATAAGTCATATAAGTGAGATATTTGGTCAACAAAGACTTAAGTACCCTTATTATTAAATGGGGGCCGGTTTCTTATAAGGTGAGTCACCACCTTTATGAGTCATTAAGCAAATAAAAAGCAAAAAAGAGTTATAAAGAAAAGTACTATTCACCCTTTAACATAAATATCAAAATTTACTCATCTCTCTCCTCAACTCTTATTATCTCTTGTTTCCCACGATTTTCTCAAGCTCCTCCCTTTCTCCATCAACGTGAAGAGAACTCCATGCTAGCTCCATCTAGCTTTGCACACATCTTGCTCATTTTAGCTCCAAACCAAAACAAATCACATATTCTCCTTAGTTAGCTCAAGCTCTTCCTTTCTATCTTTTCAAAACTTCAAG